>OX421981.1:46109595-46467095 GCA_949128135.1 Parasteatoda lunata | reverse complement strand
TACACATTTTAACGCACCACGCTACCTTGGCAGTGAGGAGGGAAAGAAGTTCATGAATTTATTGAGGGAACAATGTCCATCTTATTCTCCTAGTTTTAACTGAATGAAGAGCCTGCCAACTTATACGATCGTTTTAAACGGCTTTACGACGTGTTAGTATAATGATACTCAAGGTATTAAAATGTTTCTAAAGTTTAAACTGCGTCATCATATCTATATCATATATATATATATATATATATATATATATATATATATATATATATATATCCAAATAGGCTTTAAAATGTTACCATTAGGAATAAAATTTCAATTAACTCCTTCGAAATTCAGGCTTAATATTCCAGAAAACCGTTATGTTGTTGTGATCAATTCTATTTTTTTTAAACATTTGAATGATAGTCTGTCACCAAAAGTTTGTTAAGAAGATAGAGCAACGAAAAGATCTTACTTAAAATTTTAACTTTAATAGCTATGAAAGGAAACATTTTACAAGTTAAAATCCCACTCCCGTAAAAAAAATTATATATATATAAAGTCTCTCCCAGAGAAAGCAGGTAAGTAAATTAATTAAAAATATATAAAATATGGTGCTAAATGGTACTCTTTCATTAAAAGTTTGTTTTAAACAGAAATGAACAATGAAATTCTTATCAAAAATTTAATTTTAAATACAAAAATCTTTAAAATGGAATTACATTTCAAAAACTAAAATTTACCCCAAAACAACTAATTGTTCAGACAAATAAATAAATAAAATAAATTTTTTTAAAACCCACAAACCAACCTGTGGTTCGACATTCGAATATACTATTGTTTCAAAACGTCATCAACTGCTATGATACGGACAACAGCGACTGTCGTTTCACAGCAGAAACTGACTAGCCAAGGCCCGGGATCGAACCGGGGACGTGCAGAAGCTGGTTTCCACACTTTTTAACGCACCACGCTACCTTGGCAGTGCGGAGGGGCAGATGTTTACCACTTTATTGAGGGAACAACATTAATCTTATCCTTGTATTTATAACCACAAACTAACTTGTTTAGTGGTTGGAAACGGGTTTACAAAATGGAAGTATAATGACCAGTATATAAAAATTTCTCAAAAATTTAAGAAGTGTCAAAAAATTACATTTAACTTAGCATTAGAAAGTTAGAGGTTTAAGTTTTTCATAATTTACTATTTCAAATATATGTAAATATATTGAGAAAAATTAAGTTAATTACTTTGTACCAGTGGCGCATGGTTAGTGTTTCGGGTTATTGTGTATCGTTGGGTTATATGGTACCATGCTGGTAAGATATCTGTCTTTGTTCACCCTTGTCTTTATATTCAAAATTTTTTACGTGTTACTTTGAAATATCTTCCCTTTTTCTTCTATTTTTTTTATTAGGATTTTTTTTATTTAAAAAGATTTTTCTCATTGTTTTTTTTCCAATTATTTATATTTGGCTTATAACTTTGATTGAAATGTAAAATTTCTGCTTAGAATGTGCAAAAAGAAACAAAAATTCACGAATAATAATAATTTTGTTTTAATGACTGAAATTTCAGGTATTAAAAACCTATCTTAATCGTCAAAAAATTAACTTCAATAATGCTGATTAATTAGTTCTAACATTTTGTTTAAGTTACGAGATCAGACACATAAAAGTGATTTCTGTGACTTTTCTTAATTCATTTCGTCAGATTTGGATTTTTAACCATAAAAATATGGAATGTGGCCGCAGTCTTGAAACAATGGTTCATATTGTTTAGTGAGGATAGCTGACGAAGGTGAGATCCCTAAATATTAACTTCAATTTTTGCATATTTCACCATATTTCGGTAACTTTGAATTATAAGGTATATCAAATTATAAGGTACGTTTTATGTAATTATCTTTCTGTTAAATGACTCAGTTGAATAAAAATTCTTTTTCCTGTTTTTCAGTTAGATGACTCTTCCGGATAAAAAAAAATCTTTGCCTTTATCAATTAAATGATTCTGTTGGATTAAACTACCTATCTTTGCCTTTTTTTCTGTTAAATGACTTTGTCAGATAAAACAATCTTGATCAGTCGGAGACGGACATGATGGGATAGATCCACCATACTCCAAGTTGAAATGCCTGAAAAGTTGGGTACACAAAATGCTACAGACTGAAAAAATCTAAAAAGGGTGACATATGTCTTATGAGGTGGTTGGAAAATTTACAGGATTTAATTTCACTTAAACTTTAGATATTAACTTGTGTATCTAGATACATTTTTTTTCTCCAATTTACTAAGACTTAATAGTTGGTAGTAATTAGTTAAAATTAGAGATGTACCGTGCTATAAAATTCTGCCTGGTCCGGGTACCCAGAATCTGAGGAAAATTAAGTCTTTTACCCTTCCGATTCCGGATATCCGGCAAAAATTTAGCCGGGCATTAAAATATTTATGCAAAATAGCATAAAAACCGTATAATTTATTATAGAACTATTATTTTATGAGATTAAGACCTAAAGAAATTTATTCAGCAATAATATAGATAAAAACGGTTTATTTTTATATAAATTTTTTAAAAATAAATTTAAAATAAAATTTCTGAAAGAAATTTGCGTAGACTGTTAGGATGCGGGGTGATAAATTTTAAACTTTGTTATGAAGTGCTGATAGTTGACTTTATAATTGAAGATCAAGGTGGAAAATGGTTTATGTTTATTGTTCACAGCCACCACCGTCTTGTACATTTTGAGGTCTACTAAGTTTTCACAAATAGTGGGAAGTCGGTTCTCCTCGGAAGTTATTACACAATAAAATTGGGCAGTGCTGGGGAAAACGATTCCTGTTCAGGCGTAGTCAAGAACTTTGGAAATTAAAGTGAAGAGCATGAAGAATTCTAGTGAGAAAATATTGATTGTGGAGGAATTTTGATGAAAAAACGATTCTTGTCCAAATCAATTTATAAATGTAATTTTTTTCTCAACATTAAAAATTGTAAATTTTGGTTTGAAATTCTTAGGGGATGTAAAAAAGTGCTTCTAACATTTAAATATATTTTGGTGTTTACGATTTTAATCGCATGCCTACTCTTTAAATTCGTTTTCTCAGAATCAGCTTTCAGGGACCTAAGCCATTTTTCCCATTGATCTTCAAATAATTAAACTTTCAGTAGTATTTATCAGTACAGTTTTCATTAAACGTAGGCAAGAAAACTTTAATTAGACTGGCTGGAAATTGATTCTCAGAATCAGCTTTCATGGGCATAAACCGTTTTTCTCATTGATCTTCACTTAATTAAATTTTCAATAGAATTTATTATTGTGGCTCCCATGAAAGGTATATAAGAGAATTTTAATCACAATGACTGTAAATTGATTCTTAGAATCAGCTTTCATGGGCATGAAACCATTTTGGCCATCGAACTTCAATTAATTAAATTTTCAATAGCATTAATTAAAGCAGCTTCAATTAAACGTAGATAAGAGAACTTTAATGAGACTAACAGGAAATTGAATTTATTGAGCTGATGAATAAGCTTTCTCGTGAAAAATTAGTTTAAAGTTACCGATGGCCAGTTTTATTCATACATTCCTCTCATCAATGTTAAACGTAAATCATTTTATACTAAAGAAATATTTCCAAGTGAGTTTTTTGTTAAGTTCTCTTTTTAAAATAGAACTACTTACAAAAAACTTATTTATAAATTTTTGTTAAAACACTTGTCTTGGTTTTAACGCGTAATTTTATTTACTAATAAATCAAATTTCAATGATGCTTAAATTAGTAATAACATTAAAACAATTAAGTCCCTTGTAAAAAATATTTATGTTCTCTGTGTAGCTGTTGCCGACTATTCTTCTATAAAATTCAAAGTACATAGAACCCAAATAATAAAAACATATTATTATATTTACTCATTTACTGAAAGCAAATTTAGTATGAGAATAATACACATATATCGTATTTTGTTTTCTACGGTTAACTTTGAATTTTGTTAAATGCGATTGTATTAACTTTAAATATTAATGTCTCTGTTTCGAATTTCGCATGTATTTAAATATGAGATTTATTTAGTTAGAACAGTTTTCAGTATTGATTTCTGAATTTTCATGTTTTTCTCCTAAAAAGACACTTTTCCTCAGTGAACATAGTATTTCTCTGTCTCGATGGCGATCATTTTACGAAGATTCCCCTGAATTAAAATTCGGCACAAAAGTTAAATATTTCATACCTAAACAGTTATTTCTGCTTGATCATTAAGAAAATGGTGAAATACATGGATTTCTGAACTTACATACAGTAATAGATTTTAGATTACTACAATTCTGAACAGTAGTCGGAAGTAGTGTACTACAAGTAGTGAAACTACTGTAGTCGCTACATTTTTGCGAAGCTTGCAGTGTAGTGTGCTTCATGTTGCTGTTGAAAAACGTAGTGTAGTGAGTAGTGCTATAAAAAATAGTAGTTTGTTGTGATTCCTGACGACTACTTTTAATGCTAGTTTAGTAAAGAAACACTGTCTTAACGCAACTCATTTGATGGGTGCGATTCTTCGCGTGTCAACCAATGGGTGCAATGAAATGACCACGTGGTTGCAGCGTTCACAGTAATTGCTTATTTAGAATCAAGTATAACTAATATTTTAATTAGTCAGTACGAAAAAATAGATAATTAATCACTTTGGTCAAACTTTCACACGCAAATGTACACACGTGAAACTTTCATGTTATTTTAATAGAATGGAATGTAGTTTCGAAGTGCTTAATTACTTATAGGAAATAAAAGAGCACTAAACAATTAAAAAATTGAAAGTATTTCATAATTTCATAATTCTTATATTGAATATTCGCTGGCAAGGAAGTCATAAGAACTTGAAGGTTAAATGAATAAATTCGTAAAAAATGTTTTAGAATAACAAACTGGCTCAAATAAAGATGAATAAATATTTTTTTTAATTATTCCCTTATACTTAATGTAAGTCAACTCCTTATTCAAAACTATTTTGAACATAGGTGCAAATTAAGTTCACCAGCTTGGTTTGCCTCCTCAAAGTAGTGAAATAGTAACTAAATTCCAAAGTAGTTTGTAGTCACTACATTTTAAAAAAAGTAGTTGCAGATGTAGTTAACTACATTTGTAGCTAATAGTTAACTAAAAAAAATAATGTAGTTTTTCCGACCACTGATTCTGAACATGATAGTGTCAAACAGAAATGAGTGTTATCCGGCACTAGATACCCGTAACACATAATTATGTTCTTCAGTGATGTTTTTTAGATTGTTTCAGAGGAAATGTGATCACTTCTTTTCAGCCTAAATTTATTTTCTTACCTTAAAGAATTTTACATACATCAAGCTCATTATGAATAAGTAAAGGGCTGCAAGAGGCTTCATGTGACCAATTATTATTCAGTTCAGTTCATCATGTTATTAAGTTTTGATAAAAGTTCAAATTAAAAAAATATTTAATAAAAGTGCATGTTAGTTTTAACTAATATAATATAGGTCAAGAGAGGTAAGCAGTTATAGATAAATAAAATCACAAAGGTCAAGTTTAATTAGTCAAGTGTAATAACATAGTCAAGTGTAAGTCACTAGTCAATAAAATCACATATATTAAGTTCAATATGAATAAGAAAAGAGCTCCAAGGGGCTGCATGTGCCCAATTTTTACTCAGTTCAGTTCATATGATCATGTTATTAAGTTTTGATAAAAGTTCAAATTAAAAAAATATTTAATAAAAGTGCATACAGTAAAACTTGTGTAAGTTGACCACTTGTGGTGCATTGTTTTAGTGGTCAACTTATAGAGGGGGCGGGTCTTTGTTTACTTTTTCATTTCCTATCTCATGTTGCTATATATTTAATTTTTTTCTTTTACTTGACTTAAAAATTTTATTTAGCAAATAACCAAATGAATATCTTAAGAGATGTGCTTAAACCTGAATGAACTTCAATTTGTTACATCCACATAATTCTAATATTTAACTAACTATTATTAAAAGTTATTTCTTTAGTTATGCATGGGAAGTGTTTAATAAAAATAATTTCTTAAAATATCAGAACACTAAGACATGTTATTTGAAAACTTTAACAAAACAAAATTATTTGAACACTTTAAAATTTATTCTGTTATTGCTACACTTACATACCTATCTGCTCACCATTGCTACTGGAAGAGCAAATTTTCAACTAACACACCTGTTTTCCACGAATGAATGAAAGAAATGGTCAAAAGCTGCACCCTTACAGTTTCCCCAGATGGTCAACTCACAAAAGGGTTTAGATTAGCTTTTTACACTATTTCAAAAAACAAGTGAAATTTTAACATGCATTGCAAAATGACAGAACATTTTCTGAATTTTTTTTCTGGTCAACTTTTGAGGGTTTTAGAATAGAATTTCATAATACTCATAGACAAAACTGACATATTTCAGTGGTCAACATACAAGATAGACAGGTGGTCAAGTTACAAAGGTTTAGCTTCTTTATACTATATAGGAAAAATTCCGTTCTTGATAATTGAGGTCAACTTATGCTGGTGCCCAACTTACAAGGGTGGCCAACTTGGCAGGTTTCACTGTATTAGTTTTAACTAATATAATATAGGTCAAGAGAGGTAAGTAGTTATAGATAAATAAAATCACAAAGGTCAAGTATAATTAGTCAAGTGTAATAACATAGTCAAGTGTAAGTCACTAGTCAATAAATTCATATATAATATTAAGTTCAATATGATTAAGAAAAGAACTCCAAGGGGCTGCATGTGCCCAATTTTTACTCAGTTCAGTTCATATGATCATGTTATTAAGTTTTGATAAAAGTTCAAATTAAAAAAAATTAATTAATAAAAGTGTAAATTAGTTTAAAATAATATAAGATAGGTCAAGAGAAGTAAATATTTATAGATCAATAAAATCACACAGGTCAAGTTTAATTAGTCAAGAGTAATCACATAGTCAAGTATAAATCACTTGTCAATAAAATCACATTGATCAAGTTCAATATGAATAAGAAAAGAGCTCCAAGGGGCTGCATGTGCCCAATTTTTACTCAGTTTAGTTCATATGATCATATGATTAAGTTTTGATAAAAGTTCAAATTAAAAAAATTAATTAATCAAAGTGTAAATTTGTTTAAACTAATATAAGATAGGTCAAGAGAAGTGAATATATATAAATCAATAAAATCACATAGGTCAAGTTTAATTAGTCAAGTGTAATCACTAGTCAGTAAAATCACATAGATCAAGTTCATTATGAATAAGAAAGGAGCTGCAAGGGGCTGCATGTGCCCAATTATTATTCAGTTCAGTTCATATGATTATGTTATTAAGTTTTGATAAAAGTTAAAATTAAAAAAATTAATTAATAAAAGTGTAAATTAAATTAAACTAATATAAGATAGATCAAGAGAGGTAAATATTTATAGACCAATAAAGTCACACAGGTCAAGTTTATATAGTCAAGTGTAATCACATAGTCAAGTGTAAATCACTAGTCAATAAAATCACATAGATCAAGTTCAATATGAATAAGAAGAGAGCTCCAAGGGGCTGCATGCGCCCAATTTTTACTCAGTTCAGTGCACATGATTATGTTATTAAGTCTTGATAAAAATCCAAATTAAAAAAATTAATTAATAAAAGAGCAAATTAGTTTAAACTAATATAATAATGGTCAAGAGTGGTCAAGAGAGTTAAATAGGCATGCTTTTAGTGTTTGATATTTTCATAAAAATTCGATTTGTTTTAATAAGTTTTGATTTATTTTACTAGCTTTGCAAGAATTATTTCGCAAAAATATCACTTGTTTGATGTTACTCCACTATTTCTAACTGAGTTAGACCTTGAACTGGAAAAAATTATTACATTTCACTTAAACGCTGATTGATAGTGATATGCTCTTTTTACCTCTTGATTTTTTCAGTTAAAACATATTATTGATATAAATTTTACAACACTTCAGTCCATGAAAAGCGTTAAACGTGTTGGGGCATAAGCATCAAATCTTAAATAAGAGGGGAAGGGGAAGAAATGAGCTGAATTCAAGAGTATAAGTCATTAATCTTAAGTGTAGATCATAGCGTTCTATAATTCTCTTATAAAAACTCTTAAATAGAAAAAATAATTCATACTTTTTCATCTATGTGTCCTTATCAAAAATACAAATTATTTGCCTTGCTCAATCAGTTGAGAATGATTCAAAGAGATCTTGTCAGTCTTATGGGATCTTTAGAAACTCAAGGATCTACCAGATGGTGAGTATCCACAATGTGGATTTCTTTCTGAAATCAAAATATCTATTTTCTAAAGCACCTACAATGGGGTGCTTTTCTTTAAATTCGTATCAAAAAATTGTCTAAAATTCTAATAAGGACTAACAATGCGACGTTCCTGTAAGTTTTTACTATGTTTCACGCATTTTTAAAATTTAGTTTAAAATGGGAACAGGTAATAATTTCGGTGTCATTTTTAATTTCTTAAATTTAAAAACACCATATAAAAGTTATCCATTATAAAAAAAATTCCAACTAAATTATTCGTTATCTGAACTTTTAGTTTAGTTTTTGAAATTAAAATAATAAAACAAACTTAGATCCTCTTATATCCTAGATATTAGCATAACTATGAAGTTAAGATCAATGATTTATTTCGAAAATCATTATTTATTATCCTTATTAATTAATTAATTCAAAATATTGATAGACTCTAACATCGGACTTTCCAGATACTTCGACATTAATTGAAACACTTCAACTTATGCTCGAGAAAAATTTTCATCAAATTTTAATAATGAATTCATGTTGTTAATTATAAATATTAATTTTAAATTATGCATCTAAATTCCTTTATGTATGGTTAGCATAAAAGATAAGCATAAATACTCGAGTAAAATTTTCTCCAAATCATAATAAAGAATTCATGTTGTCAATTATAAATATTAATTTTAAGTTATATATCTCCCTTTTTAGGTATGATTGAAATAAAAGATAATCGTATATGATCGAAAAAAATTTTCTTCGAATCCTAATAATGAATTCATGTTGTTAATTATAATTATTAATTTTAAGATTTAAATTTTTTCCAAATCCTAATAATGAATTCATGTTGTTTATTGTAAATATCAATTGTAAAGATTAATTTCAAATTATATATCTCTATTTTCTTATGTATGATTAGAATAAAAGATTATCCTACAAGCTCAAGTAACATTTTCTTCGAATCCTAATAATAAATTCATGAATTTTATATCATAATATTTTTAAATTTGCAATTAATTAATTACCTGTAAAAGTTAATAAATTTTATAAATTAATCAATAAAAAATTTATATTGTTAGTTTATTAATTTATGAATTATTTAGAATAAAAGGTTATCCTACAAGCTCAAGTAACATTTTCTTCGAATCCTAATAATAAATTCATGAATTTTATATCATAATATTTTTAAATTTGCAATTAATTAATTACCTGTAAAAGTTAATAAATTTTATAAATTAATCAATAAAAAATTTATATTGTTAGTTTATTAATTTATGAATTATTTAGAATAAAAGGTTATCCTACAAGCTCAAGTAACATTTTCTTCGAATCCTAATAATAAATTCATGAATTTTATATCATAAAATTTTTAAATTTGCAATTAATTAATTACCTGTAAAAGTTAACAAATTTTATAAATTAATCAATAAAAAATTTATATTGTTAGTTTATTAATTTATGAATTATTTAGAATAAAAGGTTATCCTACAAGCTCAAGTAACATTTTCTTCGAATCCTAATAATAAATTCATGAATTTTATATCATAATATTTTTAAATTTGCAATTAATTAATTACCTGTAAAAGTTAATAAATTTTATAAATTAATCAATAAAAAATTTATATTGTTAGTTTATTAATTTATGAATTATTTAGAATAAAAGGTTATCCTACAAGCTCAAGTAACATTTTCTTCGAATCCTAATAATAAATTCATGAATTTTATATCATAATATTTTTAAATTTGCAATTAATTAATTACCTGTAAAAGTTAATAAATTTTATAAATTAATCAATAAAAAATTTATATTGTTAGTTTATTAATTTATGAATTATTTAGAATAAAAGGTTATCCTACAAGCTCAAGTAACATTTTCTTCGAATCCTAATAATAAATTCATGAATTTTATATCATAATATTTTTAAATTTGCAATTAATTAATAACCTGTAAAAGTTAATAAATTTTATAAATTAATCAATAAAAAATTTATATTGTTAGTTCATTAATTTATGAATGAACTGAATACATTTTATGAAAAGTTATAATGAAATACTTTTCATAATATTTGTTTTGAGTAATATTTTTGGTGGCATGATTATAAATATTTGTCTAAATATTTTTCATAACAATTTCCATTTTTAGCTATAACACTGAGTTTAACTGGAGTCGGAATAGAGCAAATTGTTTGGATTCGGACACCATATATTATATTAAATTACATTTTAAATTACATATGAATTCATTTGTTACAACTTGTTTATTTATAATTTTTTTCACAATTAATTTTCAATTATATAATACATTATAATATTGATATATATTTTATATAAATTTATATAAATTATATAATATTTTATATATAATATTATATAATATTTTATATAAATTATTGCCAATATTATAACATTAATTATTAATTTTAAGATTAATTATTAAATCGAGTATTTTTTAATTAATTAATTTTAAAATATTAATTTTGTTCATTACAAATGTTATGAAATCGTTTTATAAGTTATTTGAATAATTATTGTAATATTTATTTTACTAATATTTTTTATTTAAATATAATTAAATGGGTGTTGATAATTTTCGTAATAATAATAATTTCCATTTAACCTATAGAAAGTAATTTTAACTTGAAACAGAGTAAAACAAATATTTCGAGTATTATTTATGTTATACTTAAATAATTATAAATGCATAAAATAATTTTCATAAAATCAAAAATTTCTTCGAGTCTTTCAACCTATAGGATCTAGATTGAAACTATCTGGAGTCGAGTAAATTTTTTCTACTCCGATTCCAGGGTCGGTTTTTAAATGTAGCATAAAAAATGTCACCCAACTTCGAATGGGAACTGCATTAGCTGTACACACGCTGATAATTTTCCAACAAAATTGGCTCAAAATTGAAAAAATCATAAAAGCGGAGAGCCGTCTTATTCGATTTTAAAACGTATGTCAGAATTTACAAATGCTCATCTACATAATTGATCTACAAAAAAATAATTAAAAAAAAAATAAATAAATAAAAAATGGATAAAAATTTCAGTGTAAATTCTTCAATCTAAATAGAAACATTGTGATTTAGCATGTAAAGGAAAGCACTTTATATTTTTAATGAAACAATAATTTTTAATCAGAAGATTTATTAGTTAACGCATGAGCGTTTTTTAAATTCGATTTTGAACCACCTTTTTTCATTTTATACATTTCGCTTACTAGAAACGATATGAAATGTATTTACTTTAAAAATCTGTTTAACTAATTTAAATAGTTGAATATTGTTGATGCATTGTAATTTAGCATGCTAAGAAAAGTGTTTTCGTTTACATTAATGAATGAATAATTTTAATTAGAAGATTTACTCTTAAACGCATGAATCATTTTCTAAACCTTATTACGATTATTTTATATTTTAATGAATTATACGGTTTTCTTAAAATAACAGCAAATTTAATTGATGCAAAAGATTAATGTGAATAATTTTTATTTAAATTATTAAAAACTGATTTATTCTTCTCCAAGAAGACACAGTTACTACCATATTTATATATTCTATGTTAAAAGCTTAGAAAACGCAGATGCGATCCACGAAGAAGTGAACCAATTGAATTCCATAGAGATCTTTCGTTATATTTGCACATTAGTAAGCTTAAACGCTATTGGTTACCGGTTAAATATGCCTTTACAATCAGCTTCTGCGTTATTGGCCAAAAAGTGTTTAAGAAATGTTAATAATCTATTCATGCGTGGCAACATTAATTATTCCGTTGAAAACGCCACGTACGCAGCTTTATTTTTATCTTAAAGTCAGTTATTAATTGGAATGCATAAAATAACATTAATTTTTAACTGCATTTAATTAATTATGAATGAAACATAAATTCATCTAAAGCAACACAAATTTTCAATTTTCCGAATATGGATTAATATAAAAAATGCCAGTTGAAGGTAAGTCGTTAGTGCTCATTAGAAATTGAACGAAAAAAATATGTAATTTCTCTTAACCAAATTTAAATTATTTTTTTATTTAAATTTATTATTTAAATTTATTTAAATTAAATCTAAATTTATTTATCATATTTTCAATGATGTTATTTAAAAAAAATATTTTGCTAAAAAAATTGACTTTCAAATCAACATTCAATTAAAAATGTAAACATTACTGCAATGATTTTTGAATCTGTTATTTTTCCCTTCAATTATACTCAAAAAAATAATATGTTTACATTAGCCATAGTAATTTTAAATTCAATTATTTTTAATGTGCAATTAGCAAGTAATCATAGTAGTAACCATTGGTGTAAATATAGCGAGCAAAGTTAACTTCACTTAATTTACAAAGTAAACTTCATTTAATTTCGAACTTAATTTATTTAATTGGCAGAAATAATTTTTGTGTAAAAATATTATGCTTATACAAAAATATTTATTTAAAATGAAAAATGTAAAATCAAATGTAAATTTTGTATTGTAATGTAAATGTAAAAATGTAAATGTAAATTTTCATATTTATTTAATTCATTCAATCAAAAAGGGTAAACATCAATCTTTATTTAGAAAAAAAAAAATTATTTAATTTAATTTCTTTCGACAGTTCATATATTTTATTTGCCATTATTAGATTTGAATTTAACTTGTGGATAAAATTGTATAAAAAACAAGATTATATAAATTAGTGAACAAAATTTATTTTTTATCAATCGACAGGCTAACTACAGTTAAACTTTTTTTTATCAATATACGGGGTAACTAAATCAGTTATTTTTTCAAATACATTTGTTTAATTAATTAAGAATTTGAGTTTACTAGTTTTTAAAGAAGTTATTAATTAATTTTATAGTAAAATAAAGTTATCCTTGTTAACCAAAAAAGTAAAGTTTACAGTTATTTTCAAACAAACAATTCTTAATCTATGAACAATTAATCAATAATCAATTGTTTAATAATGAATTTTTATAACATTGGAATTAATAATTTTATATTCAATTTAATTTGCCCAATTAGTCAGTTTCATTCGCATAAAATTAAGAATTTTAGCAAGCTTTATTGGAACAATCATTATTTATTTTATTTGTATTAAATATTTATGATTAAATTTTCATTGTTAGATATTTTTTAATCAAATTATAAATAATGTTTATTTTTAGAATGTTCAAGAACAGAAAAAGAAACATCAAGCTCAAATGGGATAAAAAGTACTGCCAAGTGCAACTTACAAAGTGTAACCTGAAAGTGCAAATTACAGAAAGTTTAATTCAGGTAAGAAAATAATGTTTTAAAAAATATATTCATTTCAATAATTTTTTAATTGATGATATCTTTATTGACGCAAATTTTACTAATTTATACAGATTGCAATGATGAAATATTTGCTAAAAACATTTTGATATAAACAAGAAATTTTATATTTCAAATAGGGCGATATTTCCTTTTGTTACTTATAAGGGTATATTTTCAAATTAAAAGTCATTGTTCATATATAAATAAAATAATTATCATATATTTTATACTAAAGGGATATATTTCTTTGGTCTCTTTGGTAAAGATGAAAAAAAAAAAAAAAACTAATGAATTTTTCCTTATGTTGGAAGGAACAGAATTACATTAATATCATGTTACAAATTTATGTTATAAAGTTACCAAGTACTTTATGTTATTTCATATTAAACTATAAAATTTTTACTTTAAAGTAATCTATGGTAAGCCATAGAAGGTGTTTCAAAAAATATTTTGTCACTTGACATTTATGTAAATCTGTCTTTTAATACAAAGAAAATGATTAGAAGAACCTCCTCAGGGATGCTTTAATTAAATATTTTTTTCAATTTTAAATTTATTTGTGCATTTGTCAGAATTCTTACTTAGTAATATTACAAATTTATGTTATAAAGTTTCCATTTACCTTTAAAAAATAAAGGAAATTGAGTTAGTTTTAGTCTCTAAATGTGAAAGAGTTTTTTAATAGTTTCTAGTACTATATGTTATCTCATATTAAACTATAAAATTTTTGCTATCAGTATAAAGAAATTTATGGTACCAAATAGAAGGTGTTTTAAAAAGTATTTTGTCACTTGACATTAATGTAAATATGTCTCTCAATACAAAGAAAATGATTAGAAGTACCTCCTCAGAGATGCTTTAAATAATTTTTTTTTCAATTTTCAATTTACTTGTGCAGTTGCCTGAATTCTTACTTTATAATATTACAAATTTATGTTATAAAGTTTCCATTTACCTTTAAAAAATAAAGGAAATTGAATTAGTTTTAGTCTCTAAATGTGAAAGAGGTTTTAAATAGTTACTAGTACTATATGTTATTTCATATTAAACTATAAAATTTTTACTATCAGTATAAAAAAATCTATGGTACCAAATAGAAGGTGTTTCAAAAAGTATTTTGTCACTTGACATTAATGTAAATATGTCTTTCAATACAAAGAAACTGATTAGAAGTACCTCCTCAGGGATGCTTTAAAAAAATTTTTTTTTTCAATTTTAAATTTATTTGTGCAGTTGCCTGAATTCTTACTTTATAATATTACAAATTTATGTTATAAAGTTTCCATTTACCTTTAAAAAATAAAGCAAATTGAATTAGTTTTAGTCTCTAAATGTGAAAGAGTTTTTAAATAGTTACTAGTACTATATGTTATCTCATATTAAACTATAAAATTTTTACTATCAGTATAAAAAAATCTATGGTACCGAATAGAAGGTGTTTCAAAAAGTATTTTGTCACTTGACATTAATGTAAATATGTCTTTCAATACAAAGAAAATGATTAGAAGTACCTCCTCAGGGATGCTTTAAATAATTTTTTTTTTTCAATTTTAAATTTATTTGTGCAGTTGTCTGAATTCTCACTTTATAATATTACAAATTTATGTTATAAAGTTTCCATTTACCTTTAAAAAATAAAGGAAATTGAATTAGTTTTAGTCTCTAAATGTGAAAGAGTTTTTAAATAGTTACTAGTACTATATGTTATCTCATATTAAACTATAAAATTTTTACTATCAGTATAAAAAAATCTATGGTACCCCATAGAAGGTGTTTCAAAAAATATTTTTTCACTTGACATTAATGTAAATATGTCTTTCAATACAAAGAAAATGATTAGAGGTACCTCCTCAGGGATGCTTTAAATAATTTTTTTTTCAATTTTAAATTTATTTGTGCAGTTGCCTGAATTCTTACTTTATAATATTACAAATTTATGTTATAAAGTTTCCATTTACCTTTAAAAAATAAAGGAAATTGAATTAGTTTTAGTCTCTAAATGTGAAAGAGTTTTTAAATAGTTACTAGTACTATATGTTATCTCATATTAAACTATAAAATTTTTACTATCAGTATAAAAAAATCTATGGTACCCCATAGAAGGTGTTTCAAAAAATATTTTTTCACTTGACATTAATGTAAATATGTCTTTCAATACAAAGAAAATGATTAGAGTTACCTCCTCAGGGATGCTTTAAATAATTTTTTTTTCAATTTTAAATTTATTTGTGCAGTTGCCTGAATTCTTACTTTATAATATTACAAATTTATGTTATAAAGTTTCCATTTACCTTTAAAAAATAAAGGAAATTGAATTAGTTTTAGTCTCTAAATGTGAAAGAGTTTTTAAATAGTTACTAGTACTATATGTTATCTCATATTAAACTATAAAATTTTTACTATCAGTATAAAAAAATCTATGGTACCCCATAGAAGGTGTTTCAAAAAATATTTTTTCACTTGACATTAATGTAAATATGTCTTTCAATACAAAGAAAATGATTAGAGGTACCTCCTCAGGGATGCTTTAAATAATTTTTTTTTCAATTTTAAATTTATTTGTGCAGTTGCCTGAATTCTTACTTTATAATATTACAAATTTATGTTATAAAGTTTCCATTTACCTTTAAAAAATAAAGGAAATTGAATTAGTTTTAGTCTCTAAATGTGAAAGAGTTTTTAAATAGTTACTAGTACTATATGTTATCTCATATTAAACTATAAAATTTTTACTATCAGTATAAAAAAATCTATGGTACCAAATAGAAGGTGTTTCAAAAAGTATTTTGTCACTTGACATTAATGTAAATATGTCTTTCAATACAAAGAAAATGATTAGAAGTACCTCCTCAGGGATGCTTTAAATATTTTTTTTTTCAATTTCAAATTTATTTGTGCAGTTGTCTGAATTCTTACTTTATAATATTACAAATTTATGTTATAAAGTTTCCATTTACCTTTAAAAAATAAAGGAAATTGAATTAGTTTTAGTCTCTAAATGTGAAAGAGTTTTTAAATAGTTACTAATACTATATCTTATCTGATATTAAACTATAAAATTTTTACCATCAGTATAAAAAAATCTATGGTACCAAATAGAAGGTGTTTCAAAAAGTATTTTGTCACTTGACATTAATGTAAATATGTCTTTCAATACAAAGAAAATGATTAGAAGTACCTCCTCAGGGATGCTTTAAATATTTTTTTTTTCAATTTTAAATTTATTTGTGCAGTTGTCTGAATTCTTACTTTATAATATTACAAATTCATGTTATAAAGTTTCCATTTACCTTTAAAAAATAAAGGAAATTGAATTAGTTTTAGTCTCTAAATGTGAAAGAGTTTTTAAATAGTTACTAGTACTATATGTTATCTCATATTAAACTATAAAATTTTTACTATCAGTATAAAAAAATCTATGGTACCCCATAGAAGGTGTTTCAAAAAGTATTTAGTCACTTGACATTAATGTAAATATGTCTTTCAATACAAAGAAAATGATAAGAAGTACCTCCTCAGGGATGCTTTAAAAAATTTTTTTTTTTACAATTTTAAATTTATTTGTGCAGTTGTCTGAATTCTTACTTTATCATATGAAACGACATAGTGAACTTATATTTGTATTTGCAAATCTTTTACATTTGATTTCAAAACTAATTTAATTTTCTCTATATTGAAAAGTTCAGTATTTTATTAATATCATGTTACACATTTATACAAAAAAAAAAAAAAGACAAAAAAAAGAAATTTGATTAGTTTTGTCTCCAAATTAGCTTTTATTTCTAAATGTGAAGAATTTTCAAACATTTACAAGTACGTTATGTTGTTTCATATGAAAATATAAAACTTTTACTGTCTGTAAAAAGAAATTTAAAGTATCCCAGAGAAGGTATTTTTTTTTTAAAAAAAAGTCATATGATATTAATGTAAGTTTGTATCTTTTAATACAAAGAAGAATTCTGAAATGCCTACTCTGGGATATTTTAAATTAGATTTTTTTTTTAATTTTGAATTAATTTTGGCAGATTCTTATTTTATAATGCAGAATGATATAGTGTACTAGTATTTGTGTTTTTTTTTTCACATTTGCTCATAAAACTGATAAAATTGTCTCTGTATTGAAAGTTTCAGAATTACATTATAAATTGATATGTTATAAAGTTATTTTTCAATTTTTCAGAACAAAGATTATTTAATTAATTTTTATCTGCAAATTCGAGTTTCATATAGAGTAGAAATTTATAGTGACCCATAAAGTGTAATTAAGAAACTTTTCACATGATATTAATGTAAATTTGCCCCTTTCAATAAAAAAAAATCTTTGAAATGTTTACTCTTGGACATTTTAAATTATATATATATTTTTTTCCATTTTAAATTTATTTTGGTTGACATGAGGATTCTTATTTTACCATATAGAGTGACTTAATAGGCATGTATTTGTGTTTGAAATTCTTTCACATTTGCTAACAAAACTAATTTATTTTTTTTGTACTGAAGGGTACAGAATTAAATTAATATCAGGTTACAAATTTATGTGTTGAAAAGTAATTCTTTACCATCAAAAACAAAGAAAATTTAATTAGTTTCTAGTTTTTATCAACAGATGCAAAAGAGTTTTAAATAGATTTACAAGTACATTGTTATTTCACATTTAATCACAATACCTTTAATGTTAGCAGAAAGAAATTTATAGTATCCCATAGAAGGTGTTTCAAAAATATTTTGTCACTTAATATTAATGTATATCTGTAACTTTCAATACAACTAAAATGTTTTAAAGTGCTACTCAGTAATACTTTAAATTATTTTTTTTTAATTTTAAATTTATTATTACAGCTGTGAAAATTTTTAATATCATATGGAATGATACAGTTTACTTGTATTTGTATTTTATATATTTTATATTTGCTCAAAAAACTAATGTTACAAAAAAAACTGAAATTTTCTCTGTATTGAAAGTTACAAAACTACATTAATATCATGTTACAAATTTATGTGTTATTAAGTTTATCTTTATCTACAAAAACTAAGAAAAATTAGCTTTTGTTTCTAAATGTGAATGAGTTTTTAAATAGTTACAAGTACTTATGCTATTTCATATGAAACTATAAGACTTTTATTGTCTCGAAGAAGATTTTTAAAATTTAAAATATCTAAGAGGAGAAATTTTACAGAAAATTGCCACATAATCATAATGTAAAATCTGTCTTTCAATGCAAAGATAATGTTTAATTTAACGTATCTCAGAATAGGAATTTTTTTCAGAAAACTGATGTTACAAAAAAAAAAAAAAAAAAAAGAACTGAAATTTTCTCTGTATTGAATGTTACAAAATAGCATTAATATCATGCGACAAATTTATGTGTTATTATCTTTGCCTTCAAAAACAAAGAAAAATTAGCTTTTGTTTCTAAATGTGAATGAGTTTTTAAATAGTTACAAGTACTTATGTTATTTCATATGAAACTATACGACTTTTATTGTCTCGAAGAAGATTTTTAAAATTTAAAATATCTAAGAGGAGATATTTTTCAGAAAATTGCCACATAATCATAATGTAAATCTGTCTTTCAATACAAAGAAAATCTTTAATTAAACGTATCTCAGAATAGGAATTTCACGAAAAACTGTTACTTGATATTAATTTAAAACAGTACTTTTAAATAGAAAATGTTTCGAAGGGCCTACTCTGGGATGCTTTCAGTTAAACCTTTCCCTCAATTTTAAATTAATTTTTTCAGATGTGACTCTTATTTTATCATATAGAATGACACAATGTACTTGTATGTGTGATTAAAATTTTTTCCCATTTGCTCTCAAAACTGATGAATTTTTTTTTTTTGTATTGAAAAGTACAGAAGTACATTAACATCATGTTACATATTTATGTGCTATAAAGCTATTCTTTGCCTTCAAAGACATAAAAAAATTTATTTAATTTTTTCTCAAAATCTGAAATTAGAAGTACATTATGTTATTTCATGGAGAACTATAAAATTTTTAAGTATCCCATAGAAGGTATTTAAAAAAAATACCATCTGATATTACTGAAAATCAATCTGCACCATTCAATAAGAATAATAATTTTTAAATGCTTACTCTAGGATATTTTAAATAGTTATTTTAATTTTAAATTTATTTTGGCAGGCATGAGGATTCTTATTTTATCGTATAAAATGACTTAGTGAACTTGCACTTGTGTTCGAAATTCTTGCACATTTGCCCACAAAACTGATAAAATATTTTCTGTATTGAAAGGGACAGAATTATATTAACATCATTTTACACATTTATGTGTTATAAAGCTATACTTTACCTTCAAACACATAAAAAATTGAATTAATTTTTTCTCCAAATATGAAGTTATAAGTACATTGTGTTATTTCATGTGAAACTATAAAACTTTTAAATGTAGAGAGAAATTTAAAGTGTCCTTTAGAAGGTTTTTTTTTAAAAAGAAAAAGCCACACACATGATATTAATGTAAATCTATGCCATTCAATAAAAAGAAGAATTTCTAAATGCCTACTCTAGGATATTTTAAATAACTATTTTAATTTTAAATTAATTTTAATAAGCATGAGGATTCCTATTTCATCATATAAAATGACATAGTGTACTTGTACTTGTGTTCGAAATACTTGCACATTTGCCCACAAAACAGATAAAATATTTTCTGAATTTAAAAGGGCAGAATTACATTAACATCATGTTACACATTTATGTGTTATAAAGCTATTCTTTACCTTTAAAAACATAGAAAATTTAATTAATTTTTTCTCCAAATATGAAGTTATATGTGTTATTTCATGTGAAACTATAAAATTTTTATGACTGTAGAAAGAAATTTAAAGTGTCCCTTTGAAGATATTTAATTTCTTAAAAAAAGGCCACACGATATTAATGTATATCTATGACATTCAATAAGAAGAATAATTTTTAAATGCTAACTCTAGGATATTTTAATTTTAAATTTATTTTGGCAGGCATGAGGATTCTTATTTTATCATATAAAATGACTTAGTGTACTTGTACTTGTGTTCGAAATTCTTGCATATTTGCCCACAAAACTGATAAAATATTTTCTGTATTGAAAGAGACAGAATTACATTAATATCATGTTGCACATTTATGTGTTATGAAGATATTCTTTATCTTCCAAAACATAGAAAATTTAATTAATTTTTTCTCAAAATGTGAAGTTTCAAGTACATGACATTATTTCATGTAAAAATAGTAAAACTTTTTTTTCTCAGAAATAAAGTTCTATAAACGGTATTTTTTTAAATGAAAAATGCCACATGTCATTAATGTAAATCTATACCATTCAATAAAGAGAAGAATTCTTAAATCCCCACTCTGTGATGTTTTAAATAATTATTTTAATTTTAAATTCATTTTGGCAGTCATGAGAATTCTTATTTTATCATATAGAATAAAATGGTGTACTTGTATTTGTATTTGAAATTTTTCACATTTGCCAACAAAACTATTTCAATTTTTTCTGTATTGAAAGGTACAGAAATAAATACCTTGCTACAAATGTATATGTTATAAAGTTATTCTTCTTCATCAAAAATAAATAAAATTTAATTAATTATTATCTGTAATTGGGAAAGAGTTTTAAATGGATTTACAAGTACATTGCTATTTTATATTAAACCAGAAATCTTTTACTGTACGCACAGAGAAATTCTTAGTATCCCATAGAAGGTGTTTCTAAAAATACTTTTGTCACTTGACATTAATGCATATCTGTACCTTTCAATACAAAGAAAAATTTTTCCCCATTCAGTGATACTTTAAAATAATATTTTATTTAATTTTTAACTGATTCTGGCAGATATGATGATTTTTAATTTATCACATAGAATGACATAGTGTATTTGTATGTGCAAGTCTTTCCCTGTTTTTAAAAAACACTAATGAATTTTTTTTGTATTGGAAGAAAATGAATTGTGACAAACATGAACTCTTTTGCTAAATGCCTACACTGGGATACTTTAAAATTTTAATTTCTTTTTACAAACAGTAAAAGTCATACAGTTTTATTTAAAATAGCATAATATTCTTGTAACTCTATTAAAAGTTCCTTCAGTATTGCAGAATTAAATTAATAAAATTTTAATTTTATGACTGTACAAAATTGCATTATAACACTTAAATTTGTAACATGATATTAATGTAATTCTGTCCCTATTAATACAGACAAAATTTCATTAGTTGTTTTGAGCGAATGTAAAAGATTTTAAAAGGCAAATGCTAATACCTTATGTCATTCTATTGTGAAAATAAACATTCTCATGTCTGTTGTCTGCAAAACGAAATTTAAAATTTAAAGTATTCCAGAGTCACAACATTTTTCAAAACATTTGTTGCATGATAGCAATGTAAAGCTGTAACTTTCAATATAGAGAAAATATTATTAGTTTTTTTTTGAGCAAATGAAAAGAAATTTCAAACTTATTTATTATTAAATTTATTTTTTAAGACAGAAAATGTCTTATAGAATGAAATATTACATTTGTAAACATATTTGAAACACTTTGGCTGACAAAAACTAGTAAAATTTTCTATGACTTTAAAATTTAAGAATTACATTAAAATCATGATTTAAATTTTTGTTCTGAAGATAAAATAATTTCTTTTAAACATTTAATTCAAATACGATTATGTGTGATTAAATTTATTAGATTTTTTAAATGCATTTAAGAAACCCTTGTTTTATTTATATTCATTACATTTCCCAAAATGTTGTGTTATGTATTATTATATGCAAAATATTTTAGGAATATTTTTTCCATGAATTAAAAAAAAATCCTATTGTGTAACTCATAACTAGTAATTTGAATAAAATGGCCTCTAAAAAACTTATTTTTTAGAATTTATTATTTGAAAAAAGAAAATTTTTATAGTATCATACAAGATGATTTAGTGTTCTTAAAACATTTATATATATGTTGCATATGAAAAAAAAAACTAATGCAATTTCCCTTGATTTGAAAAGTACAGAATTGCATTAAAGTCATGGTACAAATGTTTTGTGAAATAAATAAATTTCACAGTAATATTATGTGTAATAAAAATCATTTATAATCATATTGATATTAAGTCTTAAAATATATTTTTATTATATTTTTTCCCCAATGAACTTGTGTTTATAATTTCTGTTTATATGACCATTCATGTTGATAACAAATGCTTTTAAAATTTAACAATTTTTAAGATTTTTACATATCTATAATTAATTTTAAAGCAATCTTATTCAGTAGTTATTACCTATAATTTGAATCAATCGGGCAATAAGGAACACTGGTCTACTCTGGGATAATTCAAATTTTGAATATATGTTTGCAGTTAGGAATATTTTAATTGTCCTACTAAAGGACATACTGTTCAACAATATCATTTTGAAGTTTGTCACATTTGCAGACAACATTAATGTAATTTTTGTTGTTTTGAAAAGTACAGAATAACATGAATATCATGTTACCAAATTTTTTTGAAAGAAATAAACTAATATATATTTAACAGTAATATTTAAATTTGCATTATATGCAATTCAAGTAGTTTAAATGCTGTCATATCATATTGTTTTTAATATTAAGTAATTATTCGTATAATAAATGTTTATGTTGTATTTTACATTTTTTATGTAATTTTTGTGAAATTCGATACTTGATTACAAATAATTGAAAAAGAAATGCTATCAAGTAAATTAGGAAATTTAATTTGAACTGGGAGTCAAAGTTTGCACTTGCACACAACTTGCAGTCAAAGACTGAAATTTCAGTCAAAAGACTGAAATTACTATATTTAACAACATTTTACAAACATGATTTTATGTAATTGTTTTTCAAACCAAAAAATATAAATTGTTATATAAACACTATACCATTCTATATGACATAATAATTTTCATTTATGTAATTAAGTTATGTATTTAAAGTACCATAGTGCCCCTATTCACTTTATAAATTCAAATTACAGTTCACTAGTTACTCAATAAGATTATTTTTTAATTATTTGTAGTCATGCAAAAATATTCGAAGAGTTATATTTTATAATAATGTATAACACACATAGTCAAATGTAAATATTTTATTAATATTAGTTCATTAGGAGTTAATATGAATACATTTTATATATAAAATCAAGATGATTGCAAATCATTTTATTTTTCGTATTTGAATATAATTTTAATTATATAATAAAAATTATTTTATTTTTCTCATAAAAATTTCGAAGAATGGTTTAAATATGATGCTGTGCTTTTTCAAGCAAAGACATTTTGATTAGTTTTGATCTGGAAATTTTAAAGACTTTCAAATATACTTGGTTAAAAGTACACTTGGTTAATCTATATGATACTATAAGTTTTTTTCTTATGACTGTAAAAATTAATTTGAAGAATTTCAGAGTAGACAAATGCTCTGTAATCTTTCTTTAATTCAAATTACAGGTCATATTTTACTGATTAGGAGTTTTTTAAGAATAATTGTTATATCATGTAAGAATGTTAAAAAAATTACATAAAATGTATTATTCAACATAAACATGTATATAAACTAATACCCATTTTTCATTAGAATCAATATGGTTGAAAATGATTTTAATTACATATAAGCTAATTTAAATACATTATTGAGTAAATATACATCATATGTTTCTTTTGAAAAAATTTTGTATCATGCTATTTTATGCATTTTTATTTTTATAAAAGGCATTACTTTTTGCTTGCAATTATGCAAGAGTTTTTAAATACAGTTTCCAGTACACTGTTTACACTGTACTATATGATACTGTAAGTCTTTTTCTGTCTTTAAAAAGGAATTTAAAGCATTTTTGAATTTACTGCACGCAAAATAAATTTTAAATATTTTAGTGCTACCCAGTATTACACAGTCTCTAATAAAATTAAATTAATGATTAGAGTCAATTAAATGTATAATAAATAATAAAATGTATAAACCAACATAATTAATTATTTATCTAAGTGAAAGATTTCACATTAAAATTACTATGATTTCATACTATTTTAATCACTCACATCTTTATTTAAGCAAAATCTTTATGTATGAGACATATTTGGTTTAATTTATTTAAGAAACATTTTGATTCAGGATATTAATGCTTTTCTTTAACTTCAAAAACAAAGAAAATTTAATTAGTGGTAGTTGGTGAATGATATTGAGATTTAATTAGAGTTACCAGTACACTATGACTTTTTTATATAAAACTGTTATTCGTTTTCTGTCTGAAAAAAAAAAATCAAATAGTCCAGAGTTAGCCAATGCTTCATATTATGTCTTATAATAAATATATTAAAATAATAATATATTGTTACTTAAGCGTATTAATCATTAAACAGAACTATTTTTTATATATTGAATAATAAGTATTAATATTATATCTATTAAATACGTATTAATATGAAAGGTAAAAAATTGAATTAATATCATGGTATATTAATTTTGAAGGAAATAGTTATATGTTATATAATAAATATATTAAAACAAGAGTATATTGTTATTTAAACTTAATAATTATTTTTAATTTATTTAATAATAAATATTAATAATATATTTATTAAGTTATACGCATTAATGCATGAAATGTACAAATAAAGTTTTTGAAAAAAATAATTTATCTTTATAATAAATATATTAAAAAAATAATATATTATTACTTAAGCTTATCAACTACTAAGCAGAAGTATTTTTGATTTATTGAATATGAACTATTAATGCTATATTTATTGAACTATATGCATTACTTATTATATTATATGATATATTTACTAAATTATATACAGGAAATGTAAATAATTACACTAATATCATGATTCAAAACTTCATGATTCAAACAGTTCTTATTTCATATTCAATATATTAAAATAATAATATATTGTTATTTAAGCTTAGTATTAAACAGAACTATTTATTATTTATTTAATAATAAGTATTAATAATATAGTTATTAAATTATATGTATTGATATTGCCATTTTTAATTTTTAAAAATTTATCTTTATAAATAAATGCTTATGCTGAGCAATATATTTTTATGTATATTTTTTAAGACTGTTACATTATAAAAATTAATTTAGAAAGACATAATATTCATAAAAATATGACGTATAATTTGAATCAATCTAAAAAAATCCTATTCACATTAATTATAATATTGTTTAAATGTATTTGTACCATGATTAATATGATTGCAAATTATTTTAATTCGATATAATTTTATTTTAATGTAATTGTTAGCCACATATATACTGATTTAAATATTATAATTAAATATAAATCAGTTCAGTTTATCTCTTTAAAAAATGGTAACATGGCATTTAAGTAGCTCTTTAGCTTTTTAAAAAAAGAATTGTCTATTATACTCTCAGAAAATTTAAAAGATTTATAAATACAACTTAGTGCACACCATGTCTTTCAATAGAACACTTAGAAGCTTGCTGTCTGTGAAGACAAACTTTTAATTTTAAAATATTTCAGAGTAAACTAGAGCTCATTATTCTCTTATTTTTTAAAATCACAATTTATTAAATACTGATTAGGATTATTTAAAAATAATCATAGACATACAAAAAGCTACATTTGAATAACATTACATGACTTTAACATAGCACACAATCAAATAAATAAAATTCATTTATGCTCTCAAATGAATGTATTTGAAACATTATTAATATGATTTCAAATAATTTTAATCAAAATTAATCTTATTTTATTATAATCGCTAAGTCTAAGTTTGT
Source organism: Parasteatoda lunata (assembly GCA_949128135.1). NCBI lineage: Eukaryota > Metazoa > Arthropoda > Arachnida > Araneae > Theridiidae > Parasteatoda > Parasteatoda lunata. The sequence continues at coordinate 46,440,807 of OX421981.1, read as the reverse complement.
TTTAAAATTTATTATTAGCAAATTTATTAGCTTTTTTTCTCCATACGTGATATGTTTATAAATACTGTTATATATACACTATATCATTTTATTTGTTTTAATAAGAACTTTTCTTTCTGCAACAAAAAATTTAAAATTTAAGTATGAATTATCAATCTAATAACAAGTCATTAGTCACTCTATAGGATTTTTTTTTTTTTCTAAATTGGTTGAAGTTATGTAAAAATCTTCAAAAAAGTTGCAGTTTAAAAATGATAGCATAAAATATGGTCAAATGTAAATAAGTTATGTATATTGATGATTCTTTTTAGACATGACAATTCGGACCAAAAAATTTCTTCAAAAGTCTTCAAAATAATCTGAAATTTTTTTTTATACTTCTTTAGTTACACTTATTAATATCTCACAGACAGCAGTGTAGTTTATTGACATTTGCTCGAGAAAAAAAATAAAATAGAAATTCACCAAATCTTGAATGTCAGGAAAATGACATATTAGCTTAGAAGTTTAAAAAACAGTCATTTTAAGTTAATAGTAAGTAACTCAACTTAAGCCTTTATGTTAGAAGGACCATAAATTGCTTAAATTAATTCTTTTTATCCACTGTAGAAAGAATAAAAAAATTTTTTTTTGCTGATATGTAGAGAATAAAATTCTGTATAATAATCAATCATTAAATAAATAAATAACTTTGATTACATCCAAGCATATCATAATCATATATAAACTTGGTATTAGGTTAATATTTGCTTTCCCTCCTTACCGTATTATCAGTTAAAAAAATTTTTCGGGTAACACTTCAATGTCCTGGCATTCATAAGACAGGTAAATGACAGCCAGGATAATGACAAATTTGCCATTTTATAGCATATAACTTTACTTTAATTTAATATTTTGGCCTAAGACGTTTATATTCTGCCGAAAACAACAGTATATCTTAAAATAACTCAGATGAATCTATGTAGTTTACGTTATTAATGATTTCAAGAAGCCAGAAAAATGACAACACAAAAACCTACTCTCCCTGAAAAATTTTTGTAATAGATTTTGAACCAGAAAATCTTACACCGGTTCTAGAAATGCTTACACCGGTTGAGATAAAAAAAAATTAGATATTGAAAAATTGATGGGAAGTTTTGAAGCTAGTTATTACTGGAAACATTGTTTGGGACATGCAAGAAACATGAAATGTTGAAGTTCAATAAAATTTTTTAACTATACAAAACAGCCAATGTTAGTGCAAAGTCATTTTAAAATGCTAACAGCAATGCTATTTACAAATTTTTTTAAAAAAAAAGTTCCTTTAGTATTATAGTATTAGATCTTGGAGCAAGGGACAGTGAATTGTCATATTTCGTGAGAATCACCCATATATCATTTTGAAATTCAGATAAATACTCTTTTGACATTATGAATGCAAATTATGAATGCAAATGACTCAATATGAATGCAAATGATTTTAACAAAAATTATAATCATTATTTAATAAAATTAAGTAAAGATTATCATTTGTATAATTTAATAAAAATTATATAATAATATATTGTAATTATATAATTATAATTATATATTTATAATTAGATATTTATAATTATATAATTATGATTATACATTTAAAATTATATAATTATAATTACATATTTATAATTAAACAATTAAAATTATAAACTTATAATTAAGTAATTATAATTACATATTTATAATATTAGATATAATAACCAATAAAAAATATTTTTTCAGAAACATTTTGAGTCAAAATTTAAACTTATTTCTGTAATTTTACAAGGAAAGATAAGATGCGATAATTTTTACCTGCAATTATACGGTTAACCTGACCAGATTTTCTTTACTCTGATCCGGCTTACGATAATACATAGACATAGTTAGCAATTATAATTACCTGGTGCCAGGTAATCGACATAGGTACCTAAAAGTTTAAAATGTAATTTTTTTTTTATTTATTTTAAACATTTGAAGTAAAAACAGATTCATAAGCAATTCTGGTAAAAAAGTACATAACTTTCTTTAAAGTGCGAAATTTCATCAAAATACTTGTTCAAATCAACTTACCGTTTATTGTAATTTTATGGTCAATACAATTTAAGCCCTCGCATTCAAATTGTATGGTTTAAACTACAGTTTTAGCAAATATTTCTAGATTCAAGTAACAATCACGAAAAAAAAAGGTTTTGAATTAAAATTATTTTTTTCCTCCATTTTAATGCAACATATTTTTAATCAAAATTCTTTGTATAAAATAAAATAGGTTTCTTAATCTTAATTTAAGATAGAATTAAGATATTCAAGCTGTAATTAGATTGTAGTTATTATGTTATTGTTATATTGTAATAAGTATATTTTCTGAATGCATAAAAAAAATTGCCAGAATTTGTTATTAAATTGGTTCTAAGTTTCCTTATTAAATATATAGAGGAAAATAAATAAAAAACTGCCAAAAATAAGAAATCATAATTTTTAAAAAAATGGCTGAGCCTAAGGTCTACTGTAGGCTGTAGTAAAATAAACAAGAGAGAGAAGAATATTTCCCAGAAAAAGTAATGTTTTTCTGGAGAGATGAAATTATGTTTTTAAAGAGTGTTATTTTGTTTTTTAAAAATACACAATTGGCAGAGTTGCATTACTCTAGGGAAACAGTTGTCTACAATTTATGGAAGAAATTGGATGCATACCAATACAAGAAAAGCAAAGAGAAAATCGGTAAATACAAGAAAAAAGCCATGAATCTGTTTATGATAAGAATATATATCCCTCGAAAGCTGTCTGCAAAACCTATGAATTCCATAAAAGGGTCAAAAAGGTATGGGGAGTTAGGAATTTTTTTCTTGAGCAAGTATTGATAATTGGCACTCGATTTTTAACCAATTGAATTATTGATCTATCAACAATCCATAATTTATTTGAAATTTTAGTTATTCTTATAAATATTTGTAATTACATATTGCAGTTATTATGTTATTCTTATATTAAAATTAGATTGTAGTTTTTTATTTGGTTATTGTTATATTGTAGTAAGTATATTTTGAATAGATAAAAGAATTGCCAGAATTTCCCAATTGAATTAGATCCTTATTAAGTATATTTAGGAAAATAAAAAAAAATAAAAAACTGCTAAAAATAAGAAATCATAATTTCAAAAAAAATCGCTGAGCGTATGATCTACGGCAGGCTGTAGTAAAATGAAAGAGGGAGAGGAATATTTCATGGAAAAAATAATGTTTTTCAGGAGAGATGCAACTCTAAGTGTTATTTTGTTTTTAAAAAATACACACTTAGCAGAGTTGCATTACTCTAGGGAAACAGTTGTCTACAATTTATGGCCAGAAACTGGATGCATACAAATACAAGAAAAGCAAAGAGGAAATCAGTCAATACAAGAAAAAAGCCATGAATATGTTTATGATTAGAATATACGTCCTTAGAAAGCTGCCCGTTAAACCCTGGGATTCCAAGAAAGGGTCAAAAAGATTTAGGGAGTTAGGAATTTTTTTCTTCACAAGTATTGATTTTTGGGAACTGTAATTTGATTATTGATCTATCAACAATACATAATTTATTTGAAATTGTAGTTATTCTTAAAAATGTCATTATGTTATTGTTTTATTGTAATTGTATTGTAGCTAAGTTATTCTAACATTGTAATTATATTGTAGTTATTATGTTATTCTTATATTGTAATTAGATTGTAGTTTTGTTACGTTAATGTTATATTGTAATAAGTATATTTTGTGTATAGATATAGGAATTGCCAGAATTTTCCAATTGAATTAGTTATAAATTTCCTTATTAAGTATATTTGGGAAACTGAAAAAAACTGCCAAAAATAAGAAATAATTAAAAATAATCGCTGAGCCTATGGTTTACTGCAGGCTATAGTAAAAAAAAATGAGAGAGAAGAATATTTCCCAGAAAAAGTAATGTTTTTCTGGAGAGATGCAACTGTAAGTGATATTTTGTTTTTAAAACATATATTCAAAGAAATAATTGTTTTAAAATCATTTGAAATAAAAATGTAAGATTATTTGGTAACTTTGTTCAGAAGCGTTACTCTAAGTGTTATTCTGTTTTTTAAAAAATACACACTTGGCAGTTACACCTATCTAAAGATTAAAAAAACTGCCAAAAATAAGAAATCTTAATTAAAAAAAAATCGCTGAGCCAATTATCTACTGCCGGCAGTAATGAGAGAAAGATAAAGATTTCCCGGAAAAAAATTATGTTATTTTGGAGAGATGCAACTGTAAGTGTTATTTTGCGTTTAAAAATACACACATGCCAGTGGCATCAATCTAAGGTAGCACTTTGTCGACAATTTAATAGAGTCCAATACAAAAAAAAAAAAAAAAAAAAAAAAAAAAAAAAAAAAGCGAAGATGAAGTAAAGGAACTGGGTAAATACTGGAAAAGTCATGAATCTGTTCATGAACAATTGAGTCGTGGTCCCTAGGAATTTTTTCGTTAAACCCTAAAGATTCCACAAAAAGGTCAAAAGGGTTCAGAAATATCATGCAAACATATTTAAAATTAATGTGAATTAGTTATGCTAAAGTTAAAGTGAAAGAAAACAAATTCTGTTATATATTCATATTCATTATATATTCATATTTATTCAACCACTCTATGATATTTTCAACTATTAAAAAATACACCTCAGAATGTCACTTGCCTGCTGCACCCATGAAGCTCTTTTTGTTGTCCAAAACTATATGGTTGGTTTTTGATTCATTTCTTGAAAAAATTAATATTTATATATTATTTGAATTAAAAACATAAAAATCTCCCCCTTTATTTCAAATATTTGTAAAAATAAAATTTCTTAGACAAAAGAATCAAACAATGGGAAATGGGAAAATAGAAGAATTAACTCATGAATCTGTTTATGATTCGAGTATCTGTCCTAAGAAAGTTTTCCTCAAACTCCTGGGAGTCCATGAAAAAGGTCTAAAATATTTAGGGCGTTAGGAATTTTTTTCTTGAACAAGTATTGATTTTTGGCAACAGTAATTTGATTTTTAACCAATCAACATCCATATTTTATTTGAAATTGTAGTTATTGTTACAAATGTTATTATTTTATTCTTATATTGTAATTACATTGTAGTTTTTAAGTTATTGTTAGATTGTAATTATATTGTTATTGTTATATAGTTATACGTATATTTTGAATAGATAAATAAAATTGCCAGAATTTGCCAATTGAATTAGTTCTTAGTTTCTTTATTAAATATATTTAGGAAAATAAAAAAAACTGACAAAAATAAGAAATCATAATTTTAAAAAAATTCCTGAGACAATGGTCTACTGCAGGCTGTAGTAAAAGAAACTAGAGAAGAACATTTCCCCGAAAAAAATGTTTTTCTGGAGAGGTGCAACTCTAAGTGCTATTTTGTTTTTTAAAAATATCCACTTGGCAGTTGCATTTATCTAGGGTAACAGTTTTCTACATTTCATGGAAGAAATTGGATGAATACCAATACAAGAAAAGCAAAGAGGAAATGGGTAAATACAAGAAAAAAGCCATGAATCTGTTTATGATTAAAGTATCTGCCCCTAGAAAAATATCCGCACAACCTTGGCATTCCATGATCCTTCTATTGTAGTTATTAAGTTATTGTTAGATTGTATTTATATTGTTATTATATTATATTTATATAGTTATAAGTTTATTTTAAATAGATAAATAAAATTGCCAGAATTTGCCAATTGAATTAGTTCTAAGTTTCCTTATTAAGTATACTTAAGAAAATAAAAAAAAAAAAAAACTGCCAAAAATATGAGATCATAATTTTAAAAAAATCGCTGGGCTTATGGTTTGCTGCAGGCTGTAGTAAAATAAACGAGAGAGAGAAGAATATTTCGATGAAAAAGTTATGTTATTCTGGAGAGGTGCAACTCTAAGTGTTATTTTGTTTTTAAAAAATATCCACTTGGCAGTTGCATTAATCTAGGGTAACAACTATTCACGATTTACGGAAAAAAATTGGATGCGTACCAAAACAAGGCAAGCAAAGCGGAAATGGGAAAATGGGAAAATAGAAGAAACCACTCATGAATCTGTTTATGATTCGAGTATCTGTCGTAAGAAAGTTTTCCTCAAAATCCTGGGATTCCATGAAAAGTTCAAAAAGATTTAGGGCGTTAGGAATTTTTTTCTTGAACAAATATTGTTTTTTGGCAACAGTAATTTGATTTTTAACCAATCAACATCCGTAATTTATTTGAAATTGTAGTTATTGTTATAAATGTTATTGTTTATTGTTATATCGTAATTATATTGTAGTTATTAAGTTATTGTTAGATTGTATTTATATTGTTATTATGTTATTTTTATATAGTTATAAGTTTATTTTAAATAGATAAATAAAATTGCCAGAATTTGCCAATTGAATTAGTTCTAAATTTCCTTATTAAGTATACTTAGGAAAATAAAAATAAAAAAAACTGCCAAAAATATGAGATCATAATTTTAAAAAAATCGCTGAGCTTATGGTCTGCTGCAGGCTGTAGTAAAATAAACGAGAGAGAGAAGAATATTTCGATGAAAAATTTATGTTATTCTGGAGAGGTGCAATTCTAAGTGTTATTTTGTTTTAAAAAAAAATCCACTTGGCAGTTGCATTAATCTAGGGTAACAGTTATTCAAAATTAACGGAAAAATATTGGATGCATACCAATACAAGGCAAGCAAAGCGGGAATGGGAAAATGGGAAAATAGAAGAAACAACTCATGAAGCTGGTTATGATTCGAGTATCTGTTCTAAGAAAGTTTTGCTCAAACTCTTGGGAGTCCATGAAAAGGTGTAAAATATTTAGGGCGTTAGGAATTTTTTTCTTGAACAAATATTGTTTTTTGGCAACAGTAATTTGATTTTTAACCAATCAACATCCGTAATTTATTTAAAATTGTAGTTATTATTATAAATGTTATTATTAATTGTTATATCGTAATTATATTGTAGTTTTTAAGTTATTGTTAGATTGTATTCATATTGTTATTACGTTATTTTTATATAGTTATAAGTATATTTTAAATAGATAAATAAAATTGCCAGAATTTGCCAATTGAATTAGTTCTAAGTTTCTTTATTAAGTATACTTGGAAAATAAAAAAAAGAACTGCGAAAAATATGAGATCATAATTTTAAAAAAATCGCTGAGCTTATGGTCTGCTGCAGGCTGTAGTAAAATGAACGAGAGAGAGAAGAATATTTCGATGAAAAAGTTACGTTATTCTGGAGAGGTGCAATTCTAAGTGTTATTTTGTTTTTAAAAAATATCCACTTGGCAGTTGCACTAATCTAGGGTAACAGTTATTCACAATTTACGGAAAAAATTTGGATGCATACCAATACAAGGCAAGTAAAGCGGAAATGGGAAAATAGAAGAAATTAGTCATGAATCTGTTTATGATTCGAGTATCTGTCCTAAAAAAGTTTTCCTCAAAATCCTGGGACTCCATGAAAAGGTCTAAAAGATTTAGGGCGTTAGGAATTTTTTTCTTGAACAAGTATTGATTTTTGGCAACAGTAATTTGATTTTTAACCAATCAACATCCATAATTTATTTGAAATTGTAGTTATTCTTAAAAATGAATGTTATTATTTTATTCTTATATTGTAATTATATTGTAGCTTTTAAGTTATTGTTAGATTGTAATTATATTGTTATTATGTTATTGTTATATAGTTATAAGTATATTTTGAATAGATAAATCAAATTGCCAGAATTTGCCAATTGAATTAGTTCTAAGTTATCTTATTATTTATATTTAGGAAAATAAAAAAAAACTGCCAAAAATAAGAAATCATATTTTTAAAAAAAGAATCGCCGAGACAATGGTCTACTGCAGGCTGTAGTAAAAGAAACGAGAGGAGAAGAATATTTCCCTGAAAAAAATGTTTTTCTGGAGAAGTGCAACTCTAAGTGTTATTTTGTTTTTAAAAAATATCCACTTGGCAGTTGCACTAATCTAGGGTAACAGTTATTCACAATTTACGGATAAAATTTGGATGCATACCAATTCAAGGCAAGCAAAGCGGAAATGGGAAAACAGAAGAAATTAGTCATGAATCTGTTTATGATTCGAGTATCTGTCCTAAAAAAGTTTTCCTCAAAATCCTGGGACTCCATGAAAAGGTCTAAAAGATTTAGGGCGTTAGGAATTTTTTTCTTGAACAAGTATTGATTTTTGGCAACAGTAATTTGATTTTTAACCAATCAACATCCATAATTTATTTGAAATTGTAGTTATTCTTAAAAATGAATGTTATTATTTTATTCTTATATTGTAATTATATTGTAGCTTTTAAGTTATTGTTAGATTGTAATTATATTGTTATTATGTTATTGTTATATAGTTATAAGTATATTTTGAATAGATAAATCAAATTGCCAGAATTTGCCAAATGAATTAGTTCTAAGTTATCTTATTATTTATATTTAGGAAAATAAAAAAAAACTGCCAAAAATAAGAAATCATATTTTTAAAAAAAGAATCGCCGAGACAATGGTCTACTGCAGGCTGTAGTAAAAAAAACGAGAGGAGAAGAATATTTCCCTGAAAAAAATGTTTTTCTGGAGAAGTGCAACTCTAAGTGTTATTTTGTTTTTAAAAAATATCCACTTGGCAGTTGCATTAATCTAGGGTAACAGTTGTCTACAATTCATGGAAGAAATTGGATGAATACTAATACAAGAAAAGTAAAGAGGAAAAGGGAAAAAAATTATAAATCTGTTTATTATTAGAGTATCTGAGTCCCTAGAAAGGTTTCCGCAAAGCCCTGGCATGCCATGAAAGGGTAAAAATGAATTAGGTTGTAAGCAAATTTTTTCTTGAACAAGTATTGAATTTTGGCAACTGTAATTTGATTTTTAACCAATCATCAATCCATAATTTATTTGAAATTGTAGTTATTCTTAAAAATAAATGTTATTATTTTATTCTTATATTGTAATTGTATTGTAGCTTTTTAGTTATTGTTAGATTGTAATTATATTGTTATTATGTTATTGTTATATAGTTATAAGTATATTTTGAATAGATAAATAAAATTGCCAGAATTTGCCAATTGAATTAGTTCTAAGTTATCTTATTATTTATATTTAGGAAAATAAAAAAAAAAAAACTGCCAAAAATAAGAAATCATATTTTTAAAAAAAGAATCGCCGAGACAATGGTCTACTGCAGGTTGTAGTAAAAAAAACGAGAGGAGAAGAATATTTCCCTGAAAAAAATGTTTTTCTGGAGAAGTGCAACTCTAAGTGTTATTTTGTTTTTAAAAAATATCCACTTGGCAGTTGCATTAATCTAGGGTAACAGTTGTCTACAATTCATGGAAGAAATTGGATGAATACTAATATAAGAAAAGTAAAGAGGAAAGGGGAAAAAAATTATAAATCTGTTTATTATTAGAGTATCTGAGTCCCTAGAAAGGTTTCCGCAAAGCCCTGGCATGCCATGAAAGGGTCAAAATGAATTAGGTTGTAAGCAAATTTTTTCATGAACAAGTATTGAATTTTGGCAACTGTAATTTGATTTTTAACCAATCAACAATCCATAATTTATTTGAAATTGTAGCTATTCTTATTAATAATATTAAGTAATTGTTATATTGCAGTTATTATGTTATTGTTATATTTTAATAAGTATATTTTGAATAGATAAAAAAATCGCCAGCATTTGCCTATTAAATTAGTTCTAAGTTTCTTTATTAAGTATATTTAGGAAAATAAAAAAATAAAAAAAACTGCCGAAAATAAGAAATCATAATTTAAGAAAAATCGCTGATATAATGGCCTACTGCAGGCTGTAGTAAAATAAACGAGAGAGAAGACTATTTCCCTGAAATGTAACGTTTTTCACACACTTGTCAGTTACTCTAATCTAGGGTAACAGTTAACAGTTGTCTACAATTTATGGAAGTGTATTGATGCATAATAATGACAGAAAAGCAAATAGAAAATGAAGAAAGAGGAAATGGGTAATTACAAAAAAAAGAATTCCATGTTAGAGTAAAAAAGTACAGGGTCTTAAGAATTTAAAATAAATTATTTTATTAAAATATATAAATAAGTATTTTTATTTTAGTTTATGAATTCAAACTAAATTATGTTTTTTACTCTTAATGAAAAAAATATATTGATGATACAATTTAGTTTCTTTTCAATGTGTATTTCATTTTTTCAAGGTATAAATGGACCGCCCGGCAATTATCCGATTTACCTGACAATTACTCTGATCTTTATTATTCTGATCCAGTGCATGAAACTCAATTACAGGTATATGGCACCATGCACCCGACATAGGTAAGTCAAAGTTTAAAAATTATTGTATTTTTTATATTTTTATTTTAAATTCTTGAAGCAAAAATATATTCATCAGCAGTTCTTTTCAAAAAGTGCATTAGGGCAAGATTTCAGTGAAATATTTGTACAAATGAACTTTAGAATTTATGTTCTAAAGAATAATTTTTTTATTCCTCACATATAAATTGTATGGTTTTTCTCCAGCTTAAGCGAAAATGCATAAATTTCAGGTAGCCTTCAGTGAAAAACAAATAATTTTGAATCAAAACTATTTTCCTCTTTTATAATGCGGAATTTTTTTTATTAAACCCCTTTATTTAAAATATGCATGGTTTCTCTATGTAAATTTAATTATAAATAGCAATTATTACAGTCATTCTGTAAGATTGTTCGAGAAGTAGGAAATTACACTTTTATGTTTTCTTACAAAGACAAGAGAAACTTGACTTTTTAATGTGATTGTAACTAATTTCTAAAGATTGCAAGAGACAATTTTGAAATTAATTTCACAATAGAGAATCTTTATGCTTATTTAAATAGAAAAAAATATTTGATTCTTAAAAATGAGACATTGTACATGGCAGGACTATATAGAAAAAAGAATGGAGTAATGATTTGAGAAAAGCCTTAAACAAAGAAGCCACCGAACTAAGGAGCTAGAAGAAAACATTAAATAGTTAGTTAGAAGATATAAGAAGAGATCTTACCATAAAAAAATCATAAACTGTGGTTCTCAAGCAACGAATACTAAGGTTAAGAATACTATTGTTCAGTGAGTCAGTGATCTACAACGGGCTGTAGCGTGATGAAAGAGAGAAAGAAGGAAGAAGATTTCACTGAAAAAGTAATGTTGTTCTAGAGAGGTGCCAAGTGTAATTTTATTAAAAAAAAAAAAAAAACACTTGGCTCTCACACCTATATTGGGAAACAATTCATGGACATTTTATGGAAGAAATTTGATGCATACAAGAAAAGGGATGAATAAATAAAGTAAGAGAAATAGGCATACACAAGAAAAACCCTGAATCTGTTTCATGAAGATTAAAATTTCGGTTTCCAGATAATTTCCTGTGATATTCCATGAAAGGGTCAAAAGGGTTAAGAGACTTAGGAATTTTTTCCTCGTAAGTAATGATTTTTGGTACCTCTATTTTTGGTACATCTCTTTGGTATCTCGATTTATAACCAGCCAAAAATCCATCATTTACTTAAAATTTGCTGTTATTGTAATGAAATTATTTAACCAAAATACTTGTGAGAAAAACTGGAAAATTATTTTTTTTCTTAATTACTATATTTTGGATAAATAAAAAAACAATAAATAAAAATTTTAATAAAAAAAATTCGTAACGCTAATGGTATGCTGCTGTAGCGGAATAAAAGGGAGGATAAAAAAAAAGTTTAATTGAAGAATAGAATGTTGTTCTGGAGAGGTGCAACTATAAGTGTTATTTTGATTTAAAAAAAAATATACACTTGGCAGTTACATCAATCTAGGGTAACACTTTGTCAAAATTTTATTGAGAAAATTTTATGCATGCCAATAGAGGAAAAGCGAACACGAAATAAAGGAAAGGAAATGAGCAAATACATGAAAAATCAAGAATAAGTTTCTTTAAGATTAGAATATCGTTCCCTAAAAAGTTTTTTAGCGAGAGCTTAGGGTTCCATGAAGTTGTCAAAAGAGTTTAGAGAGATCGTAGTTTTTTTTTATTATAAGTAATGATTTTTTGTATATTTAATTAGAATTATAACCTGTTATTTAAAATTGCGGTTATTGTTATGTAATTATTTTGCTTAAATGCCCGGGAGTCCTTATTAACTATATTTTGGAAAAACTAAAACATTCATTTACTTAAAAAGAACTGCTTCGTAAGACATAATTACTATAAAAGATTACGTTAAAAGAAAATTTATACGTTAAAGGAAATCATAATTACGTTAAAAGAAAATTTTTGAGAACTGTTTCTTTTACTTGATTGATTGGCATAAATATGTTGAGAAATGGTTAATTAAAAATGGTTTTATGCACTTTCAACCAAGATTGCGGATAAAAATTAAGTTTTTTGCTTAAAATATTATGAAAAAATATTGAACGTTACAAGGAATATATTTTTTGTCATACATACTCAAAGAAATGAATGTTTTAAAATCATTTGAAATAAAAAATTAAGATTATTTGCTATTTTGTTCAGAGGTGTTACTCTAAGTCTCATTATGTGTTTTAAAACATGCACTTCTGGTTGTTAAACCAATCTAAAATTTAAAAAAAAAATGTCAAAAATAAGAAATCTTAATTAAAAAAAATCGCTGAGTCAATGGTCTACTGTGGACTGTAATGACAGAGAAGAAGATTTCCTGAAAAAAAAGTTATGTCAATTTGGAGAGATGCAACTGTAAGTGTTATTTTGCCTTTAAAAAATACACACTTGCCAGTGGCATTAATCTAGGGTAACACCCTGTCGACAATTTATGCACGAAATTTAAAAGATTCCAAAATAAGAAAAACGAAGAGGAAATATAGGAACTGGTATATACAAGAAAAACCATGAATATGTTTCATGAAGAATAGATTCTCATTGTTTAGAAAGTTTTCTGTGAAAACATAGGATTACACAAAACGTTAAAAGGGTTCAGAAATATCATGCAAACATATTTAAAACTAACGTGAAATATTTTTACTCAAGTTAAAGTGAAAGAAAACAAATTCTGTTATATACTCATATTCATTATATACTCATATTTATTCAACCACTCATATTTATTCATATTTATTCATACTCATCATTATTTCGTGGTCCAAAATCTATAGAGTTAGTTTCTAAACTATTTCTTGAAAAAATTAATATTTATATATTATTTGAACTAAAAATATAAAAATCTCGCCCTCTACTTCAAATATTTGTGTAATAAAATTTTATAGACAAAATAATCAAACAATCTTTAGCAACGCTTAAATAGTTATAAGCAAATATATATGTCATATTTCAGCAAAAAAAAAAAATCTAGATTAAGGTAATATTCTTAGAAAAACATGAAATTGAACTGGAAAAAGTAATGATAAAAAGTTGTAATCTAAGTCTAAAAAACAAAAGGTTTGAAATAGCATCGCTCAGTGAGCAGAAAGTCCACTACAGGCGGCTTTAAATTAGGAGAGCAGAAAAAATATTTCACTGGGAAAGTAACATTGTTCTTGAAAGATGTTACAATAAGCCTTATTATGCTTAAAGAAAATAAAGTCAATTCAGAAATCTCTTTCTAGGATAACAATTTGGCAACTAACATTTGGAAAAATTTATTGGGAAAAATTTAATTAATCAATGCAAGAAAATCTAAGAAAGAACATACTATAAAAGTGCAAATACAAGAAAAAGAATGAATCGCATAAAGTGTTCCACGTTTCAATTTTTGAACACCAATAATGATCATGATTTCAAATTTTGAACACTCGCTTGAGACACTTTATATGACTGGGATATATAGAAGAATGAATGAAGTGAATATTCGAGAAAAACCTTAAATTAGAAACCACTGAACTCAAGATCTAGATGAGGACGTTACAGTTGGTTAGAAGTTGTCACAAGAGGTTTTATCATAAAGACAATTTTAAACTTTAACTCTCCAGAAATAATACTATTGTTAGAAATAATACTATTGTTGGAAATAATACTAAAAATTCTATTGTTCTGAGAGCCAATGGTCTACTGCGGACTGTAGTGAAATAAATGAAAGAGAAGAAGATTTACTTGAAAAAGTTATGTTATTCAGGAGAAGTGCAACTCTAAGTGTTATTTTGTATTTAAAAAATATACACTTGGCAGTTGCATTAATCTAGGGTAACAGTTATCTACAATTTACGGAAGAAATTAGATGCATACCAATACAAGGCAAGCCAAGAGGAAATGGGAAAATACTAGAAAAAAAGCCACGAATCTGCCTTAAATCATCGCCTTCCCATGAGGTGAACCGGGTTCGAATCCCAGGGATGGCTGGTCGTTAGGAAACCGCATCCTGCTTGCACTGACCACAGTTCTGACGTGAAATATCTTCATGGTAGACGGATCATGGGTTAGAGTCCCTTTGACCTCCTCTCTATGTAACACAAATACGAGATTGTTTCATCAATAAGTCCTCCACGAAGGCAAATTTCTGCCCCTTATGGATTCAGGAGTTCCCTTATCTTCTGGATTGGGTTAAAAATTACAAGGTGAATATTGGTAGTCATATACCCAAAAATTGGTTCGGCATTTCACCAACGGTTTAAAAATAAAATAGAATAAAATCAACCTCATTTTACTTTATAAAAAGTCAATTTGGAATATGTTTCTAGGATAACAATTTTACTACTAACATTCAGAAAATTTTAATTTGAATCAATACAAAGAAAACCTAAGGAGCAACACACTATAAAAGTGCACTTACAAGAAGAGAATGGATTAATTTATAACCATGCGAGAAGGAGAATTTGATTCGAAAAAGTGTTCTGCGAATCGAGTTTTGAACACCCGCTTATAATGAAATGGAGACACTTTACATGGCTGGTATATATAGAAGAATGGATGAAGTAAATATTTGAGAAAAACCTTAAATTGGAAATCACTCAATTCAAGACCCAGAAGAAGACGTTAAATAGTTAACTAAAAGTTGTCACAAGAGGTCTTATCATTTAGAAAATTTAAACCTGAATTCTCCAGGAAAAAAAAAACACTAAGGTTAAGAATACTATTGTTCAGCGAGCCAATGGTCTAATGCGGGCTTTAATGAGCGTAGAAATAAACGAAAAAGAAGTAGATTTCCCTGAAAAAGTAATGTTATTCTGGAGAGGTACAACTCTAAGTGTTATTTTGTTTTTAAAAAATACACACTTGCTGTTGCTCTAATTTAGGATAACAGTTGTCTACAATTTATGGAAAAAATTGGATGATTACCAATACAAGAAAAGCAAAGAGGAGATAAAGGAAAGAAAATAAGTAAAACAAAAAAAAAAAAAAACAAAAAAAAAAAAAAAAAAAAAAAGGGAGAAAAAACGAAGGAGCCGAAGGAAGAAAAAGAAATGTTATTCTGGAGAGGTGCAACTCTAAGTGTTATTTTGTTTTTTAAAAAATGTACACTTGCTGTTGCTTCAATATAGGGTAACAGTTGTCTACAATTTATGAAACAAATTGGATGCTTACCAATACTAGAAAAGCAAAGAGGAGATAAGGGAAAGAAAATGGGTACACACAAAAAAAGGGAAGAAAAAATTAAGGAAAATAAGGAAGAAAAATAAATGTTATTTTGGAGAGGTGCAACTCTAAGTGTTATTTTGTTTTTTAAAAAATGTACACTTGCTGTTGCTCCAATTTAGGGTAACAGTTGTCTACAATTTATGGAAGAAATTGGATGATTACCAATACAAGAAAAGCAAGAGGAGATAGCTGATAGAAAATGGGTAAACACAAAAAAAAAGGGAAGAAAAAATTAAGGAACCGAAGGAAGAAAAATAAATGCTATTCTGGAGAGGTGCAACTCTAAGTGTTATTTTGTTTTTTAAAAAATGTACACTTGCTGTTGCTCTAACTTAGGGTAACAGTTGTCTACAATTTATGAAACAAATTGGATGCTTACCAATACAAGAAAAGCAAAGAGGAGATAAGGGAAAGAAAATGGGTACACACAAAAAAAGGGAAGAAAAAATTAAGGAAAATAAGGAAGAAAAATAAATGTTATTTTGGAGAGGTGCAACTCTAAGTGTTATTTTGTTTTTTAAAAAATGTACACTTGCTGTTGCTCTAACTTAGGGTAACAGTTGTCTACAATTTATGAAACAAATTGGATGCTTACCAATACAAGAAAAGCAAAGAGGAGATAAGGGAAAGAAAATGGGTACACACAAAAAAAGGGAAGAAAAAATTAAGGAAAATAAGGAAGAAAAATAAATGTTATTCTGGAGAGGTGCAACTCTAAGTGTTATTTTGTTTTTTAGAAAATGTACACTTGCTGTTGCTCCAATTTAGGGTAACAGTTGTCTACAATTTATAGAAGAAATTGGATGATTACCAATACAAGAAAAGCAAAGAGGAGATAAGGGAAAGAAAATGGGTACACACAAAAAAAGGGAAGAAAAAATTAAGGAAAATAAGGAAGAAAAATAAATGTTATTCTGGAGAGGTGCAACTCTAAGTGTTATTTTGTTTTTTAGAAAATGTACACTTGCTGTTGCTCCAATTTAGGGTAACAGTTGTCTACAATTTATAGAAGAAATTGGATGATTACCAATACAAGAAAAGCAAGAGGAGATAGCTGATAGAAAATGGGTAAACACAAAAAAAGGGAAGAAAAAATTAAGGCACCGAAGGAAGAAAAATAAATGTTATTCTGGAGAGGTGCAACTCTAAGTGTTATTTTGTTTTTTAGAAAATGTACACTTGCTGTTGCTCCAATTTAGGGTAACAGTTGTCTACAATTTATGGAACAAATTGGATGCTTACCAATACAGAAAAGCAAAAAGGAGATAAGGGAAAGAAAATTTGTATATACAAAGAAAGGAGAAAGAAATGAAATAAGAAGAAAAGGAATTAGATGCTTACCAATACAAATTGGATGATTACCAATAACAAGAAAAGCAAGCAGGAGATAAGGGAAAGATGGATGAAATTTTTGGAAGAAACACACTTGCGTTTAAAAAATAGTTTGCTGTTGCTTTAATTTAGGGTAATAGTTGTTTACAATATATTGAAGAAATTTGATGCTTATATATACAAGAAAAGCAAAGAGGAGATAAGGGAAAGAAAATGGGTAAATACAAAAAAGAAGAAAAGCCATGTAACTGTTTTATGACGATTTGAATTTCAGATTCCAGAAAGTTTTCCGTGAAACCCTAGGGTTCCGTGAAAGCATAATTTAAAAGGGCTTAGAGATGTCATGCAAGCATATTTAAAACTAATGAGATCTAGTTAAAATTTATATTGATACCTATATTGATGTGACCACTCTATGTTAGGTTTTACGATTAATAAATACACATGAAAATATCACTTGCCTGCTTTATCTTCTAAGCTCTTCATTTTGAGCTGTTCAACGACGGTTTTAAAATGAAATAAAATAAAACAAAATCAGCCTGATTTTGGTTTAATCAAGAAGGTCAGTTAGGAATATCTTTCTAGGATAACAAGTTGACCATTAACTTTCATAAAAACTTAATTTGAATCAATACAAGAAAACCTAAGGAGCAACACACTATAAAAGTGCACATACAGGAAGAGAAGGATTATTGTATAACCATTCAAGAAAGAGAATTTGTTTCACAAAAAGTGTACAACGAATGGATTTTTGAACTCTCGCTTATAATGAATTTGAGACACTTTACATGGATGGGATATATAGAAGAATGATCTCTGTTATCCTAGAGGTAAATATTTGAGAAAAACCTTAAATTGGAGAGCACTGAATTCAAGATCCAGAAGAAGACGTTAAATAGTTGACAAAAAGTTGTCACAAGAGGTCTTATCATTAAGAAAATTAAAACCTGAAGAAAAAAAACACTAAGGTTAAGAATACTATTGCTCAGCGAGTCAATGATCTATTGCGGGTTTTAATGAGTGTAGAAATAAAAAGGAGAGAGAAGTAGATTTCTCTGAAAAATTAGTGTTATTCTGGAGAGGTGTAACTCTAAGTGTTATTTTGTTTTTAAAAAAATACACACTTGCTGTTGCTCTAATCTCGGGTAACAGTTGCCTACAATTTAAGTTATTTGATGCATAACAATAAAAGAAAAGCAAATAAAAAATAAAGGAAGAGGAAATATGTAATTACAAAAAGCCATGAATCTGTTTTATGAAGATTAGAGAAGTCCCTAGAAAGTTCTCATGAAACCCTGGAGTTTCTTGAAGGGGTAAAAGGGGTTCAGAGACTTAGAAAATTTTTTTCTCTAAATTAATGACTTTTGGTACTTCTAATTCAATTTTTAATCAGTTTATAATTCATCATTTATTTAAAATTACTGTTATTTTTTGAAACTATTTAACTAAAATACCCTTGAGAGAAATTAAAAAATTAAATCTTTTTCCTTAATAAGTATATTTTGGGTTAAATAAAAAGAAACTTGCCAAAAATTAGAAATTTTAATTTCAAAGTCAACGTTCTGCTACTTTCTGTCGCGTGAAGAAATGAGGGTTGAGAGTTATTCCCATTAACTTGAGAGTTATTCTGTTTTTAAAATACAGTTTTAGTGATACACAATTATAAAAAAAAATATCGCTTTTAAAAGAGATGTCAGCTCTCGCCATAATTTTCGTTATTTCTTTAAGGATTAATTGAAACTTTAGCTTTTGAAAAATATCATGCGCAACTTTTTGAACAAAATAATCTTATAATTATGCATAATGAAAAACATGTTTAAATATAAATCATTCAAATAAACAAATTTTAAATTTTTAAAAAGTGGCTAATACTTTGTAACTGACTTTAAAAATTTTCTATAAATGGATGTCGAATATGTAATCTTAAAAATATTTATAGTCTATACCAAAATATGAGAATCATTTTCATAAAGGAAGTTTACTTAAATGATTTATGCCAAAAATATTTTTTTGATCCTAAGTTTTTAAACTATTTTTTTGGTGATTCTGAAATTTTCGAAATGTTTTATATCAAAAATTTCTTATTTTAAGAATATGTATATGTTCCAAATAGCTTGATTCTCAATGTTTCTTCAGTCTTTCTGGTCAATCAAATTTTATTTTTAGGATATTTCTCCAGATTCAATTTTTATTTGTACGAAATATTTTAATATAATTTCAATGCTTTAGCAATGAAATAAATGAGAATATTGTTTAATAATATTAATTACTATAAAAAAAGCTTTCAAACCATCACAGTATTTTAAACCAAATCGAATGTTTCGACAAATCTCATGCGAGATAAGCAAATTCAAACCTAAAGTAATGACATCACTTTTTATATTTAAAGAGCTAAGAGAATGAATCTGGTAAGAGACATTTTAAGAATGGGTGTAATCATGGTATTAAGAAAATATTTGAATTAAAACTATTTTAATATTGATTAGGAAGTGGAGCTAATAATTGTTTACCACTACCTAACTTGAATTAAATATCATGTAAGCATACTCAAAACTAATGTGATTGAGTTATGTTTAAATTAAAATAGGTAGGTAGATATTTTATTGGCGTCACACTAGAGCTGCACAATGGGCTATGTGCGACGGTCTGGGAAACATCCCCGAGGATGATCCAAAAACATGCCATCCCAATTTTGTTCCGCTGGAGAGTGTACGGCTCCCCAGCCTTGGTAACCCGACGACCTGAACGCGAAGTCGAGTAATTTACGTTCGAACAGTTTAACGAGGACTGATACCGCGCACCCTTGGTCCCTACGCAGGCTGAACACAGAAGTCACCCATCCGCTTACTAACCGCAGTAAGAGATACCAGTGATGCTTTTGTTCTTCTGGGAACCGTGTTTTTACCATCAGTTCACTGCGGGACTAAAATTAAAGTAGAGGAAAACAATTCTGTTAGATTAAACATACCCTTAGTGATGCGTCAATAATTTTATGTCAGTTTCCCAGATTAATAAATTCCCCTTAGAATGTCACTTGCCTACTTCATCGACTAATCTCATCTTTTTTATCTAAATATTTTATTTTTCGGGGTGCAAAATTATAGAGTTAGTTTTTGAATTATTCTTAGAAAAAATTAATGTTTTGTTATACCATCTCACCAGAATTGACAAAAAAAATTATTTTTAATGTACGATTTTTCGGTATATGAACATTTATATGAATAAACTATAATTTCATGGACAAAAGGATCAAACATTATTTTGCTATGTTTGAATACAGTTATAAATGAATATATATGATTCTAAACACAGTTTCAGCAAAAGTTCTAGAATAAAGTAAAATTTCAAGAAAAAAAAGCATTTGACTACATTTGATGCTTTTGAAAAGTAATGATCTTTGAAATGCGAGTGTAAAAAAGGAAGGACTTGGAATTACGTTCTTTAGCGAGCAAAAGGTCCACCGCGAGCGCTCTAATAGGAAGAGAGCAGAAAAATACTTTTATTGAGAAAGTAATGTTGTGTTTGGGAGATGTTTCACCATCAGCCTTATTTTGTTTTAAAAAATAAAGCTGATGTGGGGAGCATCTTTCAAGTAAAGCAATTTAACTACAAACATTTGGAAAAGTTTAATTTGAATGAAGGCAAGAAAAACTAAGGAGTAACACACATAAGGTGAAAAAAAAAAAAGGAGAAGAATTGTATTATATATGAAAAATATATCTAAAATCATGTATGAAGGAGATGTGTGAAATCATAAATGAAGGAGAACTGGATTCACCGAAAGTGTTTCCCAAATCGATTTCTAAACGTTCGCATATAATATTTATGATTTTAAATTCAGTCATAGAACAGAAAAAAAAATCGAGAATTAAATTTCTTTCATAGAAAAAAATTCGTTTAAATGAGAATTGTTTTCAACTTTTTAATGTTAAATCTTTTGTTCAAATTATTTATGCGAATTGATTATGGGATTCGGAAAAAAAAATTGATGATAAATAGCATAAGTTAAATGTTGATAAGTGTTTCCATGCACTGAGAAGTTTCTGCCCTTTTATAGTGTGTTACTTTTTTTTTTGTAATGAGAATAAAGACGATAAACATGAAAAGAACCTTTTCTATAAAAATGAAGTAATATTTTAACTTAGCAAAAGCGAGTTTAAAATTTATTTTGCATTAGTTAACTTAATAATTTTATAAGACGGAAAAAAAAATTGTATTCATAAATTTTTTTTTTTTTTTTGGCATGACTCCACTATTGGGAAGGAGATGTGAAAACGATATTTAGATGACGCCTCAAAAAGTAACATAATATTAAAACTTGAAGCAAGAAATATCAAGCCAAAAAATTAAAATTATGGAGAAACATTATTAGAAGCATTTATAAATAATTGCAAATGAAATAGCGATTAGAGTAAATAGTAAATGAATGCATCGGAATAATCATTTTTAGTGAGTAAAGGGTCAACTGCAGTCTGTAGCGCCACAATAAAAGAAAGAAGGAGGTATGTTGTTTTGGGGAGATGATACACCTGGTATAATTATGTTGCTTAAAAAATAATACTGAGGGTAGCCATCTTCTCAGTAGAACAATTTTTCAACATTTTATTGGAAAAATGTGGTTGTGCAAAATCAAGAAAATTAAAAAGAGATATATAAAAAGCAATGTGTTCCTTTGGAATAAGAGAAGCAAGAAATATCAAGCCAAAAAATTAAAATTAAGGAGAAACATTATTAGAAGCATTTATAAATAATTGCAAATGAAATAGCGATTAGAGTAAATAGTAAATGAATGCATCGGAATAATCATTTTTAGTGAGTAAAGGGTCAACTGCAGTCTGTAGCGCCACAATAAAAGAAAGAAGGAGGTATGTTGTTTTGGGGAGATGCTATACCTGGTATAATTATGTTGCTTAAAAAATAATACTGAGGGTAGCCATCTTCTCAGTAGAACAATTTTTCAACATTTTATTGGAAAAATGTGGTTGTGCAAAATCAAGAAAATTAAAAAGAGATATATAAAAAGCAATGTGTTCCTTTGGAATAATAGAAGCAAGAAATATCAAGCCAAAAAATTAAAATTAAGGAGAAACATTATTAGAAGCATTTATAAATAATTGCAAATGAAATAGCGATTAGAGTAAATAGTAAATGAATGCATCGGAATAATCATTTTTAGTGAGTAAAGGGTCAACTGCAGTCTGTAGCGCCACAATAAAAGAAAGAAGGAGGTATGTTGTTTAGGGGAGATGCTATACCTGGTATAATTATGTTGCTTAAAAAATAATACTGAGGGTAGCCATCTTCTCAGTAGAACAATTTTTCAACATTTTATTGGAAAAATGTGGTTGTGCAAAATCAAGAAAATTAAAAAGAGATATATAAAAAGCAATGTGTTCCTTTGGAATAATAGAAGCAAGAAATATCAAGCCAAAAAATTAAAATTAAGGAGAAACATTATTAGAAGCATTTATAAATAATTGCAAATGAAATAGCGATTAGAGTAAATAGTAAATGAATGCATCGGAATAATCATTTTTAGTGAGTAAAGGGTCAACTGCAGTCTGTAGCGCCACAATAAAAGAAAGAAGGAGGTATGTTGTTTTGGGGAGATGCTATACCTGGTATAATTATGTTGCTTAAAAAATAATACTGAGGGTAGCCATCTTCTCAGTAGAACAATTTTTCAACATTTTATTGGAAAAATGTGGTTGTGCAAAATCAAGAAAATTAAAAAGAGATATATAAAAAGCAATGTGTTCCTTTGGAATAATAGAAGCAAGAAATATCAAGCCAAAAAATTAAAATTAAGGAGAAACATTATTAGAAGCATTTATAAATAATTGCAAATGAAATAGCGATTAGAGTAAATAGTAAATGAATGCATCGGAATAATCATTTTTAGTGAGTAAAGGGTCAACTGCAGTCTGTAGCGCCACAATAAAAGAAAGAAGGAGGTATGTTGTTTTGGGGAGATGCTATACCTGGTATAATTATGTTGCTTAAAAAATAATACTGAGGGTAGCCATCTTCTCAGTAGAACAATTTTTCAACATTTTATTGGAAAAATGTGGTTGTGCAAAATCAAGAAAATTAAAAAGAGATATATAAAAAGCAATGTGTTCCTTTGGAATAATAGAAGCAAGAAATATCAAGCCAAAAAATTAAAATTAAGGAGAAACATTATTAGAAGCATTTATAAATAATTGCAAATGAAATAGCGATTAGAGTAAATAGTAAATGAATGCATCGGAATAATCATTTTTAGTGAGTAAAGGGTCAACTGCAGTCTGTAGCGCCACAATAAAAGAAAGAAGGAGGTATGTTGTTTTGGGGAGATGCTATACCTGGTATAATTATGTTGCTTAAAAAATAATACTGAGGGTAGCCATCTTCTCAGTAGAACAATTTTTCAACATTTTATTGGAAAAATGTGGTTGTGCAAAATCAAGAAAATTAAAAAGAGATATATAAAAAGCAATGTGTTCCTTTGGAATAATAGAAGCAAGAAATATCAAGCCAAAAAATTAAAATTAAGGAGAAACATTATTAGAAGCATTTATAAATAATTGCAAATGAAATAGCGATTAGAGTAAATAGTAAATGAATGCATCGGAATAATCATTTTTAGTGAGTAAAGGGTCAACTGCAGTCTGTAGCGCCACAATAAAAGAAAGAAGGAGGTATGTTGTTTTGGGGAGATGCTATACCTGGTATAATTATGTTGCTTAAAAAATAATACTGAGGGTAGCCATCTTCTCAGTAGAACAATTTTTCAACATTTTATTGGAAAAATGTGGTTGTGCAAAATCAAGAAAATTAAAAAGAGATATATAAAAAGCAATGTGTTCCTTTGGAATAATAGAAGTAAGAAATATCAAGCCAAAAAATTAAAATTAAGGAGAAACATTATTAGAAGCATTTATAAATAATTGCAAATGAAATAGCGATTAGAGTAAATAGTAAATGAATGCATCGGAATAATCATTTTTAGTGAGTAAAGGGTCAACTGCAGTCTGTAGCGCCACAATAAAAGAAAGAAGGAGGTATGTTGTTTTGGGGAGATGCTATACCTGGTATAATTATGTTGCTTAAAAAATAATACTGAGGGTAGCCATCTTCTCAGTAGAACAATTTTTCAAAATTTTATTGGAAAAATGTGGTTGTGCAAAATCAAGAAAATTAAAAAGAGATATATAAAAAGCAATGTGTTCCTTTGGAATAATAGAAGCAAGAAATATCAAGCCAAAAAATTAAAATTAAGGAGAAACATTATTAGAAGCATTTATAAATAATTGCAAATGAAATAGCGATTAGAGTAAATAGTAAATGAATGCATCGGAATAATCATTTTTAGTGAGTAAAGGGTCAACTGCAGTCTGTAGCGCCACAATAAAAGAAAGAAGGAGGTATGTTGTTTTGGGGAGATGCTATACCTGGTATAATTATGTTGCTTAAAAAATAATACTGAGGGTAGCCATCTTCTCAGTAGAACAATTTTTCAACATTTTATTGGAAAAATGTGGTTGTGCAAAATCAAGAAAATTAAAAAGAGATATATAAAAAGCAATGTGTTCCTTTGGAATAATAGAAGCAAGAAATATCAAGCCAAAAAATTAAAATTAAGGAGAAACATTATTAGAAGCATTTATAAATAATTGCAAATGAAATAGCGATTAGAGTAAATAGTAAATGAATGCATCGGAATAATCATTTTTAGTGAGTAAAGGGTCAACTGCAGTCTGTAGCGCCACAATAAAAGAAAGAAGGAGATATGTTGTTTTGGGGAGATGCTATACCTGGTATAATTATGTTGCTTAAAAAATAATACTGAGGGTAGCCATCTTCTCAGTAGAACAATTTTTCAACATTTTATTGGAAAAATGTGGTTGTGCAAAATCAAGAAAATTAAAAAGAGATATATAAAAAGCAATGTGTTCCTTTGGAATAATAGAAGCAAGAAATATCAAGCCAAAAAATTAAAATTAAGGAGAAACATTATTAGAAGCATTTATAAATAATTGCAAATGAAATAGCGATTAGAGTAAATAGTAAATGAATGCATCGGAATAATCATTTTTAGTGAGTAAAGGGTCAACTGCAGTCTGTAGCGCCACAATAAAAGAAAGAAGGAGGTATGTTGTTTTGGGGAGATGCTATATCTGGTATAATTATGTTGCTTAAAAAATAATACTGAGGGTAGCCATCTTCTCAGTAGAACAATTTTTCAACATTTTATTGGAAAAATGTGGTTGTGCAAAATCAAGAAAATTAAAAAGAGATATATAAAAAGCAATGTGTTCCTTTGGAATAATAGAAGCAAGAAATATCAAGCCAAAAAATTAAAATTAAGGAGAAACATTATTAGAAGCATTTATAAATAATTGCAAATGAAATAGCGATTAGAGTAAATAGTAAATGAATGCATCGGAATAATCATTTTTAGTGAGTAAAGGGTCAACTGCAGTCTGTAGCGCCACAATAAAAGAAAGAAGGAGGTATGTTGTTTTGGGGAGATGCTATATCTGGTATAATTATGTTGCTTAAAAAATAATACTGAGGGTAGCCATCTTCTCAGTAGAACAATTTTTCAACATTTTATTGGAAAAATGTGGTTGTGCAAAATCAAGAAAATTAAAAAGAGATATATAAAAAGCAATGTGTTCCTTTGGAATAATAGAAGCAAGAAATATCAAGCCAAAAAATTAAAATTAAGGAGAAACATTATTAGAAGCATTTATAAATAATTGCAAATGAAATAGCGATTAGAGTAAATAGTAAATGAATGCATCGGAGTAATCATTTTTAGTGAGTAAAGGGTCAACTGCAGTCTGTAGCGCCACAATAAAAGAAAGAAGGAGGTATGTTGTTTTGGGGAGATGCTATATCTGGTATAATTATGTTGCTTAAAAAATAATACTGAGGGTAGCCATCTTCTCAGTAGAACAATTTTTCAACATTTTATTGGAAAAATGTGGTTGTGCAAAATCAAGAAAATTAAAAAGAGATATATAAAAAGCAATGTGTTCCTTTGGAATAATAGAAGCAAGAAATATCAAGCCAAAAAATTAAAATTAAGGAGAAACATTATTAGAAGCATTTATAAATAATTGCAAATGAAATAGCGATTAGAGTAAATAGTAAATGAATGCATCGGAATAATCATTTTTAGTGAGTAAAGGGTCAACTGCAGTCTGTAGCGCCACAATAAAAGAAAGAAGGAGGTATGTTGTTTTGGGGAGATGCTATATCTGGTATAATTATGTTGCTTAAAAAATAATACTGAGGGTAGCCATCTTCTCAGTAGAACAATTTTTCAACATTTTATTGGAAAAATGTGGTTGTGCAAAATCAAGAAAATTAAAAAGAGATATATAAAAAGCAATGTGTTCCTTTGGAATAATAGAAGCAAGAAATATCAAGCCAAAAAATTAAAATTAAGGAGAAACATTATTAGAAGCATTTATAAATAATTGCAAATGAAATAGCGATTAGAGTAAATAGTAAATGAATGCATCGGAGTAATCATTTTTAGTGAGTAAAGGTTCAACTGCAGTCTGTAGCGCCACAATAAAAGAAAGAAGGAGGTATGTTGTTTTGGGGAGATGCTATATCTGGTATAATTATGTTGCTTAAAAAATAATACTGAGGGTAGCCATCTTCTCAGTAGAACAATTTTTCAACATTTTATTGGAAAAATGTGGTTGTGCAAAATCAAGAAAATTAAAAAGAGATATATAAAAAGCAATGTGTTCCTTTGGAATAATAGAAGCAAGAAATATCAAGCCAAAAAATTAAAATTAAGGAGAAACATTATTAGAAGCATTTATAAATAATTGCAAATGAAATAGCGATTAGAGTAAATAGTAAATGAATGCATCGGAGTAATCATTTTTAGTGAGTAAAGGGTCAACTGCAGTCTGTAGCGCCACAATAAAAGAAAGAAGGAGGTATGTTGTTTTGGGGAGATGCTATATCTGGTATAATTATGTTGCTTAAAAAATAATACTGAGGGTAGCCATCTTCTCAGTAGAACAATTTTTCAACATTTTATTGGAAAAATGTGGTTGTGCAAAATCAAGAAAATTAAAAAGAGATATATAAAAAGCAATGTGTTCCTTTGGAATAATAGAAGCAAGAAATATCAAGCCAAAAAATTAAAATTAAGGAGAAACATTATTAGAAGCATTTATAAATAATTGCAAATGAAATAGCGATTAGAGTAAATAGTAAATGAATGCATCGGAATAATCATTTTTAGTGAGTAAAGGGTCAACTGCAGTCTGTAGCGCCACAATAAAAGAAAGAAGGAGGTATGTTGTTTTGGGGAGATGCTATATCTGGTATAATTATGTTGCTTAAAAAATAATACTGAGGGTAGCCATCTTCTCAGTAGAACAATTTTTCAACATTTTATTGGAAAAATGTGGTTGTGCAAAATCAAGAAAATTAAAAAGAGATATATAAAAAGCAATGTGTTCCTTTGGAATAATAGAAGCAAGAAATATCTAGCCAAAAAATTAAAATTAAGGAGAAACATTATTAGAAGCATTTATAAATAATTGCAAATGAAATAGCGATTAGAGTAAATAGTAAATGAATGCATCGGAATAATCATTTTTAGTGAGTAAAGGGTCAACTGCAGTCTGTAGCGCCACAATAAAAGAAAGAAGGAGGTATGTTGTTTTGGGGAGATGCTATATCTGGTATAATTATGTTGCTTAAAAAATAATACTGAGGGTAGCCATCTTCTCAGTAGAACAATTTTTCAACATTTTATTGGAAAAATGTGGTTGTGCAAAATCAAGAAAATTAAAAAGAGATATATAAAAAGCAATGTGTTCCTTTGGAATAATAGAAGCAAGAAATATCAAGCCAAAAAATTAAAATTAAGGAGAAACATTATTAGAAGCATTTATAAATAATTGCAAATGAAATAGCGATTAGAGTAAACAGTAAATGAATGCATCGGAATAATCATTTTTAGTGAGTAAAGGGTCAACTGCAGTCTGTAGCGCCACAATAAAAGAAAGAAGGAGGTATGTTGTTTTGGGGAGATGCTATACCTGGTATAATTATGTTGCTTAAAAAATAATACTGAGGGTAGCCATCTTCTCAGTAGAACAATTTTTCAACATTTTATTGGAAAAATGTGGTTGTGCAAAATCAAGAAAATTAAAAAGAGATATATAAAAAGCAATGTGTTCCTTTGGAATAATAGAAGCAAGAAATATCAAGCCAAAAAATTAAAATTAAGGAGAAACATTATTAGAAGCATTTATAAATAATTGCAAATGAAATAGCGATTAGAGTAAATAGTAAATGAATGCATCGGAATAATCATTTTTAGTGAGTAAAGGGTCAACTGCAGTCTGTAGCGCCACAATAAAAGAAAGAAGGAGGTATGTTGTTTTGGGGAGATGCTATACCTGGTATAATTATGTTGCTTAAAAAATAATACTGAGGGTAGCCATCTTCTCAGTAGAACAATTTTTCAACATTTTATTGGAAAAATGTGGTTGTGCAAAATCAAGAAAATTAAAAAGAGATATATAAAAAGCAATGTGTTCCTTTGGAATAATAGAAGCAAGAAATATCAAGCCAAAAAATTAAAATTAAGGAGAAACATTATTAGAAGCATTTATAAATAATTGCAAATGAAATAGCGATTAGAGTAAATAGTAAATGAATGCATCGGAATAATCATTTTTAGTGAGTAAAGGGTCAACTGCAGTCTGTAGCGCCACAATAAAAGAAAGAAGGAGGTATGTTTTTTTGGGGAGATGCTATACCTGGTATAATTATGTTGCTTAAAAAATAATACTGAGGGTAGCCATCTTCTCAGTAGAACAATTTTTCAACATTTTATTGGAAAAATGTGGTTGTGCAAAATCAAGAAAATTAAAAAGAGATATATAAAAAGCAATGTGTTCCTTTGGAATAATAGAAGCAAGAAATATCAAGCCAAAAAATTAAAATTAAGGAGAAACATTATTAGAAGCATTTATAAATAATTGCAAATGAAATAGCGATTAGAGTAAATAGTAAATGAATGCATCGGAATAATCATTTTTAGTGAGTAAAGGGTCAACTGCAGTCTGTAGCGCCACAATAAAAGAAAGAAGGAGGTATGTTGTTTTGGGGAGATGCTATACCTGGTATAATTATGTTGCTTAAAAAATAATACTGAGGGTAGCCATCTTCTCAGTAGAACAATTTTTCAACATTTTATTGGAAAAATGTGGTTGTGCAAAATCAAGAAAATTAAAAAGAGATATATAAAAAGCAATGTGTTCCTTTGGAATAATAGAAGCAAGAAATATCAAGCCAAAAAATTAAAATTAAGGAGAAACATTATTAGAAGCATTTATAAATAATTGCAAATGAAATAGCGATTAGAGTAAATAGTAAATGAATGCATCGGAATAATCATTTTTAGTGAGTAAAGGGTCAACTGCAGTCTGTAGCGCCACAATAAAAGAAAGAAGGAGGTATGTTGTTTTGGGGAGATGCTATACCTGGTATAATTATGTTGCTTAAAAAATAATACTGAGGGTAGCCATCTTCTCAGTAGAACAATTTTTCAACATTTTATTGGAAAAATGTGGTTGTGCAAAATCAAGAAAATTAAAAAGAGATATATAAAAAGCAATGTGTTCCTTTGGAATAATAGAAGCAAGAAATATCAAGCCAAAAAATTAAAATTAAGGAGAAACATTATTAGAAGCATTTATAAATAATTGCAAATGAAATAGCGATTAGAGTAAATAGTAAATGAATGCATCGGAATAATCATTTTTAGTGAGTAAAGGGTCAACTGCAGTCTGTAGCGCCACAATAAAAGAAAGAAGGAGGTATGTTGTTTTGGGGAGATGCTATACCTGGTATAATTATGTTGCTTAAAAAATAATACTGAGGGTAGCCATCTTCTCAGTAGAACAATTTTTCAACATTTTATTGGAAAAATGTGGTTGTGCAAAATCAAGAAAATTAAAAAGAGATATATAAAAAGCAATGTGTTCCTTTGGAATAATAGAAGCAAGAAATATCAAGCCAAAAAATTAAAATTAAGGAGAACATTATTAGAAGCATTTATAAATAATTGCAAATGAAATAGCGATTAGAGTAAATAGTAAATGAATGCATCGGAATAATCATTTTTAGTGAGTAAAGGGTCAACTGCAGTCTGTAGCGCCACAATAAAAGAAAGAAGGAGGTATGTTGTTTTGGGGAGATGCTATACCTGGTATAATTATGTTGCTTAAAAAATAATACTGAGGGTAGCCATCTTCTCAGTAGAACAATTTTTCAACATTTTATTGGAAAAATGTGGTTGTGCAAAATCAAGAAAATTAAAAAGAGATATATAAAAAGCAATGTGTTCCTTTGGAATAATAGAAGCAAGAAATATCAAGCCAAAAAATTAAAATTAAGGAGAAACATTATTAGAAGCATTTATAAATAATTGCAAATGAAATAGCGATTAGAGTAAATAGTAAATGAATGCATCGGAATAATCATTTTTAGTGAGTAAAGGGTCAACTGCAGTCTGTAGCGCCACAATAAAAGAAAGAAGGAGGTATGTTGTTTTGGGGAGATGCTATATCTGGTATAATTATGTTGCTTAAAAAATAATACTGAGGGTAGCCATCTTCTCAGTAGAACAATTTTTCAACATTTTATTGGAAAAATGTGGTTGTGCAAAATCAAGAAAATTAAAAAGAGATATATAAAAAGCAATGTGTTCCTTTGGAATAATAGAAGCAAGAAATATCAAGCCAAAAAATTAAAATTAAGGAGAAACATTATTAGAAGCATTTATAAATAATTGCAAATGAAATAGCGATTAGAGTAAACAGTAAATGAATGCATCGGAATAATCATTTTTAGTGAGTAAAGGGTCAACTGCAGTCTGTAGCGCCACAATAAAAGAAAGAAGGAGGTATGTTGTTTTGGGGAGATGCTATACCTGGTATAATTATGTTGCTTAAAAAATAATACTGAGGGTAGCCATCTTCTCAGTAGAACAATTTTTCAACATTTTATTGGAAAAATGTGGTTGTGCAAAATCAAGAAAATTAAAAAGAGATATATAAAAAGCAATGTGTTCCTTTGGAATAATAGAAGCAAGAAATATCAAGCCAAAAAATTAAAATTAAGGAGAAACATTATTAGAAGCATTTATAAATAATTGCAAATGAAATAGCGATTAGAGTAAATAGTAAATGAATGCATCGGAATAATCATTTTTAGTGAGTAAAGGGTCAACTGCAGTCTGTAGCGCCACAATAAAAGAAAGAAGGAGGTATGTTGTTTTGGGGAGATGCTATACCTGGTATAATTATGTTGCTTAAAAAATAATACTGAGGGTAGCCATCTTCTCAGTAGAACAATTTTTCAACATTTTATTGGAAAAATGTGGTTGTGCAAAATCAAGAAAATTAAAAAGAGATATATAAAAAGCAATGTGTTCCTTTGGAATAATAGAAGCAAGAAATATCAAGCCAAAAAATTAAAATTAAAGAGAAACATTATTAGAAGCATTTATAAATAATTGCAAATGAAATAGCGATTAGAGTAAATAGTAAATGAATGCATCGGAATAATCATTTTTAGTGAGTAAAGGGTCAACTGCAGTCTGTAGCGCCACAATAAAAGAAAGAAGGAGGTATGTTGTTTTGGGGAGATGCTATACCTGGTATAATTATGTTGCTTAAAAAATAATACTGAGGGTAGCCATCTTCTCAGTAGAACAATTTTTCAACATTTTATTGGAAAAATGTGGTTGTGCAAAATCAAGAAAATTAAAAAGAGATATATAAAAAGCAATGTGTTCCTTTGGAATAATAGAAGCAAGAAATATCAAGCCAAAAAATTAAAATTAAGGAGAAACATTATTAGAAGCATTTATAAATAATTGCAAATGAAATAGCGATTAGAGTAAATAGTAAATGAATGCATCGGAATAATCATTTTTAGTGAGTAAAGGGTCAACTGCAGTCTGTAGCGCCACAATAAAAGAAAGAAGGAGGTATGTTTTTTTGGGGAGATGCTATACCTGGTATAATTATGTTGCTTAAAAAATAATACTGAGGGTAGCCATCTTCTCAGTAGAACAATTTTTCAACATTTTATTGGAAAAATGTGGTTGTGCAAAATCAAGAAAATTAAAAAGAGATATATAAAAAGCAATGTGTTCCTTTGGAATAATAGAAGCAAGAAATATCAAGCCAAAAAATTAAAATTAAGGAGAAACATTATTAGAAGCATTTATAAATAATTGCAAATGAAATAGCGATTAGAGTAAATAGTAAATGAATGCATCGGAATAATCATTTTTAGTGAGTAAAGGGTCAACTGCAGTCTGTAGCGCCACAATAAAAGAAAGAAGGAGGTATGTTGTTTTGGGGAGATGCTATACCTGGTATAATTATGTTGCTTAAAAAATAATACTGAGGGTAGCCATCTTCTCAGTAGAACAATTTTTCAACATTTTATTGGAAAAATGTGGTTGTGCAAAATCAAGAAAATTAAAAAGAGATATATAAAAAGCAATGTGTTCCTTTGGAATAATAGAAGCAAGAAATATCAAGCCAAAAAATTAAAATTAAGGAGAAACATTATTAGAAGCATTTATAAATAATTGCAAATGAAATAGCGATTAGAGTAAATAGTAAATGAATGCATCGGAATAATCATTTTTAGTGAGTAAAGGGTCAACTGCAGTCTGTAGCGCCACAATAAAAGAAAGAAGGAGGTATGTTGTTTTGGGGAGATGCTATACCTGGTATAATTATGTTGCTTAAAAAATAATACTGAGGGTAGCCATCTTCTCAGTAGAACAATTTTTCAACATTTTATTGGAAAAATGTGGTTGTGCAAAATCAAGAAAATTAAAAAGAGATATATAAAAAGCAATGTGTTCCTTTGGAATAATAGAAGCAAGAAATATCAAGCCAAAAAATTAAAATTAAGGAGAAACATTATTAGAAGCATTTATAAATAATTGCAAATGAAATAGCGATTAGAGTAAATAGTAAATGAATGCATCGGAATAATCATTTTTAGTGAGTAAAGGGTCAACTGCAGTCTGTAGCGCCACAATAAAAGAAAGAAGGAGGTATGTTGTTTTGGGGAGATGCTATACCTGGTATAATTATGTTGCTTAAAAAATAATACTGAGGGTAGCCATCTTCTCAGTAGAACAATTTTTCAACATTTTATTGGAAAAATGTGGTTGTGCAAAATCAAGAAAATTAAAAAGAGATATATAAAAAGCAATGTGTTCCTTTGGAATAATAGAAGCAAGAAATATCAAGCCAAAAAATTAAAATTAAGGAGAAACATTATTAGAAGCATTTATAAATAATTGCAAATGAAATAGCGATTAGAGTAAATAGTAAATGAATGCATCGGAATAATCATTTTTAGTGAGTAAAGGGTCAACTGCAGTCTGTAGCGCCACAATAAAAGAAAGAAGGAGGTATGTTGTTTTGGGGAGATGCTATACCTGGTATAATTATGTTGCTTAAAAAATAATACTGAGGGTAGCCATCTTCTCAGTAGAACAATTTTTCAACATTTTATTGGAAAAATGTGGTTGTGCAAAATCAAGAAAATTAAAAAGAGATATATAAAAAGCAATGTGTTCCTTTGGAATAATAGAAGCAAGAAATATCAAGCCAAAAAATTAAAATTAAGGAGAAACATTATTAGAAGCATTTATAAATAATTGCAAATGAAATAGCGATTAGAGTAAATAGTAAATGAATGCATCGGAATAATCATTTTTAGTGAGTAAAGGGTCAACTGCAGTCTGTAGCACCACAATAAAAGAAAGAAGGAGGTATGTTGTTTTGGGGAGATGCTATACCTGGTATAATTATGTTGCTTAAAAAATAATACTGAGGGTAGCCATCTTCTCAGTAGAACAATTTTTCAACATTTTATTGGAAAAATGTGGTTGTGCAAAATCAAGAAAATTAAAAAGAGATATATAAAAAGCAATGTGTTCCTTTGGAATAATAGAAGCAAGAAATATCAAGCCAAAAAATTAAAATTAAGGAGAAACATTATTAGAAGCATTTATAAATAATTGCAAATGAAATAGCGATTAGAGTAAATAGTAAATGAATGCATCGGAATAATCATTTTTAGTGAGTAAAGGGTCAACTGCAGTCTGTAGCGCCACAATAAAAGAAAGAAGGAGGTATGTTGTTTTGGGGAGATGCTATACCTGGTATAATTATGTTGCTTAAAAAATAATACTGAGGGTAGCCATCTTCTCAGTAGAACAATTTTTCAACATTTTATTGGAAAAATGTGGTTGTGCAAAATCAAGAAAATTAAAAAGAGATATATAAAAAGCAATGTGTTCCTTTGGAATAATAGAAGCAAGAAATATCAAGCCAAAAAATTAAAATTAAGGAGAAACATTATTAGAAGCATTTATAAATAATTGCAAATGAAATAGCGATTAGAGTAAATAGTAAATGAATGCATCGGAGTAATCTCTTTTAGTGAGTCATAGGTCAACTGCTGTCTGTAATGCCATAATAAAAAAAAGAAAGAAGAAAGTATGTTGTTCTGAGGAGATGCTATACCTGGTATAATTATGTTGCTTAAAAAATAATACTGAGGGTAGCCATCTTCTCAGTAGAACAATTTTTCAACATTTTATTGGAAAAATGTGGTTGTGCAAAATCAAGAAAATTAAAAAGAGATATATAAAAAGCAATGTGTTCCTTTGGAATAATAGAAGCAAGAAATATCAAGCCAAAAAATTAAAATTAAGGAGAAACATTATTAGAAGCATTTATAAATAATTGCAAATGAAATAGCGATTAGAGTAAATAGTAAATGAATGCATCGGAATAATCATTTTTAGTGAGTAAAGGGTCAACTGCAGTCTGTAGCGCCACAATAAAAGAAAGAAGGAGGTATGTTGTTTTGGGGAGATGCTATACCTGGTATAATTATGTTGCTTAAAAAATAATACTGAGGGTAGCCATCTTCTCAGTAGAACAATTTTTCAACATTTTATTGGAAAAATGTGGTTTTGCAAAATCAAGAAAATTAAAAAGAGATATATAAAAAGCAATGTGTTCCTTTGGAATAATAGAAGCAAGAAATATCAAGCCAAAAAATTAAAATTAAGGAGAAACATTATTAGAAGCATTTATAAATAATTGCAAATGAAATAGCGATTAGAGTAAATAGTAAATGAATGCATCGGAGTAATCTCTTTTAGTGAGTCATAGGTCAACTGCTGTCTGTAATGCCATAATAAAAAAAAGAAAGAAGAAAGTATGTTGTTCTGAGGAGATGTTACATCTAGTATTATTCTGTTGCTTAAAAAATAATACTCAGTGTAAGCATCTTCTTAAGGTATCAATTTCCCTGCATTATATTGGATGAAAGTGGTTTGTACAAAATCAAGAAAATCAGAGGAGAAATATAAGAAACAGTATATTCTTATAGAACAATAGACTTGAATGTATTTAAAGAAGAATTAAAATGGAATTTCTTTGAGGATGCTCAGTGGATCAGCGGATTCCAGTAGTTGAACTGTGTCAGGTGAAAGCAGTTAATAAACAGTTTCTTTTACAGTAAGCAGTGTGAATACTTCATTATTTTGAATGTTTTGCTTAAATGTGGTAAAATGACAGTTCAATAAATTGTTATTTAACCATTTTTTCCAGAAATTTCTAAAAGTGTAGTCAATTTTAGTGTTTGTATTTTGACAGGTCTCAGGAGTCTAATGTTGGGGATGACTCATTTGTCCGTAACGATAGACAACGAGGCATTACTTAATTTTATGTTTATCTTAACAACACATTATTGTTATTCAGAAGAGATCTTACTGTAACACAAATTTTAATTTTGAAAAACTTGTGCCTCAGTCCTTTGTCCTTTTGGGTAACAATCACGTCAGAAAGGTATTGTGGACCGATTTTGTTCTGGGATTCACTGTGATTAAAGTTAAAACAAAGTAGTTCCTTCCGTCTAGGAAGATAGTCATATCGGCAATTTTTAGATGGATTTTACTATTGTTTGGACTAGAGGTAAATTAAAAATATCATGAATTAATTATTTTTAAAAAAGAAACTTTTACATATACATATATTTACATAGTTACTTTTCTTCAAAATTTGCGATTATTTGATGCTCTAAATAATTGAAACTTTCAGAAATTTATCGACACGTTTAAATTTGTAAACACTAAACTTCTTGCTTTATAATTAAAAATTTGTTTAAAAAATTTAATTTAAAATAAATTATTATTTTTGATAAGCCATGAAATATACATGCTACGAATATATATCAACGAAACTTTTGTTATTTAAAGTAAATGTTTTATACAAATAAATATTATTTTTCAAAAATTCATTTGCGCATATGAAGAAATTCTTACGATAATAAATTCAGATGTTTAAACGCAAACTTAAAAACCGCTGTTCTGGAGGCTGATATTTAGCTTATGTCCTTCTTCAAAATAGTTTTCCAGAAAAATTTTTAAATAAAAGATTTCCCGAAAAATGTTAGACAAATCTTTTTTTTAAAATAATAACTCCGAAAAAGCATCCTCCTTGCGTAAGAGTCTCGTCAAAAAAGTAATGTTATTCTGGCGAGAGGCTGCTCTGTGTCAGATTTTATTTGAAACAATTTGACCCAGTTGCATCCTCTGTCTAAAATAACAAGGCACACTCATGAAGTTTTTTTGGAGTAATAGTTTCATCAATAAAATCACATGCTGTTGCTGTTGTTGAAGTTTACTTGCTTAAAAAGAGGGGTGTGATTGTTTTTGTTTTCAAGTGGCGCAATCTAAGGCCAAGAATTCGACTTCTGCCACATCCATACGTTACATCCGTTTATAGGGATGACCCATTCATACATCCATTCATCCGCCGATCGTGATTTTGACCTGAATCAGAGAACGATCGATCTCCAATCCAGTACCCCCGGAGGTATCGATTTGTTTCAAGGTACATTGAGGACTATGCGACTCGACAGATTTAACGTGCATCAGTCAACATTTACTACATGGAGTGTCTTCGGCCGGCGGAGTTAAATCCCACTAACTCTTGGACATGGGCCCAGCACCCTTAGGCCCAGCAATGTTCCGAAGGTTAATGTATAAGAAAGAAGAAGAGTTATGTTTCCCCAAAGAAGTTATGATTTTAACATAATTTCTTTCTCAAATATGTTATGTTTTTCAGAGGTGATGCTCTTCGACAAATCTTACTTAGAAGCTTTTTCTGACTCAAAAGTATCTTTCATGGATAACAGTCTTGTTAACAAAAAAAAAAAAAAAAAAAATCGTTTGAGCATATATGAAAAATTTCTTAAGGTAATAAATTGATCAATAAAATCAAATTTTTAAACATATGCTTAAGAATCCCAGATCTAGAGATTGATGTTCAGCTTATATTTTTTGTTAAAAGGGTGAAGTTTTCCAGAAACGATTTTATTAGATAAATCTTATTTTATTCACCATTCTGACTCAAAAATATCCTCCTCCTTGGGGAACAGACTCGTCAAAAAGTAATGCTATTATGGGAAGAAGCTGCTCTGTGTCCAATTTTATTTGAAATAATTGGGCACGGTGTCAGCCTCTGTCTAAAATAACAATGTTCACAAAAGATGCTTCTCTTAGAGTGATAATTTCCTCAATAAAATCACGTGTTAAACATATGTTTGAAAATGCTAGTTCCGGAGGTTGATGTATGGGAAGGAAGAAGAGCTGTGTTTCAACAAAGAAGTTGTGTTTTTAACATAGCTTCTTTTCCCACAGCAGTTATTTTGGGAAGATGCTGCTCTGTGTCCAATTTTATTTGAAATAATTGGGCACGGTGTCAGCCTCTGTCTAAAATAACAATGTTCACAAAGGATGCTTTTCTTAGAGTGATAATTTCCTCAATAAAATCACGTGTTAAACATATGTTTGAAAATGCTAGTTCCGGAGGTTGATGTATGGGAAGGAAGAAGAGCTAAGTTTCAACAAAGAAGTTGTGTTTTTAACATAGCTTCTTTTCCCACAGCAGTTATTTTGGGAAGATGCTGCTCTGTGTCCAATTTTATTTGAAATAATTGGGCACGGTGTCAGCCTCTGTCTAAAATAACAATGTTCACAAAGGATGCTTTTCTTAGAGTGATAATTTCCTCAATAAAATCACGTGTTAAACATATGTTTGAAAATGCTAGTTCCGGAGGTTGATGTATGGGAAGGAAGAAGAGCTATGTTTCAACAAAGAAGTTGTGTTTTTAACATAGCTTCTTTTCCCACAGCAGTTATTTTGGGAAGATGCTGCTCTGTGTCCAATTTTATTTGAAATAATTGGGCACAGTGTCAGCCTCTGTCTAAAATAACAATGTTCACAAAGGATGCTTTTCTTAGAGTGATAATTTCCTCAATAAAATCACGTGTTAAACATATGTTTGAAAATGCTAGTTCCGGTGGTTGATGTATGGGAAGGAAGAAGAGCTATGTTTCAACAAAGAAGTTGTGTTTTTAACATAACTTCTTTTCCCACAGCAGTTATTTTGGGAAGATGCTGCTCTGTGTCCAATTTTATTTGAAATAATTGGGCAAGGTGTCAGCCTCTGTCTAAAATAACAATGTTCACAAAGGATGCTTTTCTTAGAGTGATAATTTCCTCAATAAAATCACGTGTTAAACATATGTTTGAAAATGCTAGTTCCGGAGGTTGATGTATGGGAAGGAAGAAGAGCTATGTTTCAACAAAGAAGTTGTGTTTTTAACATAGCTTCTTTTCCCACAGCAGTTATTTTGGGAAGATGCTGCTCTGTGTCCAATTTTATTTGAAATAATTGGGCACAGTGTCAGCCTCTGTCTAAAATAACAATGTTCACAAAGGATGCTTTTCTTAGAGTGATAATTTCCTCAATAAAATCACGTGTTAAGCATATGTTTGAAAATGCTAGTTCCGGAGGTTGATGTATGGGAGGGAAGAAGAGCTATGTTTCAACAAAGAAGTTATGTTTTTAACATAGCTTCTTTTCCCACAGCAGTTATGTTTTATCAGAAGAGATGCTCTTAGTCAAACTTTATTACGAAAAAAAATTCTGACATGGAAATGTCGTCCTTCATAGATAAAAGACTTTTCAATAAAAATTTATTCTAGAGAGTTGCTGCCCTGAGACTTATTTCAAATAATAAGACAGTCGGTTTTTGCATATGTTTAACAGCATAATTTTGTCGACAACTTTTTCATGGAATTGTAGTTAAAGTAATTGAAAGATGTTAGAAAAGAAAGAAAGGAAAAGAGTTGGAAGAAGAGAATTACGGCAGATTTAGTGTAGATAATTCATTTTTTTAATTTCGGTGTCATAAAATAATAAACATATCTTATCTTATGATCTTATTAATTATATCGTGAATGTTATTCTGGAGAGATGCTGCTCTGTGGCCAATTTTATTTTAACTAATTGGCAGCAGTTACAGCCTCTGTCTAGGATAACAATCTTCACACATGAAGAATCTCTTATGGTAATAGTATCACCAAAAAGATTAAATGTCTTAACATATTCTTAAATTCCCCGTTTCATTGGATTATTTGTAGCTTATGTTATGATTTGTAGTTTGTAGCTTTATTATTTTTTTCTGAAAGAAATGCCCTTATACAAATATTATTTAGAAACTCATTCCATGCTAGAAGTGTCGTTTGTCATGAAAACAATTTTGTCATGATTAATGTTATTCTAGACAGATGCTGCCCTTTGCCTTATTTTTTTTTGAAATAATAAGGCAGGTGGTTTCAGCCTCTGTCTAGGATGACAATGTTCGCTCAGATCACAATCCTCTACAAAACTAATTTACCATAATACTTGATCCTGGAGTTTCCTTGTTTTCTGGGTAAGATTCGAAGTTACACTGTGATGGACTTTAACACTGATAGACGTAGATCCGAAAATGGGTCGGTTGTTCAGCGTCAAATATAAAATAAAATAATTTCAATTTGTAATTGTGTTTAGCTTCTCTCTTTATAACTCATCATATATTTCCTCCCTTGGGGCACTAGCCGCATTTACATCCTTGAAAATATTACTTTTTATTAAATGATGAAGTTAAAAGTTATTTTTTAATGAATATAAATAAAATGTAACTTAATCTGTTATTTTTTTGTGCAACCAAAACATGTCAAGTGTCACTTATAGGCATTCGTGTCATAAATTTGTATTTTCTGAACTATATTTTTAATTTTTGGATTCATTGAAAATAAGCCATCAAATGCTTAACCTGGGAGCACTTAAATGTCTTTCAGTTCGCGTATAAAGAAATTCCTAAAGTTTGGTTTTTATGAGAGGAACTCTAAGCACAATAGTGTTAAAAATTTAACTACTCCTTACAATTGTTCTATTTATTAAATTTATCGCTTTTTCATGCTAAGACGAAACATTTACTCTAAAACATGATCTATACTGGTATTTATGTTTATTAGGCTTGTTTCATCATTTATTTATTTAAAAAAAAAATTAGGGAGAAGATAGACAGAACGCCAGAAAAGAGATCGCTTGAGATTTAATCTACTTGTAAATCTTTCGACAATTGGAATCAAGATAAAATAATGCACTGTGATGACAGTCTTGCATGAATGATTTTAGGTAAGTAGCAATAAAATCTTATAAAGTAATCAGTTTTACAATTTAAAGCTCTATTGTAGTGTAAAACTCGAATACTCGAATTTCTCGAAAGTTTTTTAGTTTTTGACGAAACTGACTAATATTTCCAAAAAAAAAGAAAAAAAAAAAAAAAAAAAAAAAAACTTGTAGCAACTTATGTAATTATCTATTCTATTAATCCCTTTATAGTGGACACCGTTTAGATGTATCTGTGTCAACCAAGTAACACTAGAAATACTTAAAGAACAGAGAGATAAATGTCATAAGATAATAATCATATCTAATTTATGATTTTATGAATCGGATCGTGAATGTTATCGGTGACCAATTCTTTGAAGTTATTGGCCACAGTTGCAGCATCTGTTTAGGTTAACGATGTTCACACATGAGGATCCGCTTAGGGCAATAGTATCACCAATAAGATTAAATATTTTA
Organism: Parasteatoda lunata; assembly: GCA_949128135.1. Taxonomy (NCBI): domain Eukaryota; kingdom Metazoa; phylum Arthropoda; class Arachnida; order Araneae; family Theridiidae; genus Parasteatoda; species Parasteatoda lunata. The sequence goes on along the minus strand of OX421981.1, from coordinate 46,399,850 downwards.
ACATATTCTTAAAAATCCCATTTGTTGAATTGTAGCTTATGTTTTTCTCTAAAAGAACAATTTTTTTCTGAAAGAAATGCCCGTTGACACATATTATTTAGAAACGCAATCTATGTAAGAAGTATCGTTCGTCGTGAAAAACAGTCTTGTCATATTTAATGTTATTCTGGAGAGATGCTGCTCCTTGACTTATTTTATTTGAAATAATAATTCAAGCGGTTTCAGCATCTGTCTAGGATGGCAATGCTCACAACTAGGCTATGACTACAAGGTCCTAGGTCACAAGGCTATAAACTTGAACATTGAAAGATGTATACCCAAAAATGGGTCAGCTGTTTGACTCCAGTTCTAAAAAAATAATTTCAATTTGTAATTTTGTTTAGATTCTCTCTTAACAACTCATCAAAAACACGTACTCCCCACCCAAAAAAAAATAAAGACTGTCCAATCTGCAACATCCTGGAATGTCTTGGAAAGGGCACTAGCCTCCTTTACATCCTGGAAAAAAAGGAGGAGGTTTTAAAAGGAAGTTTAAAATGATTTTCAATGAATACATTTTAATGTGTACTTTGTCGCTTGCAACGAAAAAAAAAACGTCACGTTTTCACGAACTTCCACTCGTGCCATAAAGACATCATCTCTGAACAGTCCTTTTGAGTTTTGGTATTATATTTTGAATATATTCCATGAAATGTTTTCTCTGGAACCAATAAATCTCTCTCAGTTGCAATTTGAAGAAATTTCCAAAGTTTGGTCGATATGAGATGAGAACTCTAAACACAATGGCATTTAAAATGTACATGTACCTCATTACTTGTTCTATTTATTAAATTTATCTCTATTACATGACATCATGAAAGACGTACTTTAAGACATGATCTATGCTAGAATCAATGATGTTATGCTTGTTCCATTGTTCGATGAGTTAAAAATAAGACCTATGGAGTAGGCAAATTTACCAATGCATGAAAGATGATCACTTGATATTTAATCTACTTATAGAGCTTTCGTCTAGTTGACTCCCGCAGTGGACTGATCGTTAAGACACGGTTCCCAGCAGATCACCGAAGTCAAGCATCACTGGCCGCGGTCAGTGTGCGGGTGGGTGACCACTTGGATCAGTCTGCGTAGGGACCGAGGGTGTGCGGTATTGGTCCTCGTTAAACTGTTCTACCGTAAAGTGCTCGACTTCGCGTGCAGGTCGTTGGGCAACCGAAGCAGGGGTGCCATCCCCTCTGCAGAGGATCAAAATTGTGATGGCATGTCTTCGGATCATCCTCAGGGGTGTTTCCCAGACCGTCGCCAATAGCCCATTGTGCAGCTCTAGTGCGACGTAAATTAACTACATCTACATCGTCTAGTTGAATCAAGATAAAATAATACGATATAATGTCAGGCCTGCATGAATGATTCTAGGTAAGTGGCGCAAAAATTTAATTACCTTAAAAATTTAATTATAAAAATTAATCAGTGTTAAAATTTATTGCTATCGCACTGGTACTGGAGGAAAACAAAAATGATTCCTGGTTAGAAGAAAACAAATAAATGAAGAACATATCGTCAATTGCTGCCTGTAGCGCCATAATAAAATAGAAGAAGGGAGTATGTTGTTCTGAGGAGATGTTACACTTGGTATTATTTTGTAGATTAAAAAATATAACCTAGTGGGAACATCTTCTTATAATAACATTTTTTCAACATTTTATTGCATAATTGTTAAAATTATGAACGTAAAGTAGCAGAGAAAAAAAAGAAGTAAAAATTAAATTACTTTTTAATTAGTATATTAGTAAATTTTTAATTAGTATATTTTGAATTGAAAGTGAAAAAGATGTAATTTTATAAATAATTGCAAAAGGAATACTGATTCGAGTATATTGCAAATAAATGCTTTAGAATACCCTTTTTTAGTGAGTCAAGAGTACACTGCTGTCTGTAGTGCCATAATAGAAAAAAAAAAAAAAAAAAAGAAGAAAGTATGTTGTTTTGAGGAGATGTTACTCTTGGTATTATTCTGTTTCTCAAAAAATAATACTCAGTGTAAGCATCTTCTAAAGGTAACAATTGTCCTGCATTTTAGTGGACAAACGAGGTTTGTACAAAATCAAGAAAATCAAAGGGGAAATATAAAGAAAAAATGTTCTTATCGAATAATAGATTTGATGCATTGAAAGAAGAATCAAAATGGAGTTTCCTAGAGGATGCTCAGTGGATCAGCGGATTCTAGTAGTTTAACTGTGTCAGGTGAAAGCAGTTAATAAACAGTTTCCGTTACAGTTAACAGTTTGTAGACCATATTATTTATGGTCATTTGACAAATATGAAAGACATGTGTGAAATCATCCATGAAGGAAATACTTGAAATCATGTATGATGGAGAATAAGATTCGCAGAAAGTTTTTCGCGAATCAATTTCTAAACATTCGCTTATAATATTTTTGATTTTAAATTGACAAATTTGAACTTGCCGTATATCAATGGAATCGTTTAATACTTTTTAAAGATTGATTAAATGCTAGATAATTTAAATATAATTTATGAGAATGATATAGTTAATAAATTTTTTTTTTGAATATTTAATGCATTTTTTTTTTTTTTTTGTATTTTAACAGGTCGAAGGAGTTTAATGTTGGTGATGACGCATTTGTCCCTAAAGTTAGACAACGAGGCATTACTTATTTTTATGTTTAATTCAAAAACACATTATTGTTATTCAGAAGAGATCTTAATGCAACACAAATTTGATTTTAAAAAACTCGTGTCGCAAAACCCTTTTGGGTAACAATCACGTCAGAAAGTAATGTTATTGTGAAACGATTTTGCTCAGGAAATCACTGAGATTTAAGTTAAAACAAAGTGTTTACCTCCGTCTAGGAAGATAGTCATATCGGCAACTGCTAGATGGATCTATTGTTCGGACTAGAGGTAAATTAAAAATCTCATGAATTAATAATTTTTTAAAAATTTTTTTACATAAACATATATTTACGCAATTACTTTTTTCAAATCTTGCGATTATTTGATGCTCTAAATAATTATACATCATACGGTATATACATCATACGAATATATATATAAACGAAAGTTTAAAGTAAATGTTTTATACAGACAAATATTATTTTTCAAAAATTCATTTGCGCATATGAAGAAATTCTTAAGATAATAAATTCAGATGTTTAAACGTAAACTTAAAAACCACTGTTCTGGAGGTTGATATTTAGCTTATGTCCTTCTTAAAGAATTTTAGAGAAAAAAATGTTAAATAAATGTTTTCCAGAAAAATGCTCTTAGACAATTTTTTTTTCTTCAAAACAATTCTAATTCTTTTAACTCAAAAATAACGTACTCCTTGTGTAACAGTCTCGTCAGAAAAGTAATGTTATTCTGGCGAGAGGCTGCTCTGTGTCAAATTTTATTTGAAGTAATTTGACCCAGTTGCATCCTCTGTCTAAAATAACAATGTTCACTTATGAAGCTTCTCTTCGAGTAATAGTTTGATCAATAAAACACATGTTAAACATATGTTTGGAAATCTTAGTTCTGGAGTTTGATGTATAGGAAAGAAGAATAATTTTGTTTCCCCAAAGAAGTTATGCTTTTCAGAATAGATGCTCTTTGGCTAATCTTTCTTTGAAACCCATTCTGCCGCAGAAGTGTCGTTCTTCATGGATAAGAAAGAAAAGTTATTCTGGAGAGATGCTGCCCTTTGACTTATTTTATTTCAAATAATAAGTCAAGAGGTTTAAGCATCTGTCTTGGATGACAATTTTGTCGACAAAATTTTCATGGAATTTCTTATAAAGTAATCGAAAGATGTTAGAAAAAAAAGAAAGGAAAAAAGTTGGAAGAAGAGATTTTTGGCACATATAGTATAAACAATATTTTTGTTTTTTAAATTTTTTTTGTCATGAAACAATAAACATATCTAATCTGATGATTTCATGAATTGAATCGTGAATGATATTCTGGGGAGATGCTTGTGTGTGACCAACTTTTTTAAAGCAATTGGCCTTGAGTGCGCAGTCTGTCTAGGATGATTTCTAATGATGATGAAGATTCTTTTAGGGTAATAGTTTCATGAATAAAATCACATTTTTGACGGTATGCTTGAAAATCTTGCTTCCGGAGGTTGATGTCAAATTCATGTCTTTTTCCAAAAGGCGAAGTCCCGCAGTGGACTGATTCTAAAAACACAGTTCCAAGTAGAACACCGAAGTCGAGCATCTCTGGCTGCTGACAGTAAGCGAGTGGGTGATCGCTTGGATCAGCCTGCGTTGGTACCGAGAGTGTGCGGTATCGGTCTTTGTTAAACTTTTTTACCGTAATGTGCGCGACTTCGCACGCAGGTCATTCGGCTACCAGAGCAGGAGAAAAACCCCCTCTGCAGAGGATCAAAATTGCGATGGCATGTCTTCGGATCATCATCTGGGATTTTTCCCATTCTGACGCTAATAGCCCATTGTGCAGCTCTATTGTGCGTAAATAAAGTACCGACTTACCAACCAAAAAATTAAAGTTTTTTAGAATGAAGTGCTCTTAGATAAATCTTATTTGATAACACATTCTACCTCAGAAGTATCGTTCTTCATGGGAAACAGTCTCTTAAAAAAGTAATGTTATTCTGGATAGATGCTGCTCTGTGACTAATTTTATTCCACGTAATTGGCAACAGTCGTAGCCTCTGTCTAGGATAACAATGTTCACACATGAAAATTCTCTTAGGGTGATAGTTTTCATCAATAATTTTATTCTTTAAACATATGCTGGAAATTCCCAGTTCCCAAGGTGGTTGATTTGTATCTCATGTTTTTTTTTGTAAAACAGCAGTTTTTCCCAGAAAGAAATGCCCTTAGACTTATTTTAAGCACATTTTATATCAGATGTACTTTTCTTCATGGAATACAGTCTTTTCAAAAAACGATGTCATTCTGGAGAGAGTCTGATCCGTGACATATTTTATTTCAAATAATATGTCACGGTGGTTTCAGCCTCTGTCTAGGACAACAATGTTAGCTCGAATGACTATCCTCTACGAAATTAATTCACCATAATGTTTGAACCTGGAGTTCCCATGCCTTGTGGGTTAGATTCAAAGCTACAAGGATGTGGACATTAACCATGACAGTCGTAGACTCAAACATAGGTCGGCTGTTTCAAGTCAGTTATAAAAGCTGAATAATTCAAATTTATTTCGTTCTAGTCCAAAAGATGCTGTTTTTCAAAAAATTTATTGATTTTAAGTTGACATAAGATATAAATCTTTCAATCGTTTAGTTATTTCATAAATAAGCTTCCAACAATACATTAGCAAACGATTACGTAGTGTTATTTAGGAAAGATGTTGCACTGCGGCATATTTAATTTTCAATAAATATGCCCCATTTGTAACTTCGCTCTTGAATAACAATCCCGTCGATGTTACTGCGAAGAAAATATATTCGCGGTTTCTCGAAAATAAAGATAATTTCCTTTTAAAATTAATAAATGAAGAAATATTGGCTCCTGTTGAAAAGAAATATGGATACAACAAGGTAAGTGATTTCTTAGTTCTAAGAAAACTTACCTAAATAGGCATAGTAAACGTATTTCAAGCTGATTGCCTTTAAAATCAGAAGTCATTGTTTTGCAAATGATTTATTCATTGTCATATCTTGATCGTCTTTCATATCCTCAAACACTGAATTTTGATCCAGTGTTCTCTCCCCTTATGGGGAAATCAGAATTGTATTGCTTTTATTTTAAAGCTGCTTAATGCACTAAACTAATGATTGACATTATTACAAGCATTAGAGTCTTTAAATTTTAATTTAGTGTTTCACTGCAATCATGTTAAAAATCTGGATCGTATTGCTTTTATTTCCTTTATTTTTCTCTCATATTATTTCTCGTATCTTTCTCTTGAAGACCCTAATTTTTCATCCAGATTGCAGAGTGAAAGATACGCAAATTTAATAGATAAATTTCAAGAAATTTTTTATATGTTTATTCACAGATTAGGTATCAGTGGAGCAAATTTGTTGGCCATGCTTTCAGGGACTCCATATTAAGTGAGCAAAAGTTGCTTCCCCAGAAAGGACAGATAGTACCAAGAATGAAAGAACATCCATGCCTTCTCCGGGATTCGAACCCAGGACTCACACACAGAAACATCAAAAGGAAGGACTTCGGTTCCGTTATTTTTTCCAAAGGTAACAATTTAAATCATATTTTAATTTAATTTATTTTAGTTTCCAAAATTGTTCTTGTCGATAGACATTCAGTAAATTTCCAGAATTTCCTCTAGATTGCAGCAAAGTACACTTTCATGCGTTAAAAAGTAAAGTTTCTTAAAGTTCAGAAGGACAGATATTTAAAATTTATTCTCAAATATTCTGAACAAAAAATTATACCAACCCAAAAAATTAGTGCCAATAATGAGTTGTTGTTAAACGACACTGGATATTCATACGTTTCAAGAATTCTCAAAACTGTTCGTATCTAAAATTTTTTTAGTCTTTCCAAAAACAATTTTATTTGTATAATTTAGATTGAGCAAATTAAATAAATCGCATTCTTCTCTCTGTTGTAAGCGTCTCGTAGAAAAAGTAATGTTATTCAGGAGGCAAGCAGTTCTATGACTTATTTTATTTGAAATTATATGTCAATTAGGACACCTCTGTTTAGGATTAAATTGTTCAAACATGAAGATTCTCTGAGGTTGACAGTTTTATCAATAAAAATCACACGTTTAAACTTATGCTTGAATATTCCAGTCTGTTATGTCTTTTTCCAAAAAAAGTCATATTTTCAAGAGGTGATGCTCAAAGACAAATATTTTTTTGAAACACTTTCTATCCCAAAAGTATGGTAACAGTCGCGTCAAAAAGTAATGTTATTCTGGAGAGATGCTGACCTTTGACTTATTTTACTTAAAATAATAAGTTACAGAGGGTTCAGCATCTGTCTAGGCTGATAGTTTAGACCACAACTTTTCATGGAATTTCATTTAAGTAATTAAAACATAATAGAAAAAATAGAAAGGAAAAGAATTGGAAAGAGAGAGAAGTTTTGGAGATATAGTGTAAACAACTTTTTTTTAAAAATTTCTAAGTCATCAAATAATAAACATATATGCATGATCTTATGAATTAATTCCTGATATTATCAGGCATAAATTTATTATTATTTTAAAAAAATGTGGAGCGTGAGCATTTGCTTGTGCTATATGTTTGGTATGTGTTGCATGTTGTATGTATCTTATTTTGAAACGCATTCTGACTTAGAAGTGTTGTCCTTCATGGATAACAATCTTGCCAACAACCAAAAAAAAAAAAAAAAAATGTTATTCTGGAAAAATGCTGCACTTTGCTTTATTTTATTTGAAATAATAAGGCAGATTTTTTCAGACCCTGTCTAGAATGACAAAGCCATCGCAACAATCTCGTCAGCAGTTCGCTATTGGAAAATTAAAAAAAATTCATATTCATGGGATAACTAACATTAATTGGTTACTCATCGGAAAAATAATATATATTTTATACTTACTTCAACGTGTGTCCAAAAATTGAGTGCAGATTAATAAATATATTTGGTTAGCGACCTCTTCGAAGACTTTCCTTGGGGAAGTTGATGAAGACACGAAGAACACTTCTATGTTTAACTTACATTTTTCGTTAAAAGAGTGAAGTTTTCCGGAAAAGATATTGTTTGTCAAATCTCAACCATTCCGACCATTCCAAATCAATAACCATTCCGACTCAAAAATATCATATTCCTGATGTAAGAGTTTAGTCAAAAAGTAATGTTATCTTGGGGAGATGCTGCTCTGTGTCCAATTTTATTTTAAGTAATTGAGCACAGCGTCAGCCTCTGTCTAAAATAACAATGTTCACACATGAAGATTCTCTTATTGTAATAGTGTCACCAATAAGATTAAATGTTTAAACATATTCTTAAAAATACCACTATCGGAGGTTGAATTGCAGTTTATGTTTTTCTCTAAAAGAATTCCTCCCTTACCCCAAAAAAAGAAAGACAGTCTCCTCTGCAACATCATGGACTCTCGTGATGAAAGGGGAACTAACCGCCTTTACATCCTGGAAAATATTACCTTATTAAAAGTTTAAAATCACTTTCAATGAATTTAATTAAAATGTAATTTAATGTTTACTTTTTGTTGGCAACGAAAACAGACGTCACGTTCTCACGAACTACGGCTAACGACCCTACACTGTAAAAATCTATTGGTACAAAATCCCAAGAAGAAATAAACCACGGACTGACTAAGAGGAGACGATTTGGTAAAATCGTTAAAGACTTAAAAATTGGATCATGGAATATTCATTCTTTGTCATAAAGGATTGCGAATGCTAATTGAGCAGATTGATGATTGTAGAATGACAGACCAGTCAGCTCATGAAATAGAGGCAGTTCAAATTTGAGATGGATATATGGCTTAGAAAAAGACTTTTGATCTTGAAAACAAAATACTAGAAAACACTAGCAGTAAAAATGTTAGTCTAAGAAAAAAAAAATCTTGAGAAGGCCAAGGCCCACCGTGGGCTGTAAAACTATGGATGATGACGATTCTGACGCTAATTGCTAATTGTGCAGCTCTAGAATGGGTACCCAGTGTTTTAATGACGTAAATAAAGTACCTTCCTACCAACCAAAAAGTAAAGGTTTCCAGAATGAAGTGCCCTTAGACAAACCTTATTTTATAATACATTCTATCTTAGAAGTATCGTCCTTCATGGGAAACAGTCTCGTCAAAAAGTATTGTTATTCTGGGGATATACTGCTCAGTGACTAATTTTATTCGAAGTAATCAGCCACAGATGCAGCCTTTGTCCAGGATAACAATGATCACTCCAGAAAATGTTTTTAGGGTCATAGTTTTCATCAATAAGTTTACATATTTATATATATGCTTAAAAATCCCAGTTCCCAATTTTGATTTGTAGCTCATGTTTTCTATAAAAGAATAATTCTTTCCAGAAAGAAATGCCCTTAGACTTATTTTAAAGCACATTGATATCAGAAGTACTTTTCTTCATGGAAAACAGTCTTTGTAAAAAGCGATGTAATTCTAGAGAGAGTCTGCTCCGTGACATATTTTATTTTAAATAATATGTCACGGTTGTTTCAGACTCTGTCTAGTATAACAATGTTAGCTCGAATGACTATCCTCTACAAAACTAATTCACCATAATGTTTGAACCTGGAGTTCCCATGCCTTGTGGGTTAGATTCAAAGCTACAAGGATGTGGACATTAACCTTGACATTAGTAGACTCTAACATAGGTCGGCTGTTTCAAGTCAGTTATAAAAGCTGAATAATTCAAATTTATTTCGTTCTAGTCCAAAAGATGCTGTTTTTCAAAAAATTTATTGATTTTAAGCTGACATAAGATATAAATCTTTCAATCGTTTAGTTATTTCATAAATAAGCTCCCAACAATACATTAGCAAACGATTACGCAGTGTTATTTAGGAAAGATGTTGCACTGAGGCATATTTAATTTTCAAAAAATATGCCCCATTTGTAATATCTCTCTTGAATAACAATCCCGTCCATATATTTGCGGTACTTGAAAATAAAGAGGATTCCTTGTTAAAATTAATAAATGAAGAAAATATCGGCTCCTGTTGAAAAGAAATAGAGATACAACGAGGTAAGTGCTTTCTTAGTTCCAAGAAAACCAACCTAAATAGGCATATTAAACGTATTTCAAGCTGATTGACTTTAAAATCAGAAGTTATTGTTTTGCAAATGATTAATTTATTTTCATATCTTGATCGTCTTTCATATCTTGAAACATTGAATTTTGATTCAGTGTTCTCTCCCCTTATGGGGAATTCAGAGCTGTATTGCTTTTATTTTATATTGCTGTTAATGCACTAAACTAATGATAGACATTAAAACAAGCATTAGAGTTTTTAAATTTTGCGAGTATCTATGGCCATGCTTTCAGGGACACTATATAAGGTGGGCCAACGTCGCTCCCACAGTAAGGACGGATAGTACAGAGAAGGAAGGAACATCCATGCCTTGCCCGTGATTTGAACCTAGAACCTTTCTGATGCAAGGGTAGCTCCCTGACCTCTACACAGGCCGGTCGGTGGTGTAGTGTAAACATTTTTTTAAAATTTTTATTTCATAAACAATAAACATATCTTATCTTATGATCTTATGAATTATATCGTAAATGTTATTCTTAGGAGATGCTGCTCTGTGTTACCAATTTTATTTAAATTAATTGGCAAGCAGTTGCAACGTCTCTCAAGTATGACATTGTTCACACATGACATTTCTCTTAGGGTAATAGTATCATCAAAACGATGAAATGTCTAAACATATTCTTAAATTTCCAGTGTCGGAGGTTGATTTGCAGCTTATGGTATGATTTGTAGGTTGTAGCATTTTTATTTTTTTTTCTAAAAGAAATGAAGGTGATGTGGGAAATCATTTATGAAGGAGATATATGAAATCATGTACGAAGAAGATGCATGAAATCATATTTGAAGGAGATGTATGAAATCTTGTATGAATATAATGAATGAAATTTATGGGTAAAGGAGATGTATGAAATCATGTATGAAGAAGATGTGTGAAATCATATAAGAAGGATATGCGTAAAATCATACATGAAGGCGAAATGGAAGTGTTTCACGAATCGATTTCTAATCATTTGCTCGTGATAATGATTTTAAATTCAGTCATCGAAATCTTTTGTTTTAATTATTTATGTCAAAATATTGTAGGATTCGAAAAAGAAGCATAAGTTGTGAAGTGTTTCTATGCACTGCGAAATTTCAGTTTTAATTTTAGCAAGGACAGTAAAGACGATAAAAATGAATTGAACTTTTTCTATAAAAATGAAGCAACTATTTGATCTTTGCAAAAGAGAGTTTTGCATTAGTCAACTTAATCGTTTTACAAAGAGGAAAAAAAAGCGTTTTAGTCATGAAATTGTTTTTCCACTATTGTGAAGGAGATGTGAAAACGATAGTTAGATGATGTCACAGAAGTTCACATAATACTAAAACTTGAAGCAGGAAATATCCAGCTAAAAGTTGAAAATTATGGAGAAACATTGTTAGTAGCATTTAAAAATAACTGCTAATCAAACAGTTAGAGTAAGACGTAAATGAATGCATCGGAATAATCTTTTTTAGTGAGTCAAGGGTCAACTGCTTCCTGTAGCGCCATAATAAAAATAGAAGAAGGGAGTATGTTGTTCTGGGGAGATGTTACACATGGAATTATTTTGTTGATTAAAAAATATAACCAAGTGTAATAATCTTCTTAGGATAACATTTTTTCAACATTTCATTGCGTAATTGTAAAAATTATAAATGCAAAGTATAAGTGAAAAAAAGAAGTAAAAATTAAATTTTTTTTAATTAGTATATTTTGAATTGACTGTGAAAAATATGTGCATTTATAAATAATTGCAAATGGAATACTGATTAGAGTATATTGCAAATGAATGCTTTGGAATACCCTTTTTAGTGAGTCAAGAGTACACTGCTGTCTGCAGTGCCATTATAGAAAAAAGAAAGAAGAAAGTATGTTGTTTTGAGGAGATGTTTCACTAGGGATTATTCTGTTACTAAAAAAATGATCCCCAGTGTAAGCATCTTCTTAAGGTAACAATTCTCCAGCATTTTAGTGGACAAACGTGTTTTGTACAAAATCAAGAAAATCAAAGGGGAAATATAAAAAACAATATGTTCTTATCGAATAGTAGACTTGAATGCATTTAAAGAAGAATCAAAATGGAATTTCCTAGCGGATACTCAAGGAATCAGCGGATTCTAGTAGTTTAACAGTGTCAGGTGAAAGCAGTTTATAAACTTTTTCCGTTACAGCTAACAGTTTGCATACCATATTATTTATGGTCATTTGACATATATGAGAGACATGAGGGAAATCATACTTATATATGAAGGAGATAATGTGAAGGAAATGCATGAAATCATGTATGAAGGAGAATAAGATTCGCAGAAAGTTTCTCACGAATCAATTTCTAAACATTCGCTTATAATATTTATGATTTTGAATTGAAAAATTTGAACTTGTCTTATAACAATGGAATACTTTAATTCTTTTTAAATGTTGATTAATTCCAAAATAGTTTAAATATAATGTATGAGTATGACATAGTTAATTAAAGTTTTTTTTGAATGATTGACGTATTTTTTGTATTTTAACAGGTCTCAGAAGTCTATTGTTGGTGAATTTAGTTCAACTCGTTGTCCCTAAAATTAGCCAGCGAGGCATTACTTAATTTTATGCTTAACTTAAAAACCCTTTGTTGCTCGTCAGAAGAGATCTTACTGTAACACAAATTTTTGATTGAAAAACTGGTGTCACAGTAAGATCCTTTTGGGTAACAATCACGTCAAAAAGTAATGTTTTTTTCTTTTTTTTTTTTTTTTCTTTTTTTTTAAATTTCCAATGCAGCAGGCGATACAGACATTATCCTAACGCCAGAAAGCGATGTTATTGTGGAACGATTTTGCTCTGGGAGTCACTGTGATTTAAGTTAAAGCAAAGTATTTACCGCCTTCTAGGAAGATAGTCATATCGGCAACTTCTAGATGGATCTATTGTTTGGACTACAGGTAAATTAAAAATATCATGAGTTAATTATTGTTTTAAAAAAACTTTTACATATACATATATTTACGCAGTTGCTTTTTTTCAAAACTTGCGATTTTTCGATGCTCTAAATAATTATACAGCATACGGTATATACATCATACGAATATATATAAACGAAAGTTGTGTTATTTAAAGTAAATGTTTTATACAGACAAATATTATTTTTCAAAAATTCATTTGCGCATATGAAGAAATTCTTAAGATAATAAATTCAGATGTTTAAACGTAAACTTAAAAACCACTGTTCTGGAGGTTGATATTTAGCTTATGTCCTTCTTAAAGAATTTTAGAGAAAAAAATGTTAAATAAATGTTTTCCAGAAAAATGCTCTTAGACAAATTTTTTTTCTTCAAAACAATTATAATTCTTTTAACTCAAAAATAACGTACTCCTTGTGTAACAGTCTCGTCAGAAAAGTAATGTTATTCTGGCGAGAGGCTGCTCTGTGTCAAATTTTATTTGAAGTAATTTGACCCAGTTGCATCCTCTGTCTAAAATAACAATGTTCACTTATGAGGCTTCTCTTGGAGTAATAGTTTGATCAATAAAACACATGTTAAACATATGTTTGGAAATCTTAGTTCTGGAGTTTGATGTATAGGAAAGAAGAATAATTTTGTTTCCCCAAAGAAGTTATGCTTTTCAGAATAGATGCTCTTTGGCTAATCTTTCTTTGAAACCCATTCTGCCGCAGAAGTGTCGTTCTTCATGGATAAAAGTCTTGTCAAGAAAAGTTATTCTGGAGAGATGCTGCCCTTTGACTTATTTTATTTCAAATAATAAGTCAAGAGGTTTAAGCATCTGTCTTGGATGACAATTTAGTCGACAAATTTTTCATGGAATTTCATATAAAGTGATCGAAAGATGTTAGAAAAAAAAGAAAGGAAAAAAGTTGGAAGAAGAGATTTTTGGCTCATATAGTATAAACAATATTTTTGTTTTTTAAATTTTTTTGTCATGAAACAATAAACATATCTAATCTGATGATTTCATGAATTGAATAGTGAATGTTATTCTGGGGAGATGCTTGTGTGTGACCAACGTTTTTAAAGCAATTGGCCTTGATTGCGCAGTCTGTCTAGGACGATTTCTAATGATGATGAAGATTCTTTTAGGGTAATAGTTTCATGAATAAAATCACATTTTTGACGGTATGCTTGAAAATCTTGGTTCCGGAGGTTGATGTCAAATTCATGTCTTTTTCCAAAAGGCGAAGTCCCGCAGTGGACTGATTCTAAAAACACAGTTCCAAGTAGAACACCGAAGTCGAGCATCTCTCGCTGCTGACAGTAAGCGAGTGGGTGATCGCTTGGATCAGCCTGTGTTGGTACCGAGAGTGTGCGGTATCGGTCTTTGTTAAACTTTTTTACCGTAATGTGCGCGACTTCGCACGCAGGTCATTCGGTTACCAGAGCAGGAGAAAAAACCCCTCTGCAGAGGATCAAAATTGCGATGGCATGTCTTCGGATCATCATCTGGGATTTTTCCCATTCTGACGCTAATAGCCCATTGTACAGCTCTGTTGTGCGTAAATAAAGTACCTACTTGCCAACCAAAAAATTAAAGTTTTTTAGAATGAAGTGCTCTTAGATAAATCTTATTTGATAACACATTCTACCTCAGAAGTATCGTCCTTCATGGGAAACAGTCTCTTAAAAAAGTAATGTTATTCTGGATAGATGCTGCTCTGTGACTAATTTTATTCCACGTAATTGGCAACAGTCGTAGCCTCTGTCTAGGATAACAATGTTCACACATGAAAATTCTGTTAGGGTGATAGTTTTCATCAATAATTTTATTCTTTAAACATATGCTGGAAATTCCCAGTTCCCAAGGTGGTTGATTTGTATCTCATGTTTTTTTTTATAAAAGAGCAGTTTTTCCCAGAAAGAAATGCCCTTAGACTTATTTTAAGCACATTTTATATCAGATGTACTTTTCTTCATGGAATACAGTCTTTTCAAAAAACGATGTCATTCTGGAGAGAGTCTGATCCGTGACATATTTTATTTCAAATAATATGTCACGGTGGTTTCAGCCTCTGTCTAGGACAACAATGTTAGCTCGAATGACTATCCTCTACGAAATAAATTCACCATAATGTTTGAACCTGGAGTTCCCATGCCTTGTGGGTTAGATTCAAAGCTACAAGGATGTGGACATTAACCATGACAGTCGTAGACTCAAACATAGGTCGGCTGTTTCAAGTCAGTTATAAAAGCTGAATAATTCAAATTTATTTCGTTCTAGTCCAAAAGATGCTGTTTTTCAAAAAATTTCTTGATTTTAAGCTGACATAAGATATAAATCTTTGAGTCGTTTAGTTATTTCATAAATAAGCTTCCAACAATACATTAGCAGACGATTACGCAGTGTTATTTAGAAAAGATGTTGCACTGAGGCATATTTAATTTTCAAAAAATATGCCCCATTTGTAACTTCGCTCTTGAATAACAATCCCGTCGATGTTACTGCGAAGAAAATATATTCGCGGTTTCTCGAAAATAAAGATAATTTCCTTTTAAAATTAATAAATGAAGAAATATTGGCTCTGTTGAAAAGAAATATGGATACAACAAGGTAAGTGATTTCTTAGTTCTAAGAAAACTTACCTAAATAGGCATAGTAAACGTATTTCAAGCTGATTGCCTTCAAAATCAGAAGTCACTGTTTTGCAAATGATTTATTCATTGTCATATCTTGATCGTCTTTCATATCCTCAAACACTGAATTTTGATTCAGTGTTCTCTCCCCTTATGGGGAAATCAGAATTGTATTGCTTTTATTTTAAATTGCTGTTAATGCACTAAACTAATGATTGACATTATTACAAGCATTAGAGTCTTTAAATTTTAATTTAGTGTTTCACTGCTATTATGTTAAAAATCTGGATCGTATTGCTTTTATTTCCTTTATTTTTCTCTCATATTATTTCTCTTATCTTTCTCTTGAATAGCCTAATTTTTCATCCAGATTGCAGAGTGAAAGATACGCAAATTTAATAGATAAATTTCAAGAAATTTTTATATGTTTATTCACAGATAAGGTATCATTGGAGCAAATTTGTTGGCCATGCTTTCAGGGGCACCATATTAAGTGAGCAAAAGTTGCTTCCACGGAAAGGACAGATAGTACCAAGAATGAAAGAACATCCATGCCTTCTCCGGGATTCGAACCCAGGACTCACACACAGAAACATTAAAAGGAAGGACTTCGGTTCCGTTATTTTTTCCAAAGGTAACAATTTAAATCATATTTTAATTTAATTTATTTTAGTTTCCAAAATAGTTCTTGTCGATAGACATTCAGTAAATTTCCAGAATTTCCTCTAGATTGCAGCAAAATACTCTTTCATGCGTTAAATAGTAAAGTTTCTTAAAGTTCAGAAGGACAGATATTTAAAATTTATTCTCAAATATTCTGAACAAAAAATTATACCAACCCAAAAAATTAGTGCCAATAATGAGTTGTTGTTAAACGACACTGGATATTCATACGTTTCAAGAATTCTCAAAACTGTTCGCATCTAAAATTTTTTTAGTCTTTCCAAAAACAATTTTATTTGTATAATTTAGATTGAGCGCATTAGATAAAACGCATTCTTCTCTCTGTTGTAAGCGTCTCGTAGAAAAAGTAATGTTATTCAGGAGGCAAGCAGTTCTATGACTTATTTTATTTGAAATTATATGTCAATTAGGACACCTCTGCTTAGGATTAAATTGTTCAAACATGAACATTCTCTTAGGTTGACAGTTTTATCAATAAAAATCACACGTTTAAACTTATGCTTGAATATTCCAGTCTGTCATGTCTTTTTCCAAAAAAAGTCATATTTTCAAGAGGAGATGCTCAAAGACAAATATTTTTTTGAAACACTTTCTATCCCAAAAGTATGGTAACAGTCTCGTCAAAAAGTAATGTTATTCTGGAGAGATGCTGACCTTTGACTTATTTTACTTAAAATAAAAAGTTACAGAGGGTTCAGCATCTGTCTAGGCTGACAGTTTAGACCACAACTTTTCATGAAATTTCATTTAAGTAATTAAAAGATTATAGAAAAAAAAAAGAAAGGAAAAGAACTGGAAAGAGAGAGAAGTTTTGGAGATATTGTGTAAACAACTTTTTATTAAAAATTTCTTTGTCATCAAATAATAAAGATATATGCATGATCTTATGAATTAATTCCTGATATTATCAGGCATAAATTTATTATTATTTTAAAAAAATGTGGAGTGTGAGCATTTGCTTGTGTTATATGTTTGGTATGTGTTGCATGTTGTATGTATCTTATTTTGAAACGCATTCTGACTTAGAAGTGTTGTCTTTCATGGATAACAATCTTGTCAACAAAAAAAAAAAAAAAAAAAAAATGTTATTCTGGAAAGATTCTGCGCTTTGCTTTATTTTATTTGAAATAATAAGGCAGATTTTTTCTGACCCTGTCTAGAATGACAAAGCCATCGCAACAATCTCGTCAGCAGTTCGCTATTGGAAAATTAAAAAAATTCATATTCATGAGATAACTAACATTAATTGGTTACTCATCGGAAAAATAATATATATTTTATACTTACTTCAACGTGTGTCCAAAAATTGAGTGCAGATTAATAAATATATATTTGGTTAGCGACCTCTTCGAAGACTTTCCTTGGGGAAGTTGATGAAGACACGAAGAACACTTCTATGTTTAACTTACATTTTTCGTTAAAAGAGTGAAGTTTTCTGGAAAAGATATTGTTTGACAAATCTCAACCATTCCGACCATTCCAAATCAATAACCATTCCGACTCAAAAATATCATACTCCTGATGTAAGAGTTTAGTCAAAAAGTAATGTTATCTTGGGGAGATGCTGTTCTGTGCCCAATTTTATTTTAAGTAATTGAGCACAGCGTCAGCCTCTGTCTAAAATAACAATGTTCACACTTGAAGATTCTCTTATTGTAATAGTATCACCAATAAGATTAAATGTTTAAACATATTCTTAAAAATCCCACTCTCGGAGGTTGATTTGCAGTTTATATTTTTCTCTAAAAGAACTCCTCCCTTACCCCAAAAAAAGAAAGACAGTCTCATCTGCAACATCATGGACTCTCGTGATGAAAGGGGAACTAACCGCCTTTACATCGTGGAAAATATTACCTTATTAAAAGTTTAAAATCACTTTCAATGAATTTAATTAAAATGTAATTTAATGTTTACTTTTTGTAAGCAACGAAAACAGACGTCACGTTCTCACAAACTTGCACTGATGTTATGCTTGTTCCATCGTTCTATCAATTAAAAAAAGACCAAGGGAGTAGGCAAAGTTACCTTCCTACCAACCGAAAAAGTAATGGTTTCCAGAATGAAGTGCCCTTAGACAAACCTTATTTTATAATACATTCTATCCTAGAAGTATCGTCCTTCATGGGAAACAGTCTCGTCAAAAAGTATTGTTATTCTGGGGATATACTGCTCAGTGACTAATTTTATTCGAAGTAATCGGCCACAGATGCAGCCTTTTTCCAGGATAACAATGATCACTCCAGAAAATTTTCTTAGGGTCATAGTTTTCATCAATAACTTTACTGCTACTGTTATATTAAACATATGCTGGAAAATCCCAGTTCCCAAGGTTGATTTGTATCTCATGTTTTCTATAAAAGAGCAATTTTTCCCAGAATGAAATGCCCTTAGACTTATTTTAAGCACATTCTATATCAGATGTACTTTTCTTCATGGAAAACTGTCTTTTCAAAAAACGATGTTATTCTAGAGAGAGTCTGCTCCGTGACATATTTTATTTTAACTAATATGTCACGGTGGTTTCAGACTCTGTCTAGGATAACAATGTTAGCTCGAATGACTATCCTCTACAAAACTAATTCACCATAATGTTTGAACCTTGAGTTACCATGTCTTCTGGGTTAGATTCAAAGCTACAAGGATGTGGACATTAACCTTTGCAGTTGTAGATTCAAACATATTTCGGCTGTTTCACGTCAGTTATGAAAGCTGAATAATTCAAATTGATTTCGTTTTAGTCCAAAAGATGCTGTTTTTCAAAAGATTTTTTGATTTTAAGCTGACATAAAATAAAAATCTTTGAATCGTTTAGTTATTTCATAAATAAACTTCCAACAATACATTAGCAAACGATTACACAGTGTTATTTAGGAAAGATGTTGCACTGAGGCATATTTAATTTTCAAAAAATATGCCCCATTTGTAATATCTCTCTTGAATAACAATCCCGTCTATATATTTGCGGTACTCGAAAATAAAGAGGATCCCTTGTTAAAATTAATAAATGAAGAAAATATCGGCTCCTGTTGAAAAGAAATAGGGATACAACGAGGTAAGTGCTTTCTTAGTTCCAAGAAAACTAACCTAGATAGGCATAGTAAACGTATTTCAAGCTGATTGCCTTTAAAATCAGAAGTTATTGTTTTGCAAATGATTTATTTATTTTCATATCTTGATCGTCTTTCATATCTTGAAACATTGAATTTTCTTTCAGTGTTCTCTCCCCTTATGGGGAAATCAGAATTGTATTGCTTTTATTTTAAATTGCTGTTAATGCACTAAACTAATGATTGATATTCTAACAAGCATTAGAGTTTTTAAATTTTAAGAGTATCTATGGCCATGCTTTCAGGGGTACCAAGTTAGGTAGACCAACGTCGCTCCCACAGTAAGGACAGATAGTACAGAGAAGGAAAGAACATCCATGCCTTGCCCGGACATTGAACCCAGAACCTTTCTGATGCAAGGGCAGCTCCCTGATCCCTACACAAGCCGGTCGGTGGTGTAGTGTAAACAGTTTTTTAAAGTTTTTAGTTTATAAAACAATAAACATATCTTATCTTATGATCTTATGAATTACATCGTAAATGTTATTCTTGGGAGATGCTGCTCTGTGTTACCAATTTTATTTAAATTAATTGGCAAGCAGTTGCAGCGTCTGTCAAGTATGACATTGTTCACACATGAAATTTCTCTTAGGGTAATAGTATCCCCAAAACGATTAAATGTCTAAACATATTCTTAAATTTCCAGTGTCGGAGGTTGATTTGCTGCTTATGGTATGATTTGTAGGTTGTAGCTTTTTAATTTTTTTTTTAAAAGAAATGAAGGTGATGTTAGAAATCATTTAAGAAGGAGATATATGAAATCATGTACGAAGAAGATGTATCAAATCATATTTGAAGGAGATATATGAAATCTTGTATGAATATAATGAATGAAATTTATGTATAAAGGAGATGTATGAAATCATGTATGAAGAAGATGTGTGAAATCATATAAGAAGGATATGCGTAAAATCATACATGAAGGCGAAACGGAAGTGTTTCACGAATCGATTTCTAATCATTTGCTCGTGATAATGATTTTAAATTCAGTCATCGAAATCTTTTGTTTTAATTATTTATGTCAAAATATTGTAGGATTCGAAAAAGAAGCATAAGTTGTGAAGTGTTTCTATGCACTGCGAAATTTCAGTTTTAATTTTAGCAAGGACAGTAAAGACGATAAAAATGAATTGAACTTTTTCTATAAAAATGAAGCTACTATTTGATCTTTGCAAAATAGAGTTTTGCATTAGTCAACTTAATCGTTTTACAAAGAGGAAAAAAAAGCGTTTTAGTCATGAAATTGTTTTTCCACTATTGTGAAGGAGATGTGAAAACGATAGTTAGATGATGTCACAGAAGTTCACATAATACTAAAACTTGAAGCAGGAAATATCCAGCTAAAAGTTGAAAATTATGGAGAAACATTGTTAGTAGCATTTAAAAATAACTGCTAATCAAACAGTTAGAGTAAGACGTAAATGAATGCATCGGAATAATCTTTTTTAGTGAGTCAAGGGTCAACTGCTTCCTGTAGCGCCATAATAAAAATAGAAGAAGGGAGTATGTTGTTCTGGGGAGATGTTACACATGGAATTATTTTGTTGATTAAAAAATATAACCAAGTGTAATAATCTTCTTAGGATAACATTTTTTCAACATTTCATTGCGTAATTGTAAAAATTATAAATGCAAAGTATAAGTGAAAAAAAGAAGTAAAAATTAAATTTTTTTTAATTAGTATATTTTGAATTGACTGTGAAAAATATGTGCATTTATAAATAATTGCAAATGGAATACTGATTAGAGTATATTGCAAATGAATGCTTTGGAATACCCTTTTTAGTGAGTCAAGAGTACACTGCTGTCTGCAGTGCCATTATAGAAAAAAGAAAGAAGAAAGTATGTTGTTTTGAGGAGATGTTTCACTAGGGATTATTCTGTTACTAAAAAAATGATCCCCAGTGTAAGCATCTTCTTAAGGTAACAATTCTCCAGCATTTTAGTGGACAAACGTGTTTTGTACAAAATCAAGAAAATCAAAGGGGAAATATAAAAAACAATATGTTCTTATCGAATAGTAGACTTGAATGCATTTAAAGAAGAATCAAAATGGAATTTCCTAGCGGATACTCAAGGAATCAGCGGATTCTAGTAGTTTAACAGTGTCAGGTGAAAGCAGTTTATAAACTTTTTCCGTTACAGCTAACAGTTTGCATACCATATTATTTATGGTCATTTGACATATATGAGAGACATGAGGGAAATCATACTTATATATGAAGGAGATAATGTGAAGGAAATGCATGAAATCATGTATGAAGGAGAATAAGATTCGCAGAAAGTTTCTCACGAATCAATTTCTAAACATTCGCTTATAATATTTATGATTTTGAATTGAAAAATTTGAACTTGTCTTATAACAATGGAATACTTTAATTCTTTTTAAATGTTGATTAATTCCAAAATAGTTTAAATATAATGTATGAGTATGACATAGTTAATTAAAGTTTTTTTTGAATGATTGACGTATTTTTTGTATTTTAACAGGTCTCAGAAGTCTATTGTTGGTGAATTTAGTTCAACTCGTTGTCCCTAAAATTAGCCAGCGAGGCATTACTTAATTTTATGCTTAACTTAAAAACCCTTTGTTGCTCGTCAGAAGAGATCTTACTGTAACACAAATTTTTGATTGAAAAACTGGTGTCACAGTAAGATCCTTTTGGGTAACAATCACGTCAAAAAGTAATGTTTTTTTCTTTTTTTTTTTTTTTCTTTTTTTTTAAATTTCCAATGCAGCAGGCGATACAGACATTATCCTAACGCCAGAAAGCGATGTTATTGTGGAACGATTTTGCTCTGGGAGTCACTGTGATTTAAGTTAAAGCAAAGTATTTACCGCCTTCTAGGAAGATAGTCATATCGGCAACTTCTAGATGGATCTATTGTTTGGACTACAGGTAAATTAAAAATATCATGAGTTAATTATTGTTTTAAAAAAACTTTTACATATACATATATTTACGCAGTTGCTTTTTTTCAAAACTTGCGATTTTTCGATGCTCTAAATAATTATACAGCATACGGTATATACATCATACGAATATATATAAACGAAAGTTGTGTTATTTAAAGTAAATGTTTTATACAGACAAATATTATTTTTCAAAAATTCATTTGCGCATATGAAGAAATTCTTAAGATAATAAATTCAGATGTTTAAACGTAAACTTAAAAACCACTGTTCTGGAGGTTGATATTTAGCTTATGTCCTTCTTAAAGAATTTTAGAGAAAAAAATGTTAAATAAATGTTTTCCAGAAAAATGCTCTTAGACAAATTTTTTTTCTTCAAAACAATTATAATTCTTTTAACTCAAAAATAACGTACTCCTTGTGTAACAGTCTCGTCAGAAAAGTAATGTTATTCTGGCGAGAGGCTGCTCTGTGTCAAATTTTATTTGAAGTAATTTGACCCAGTTGCATCCTCTGTCTAAAATAACAATGTTCACTTATGAGGCTTCTCTTGGAGTAATAGTTTGATCAATAAAACACATGTTAAACATATGTTTGGAAATCTTAGTTCTGGAGTTTGATGTATAGGAAAGAAGAATAATTTTGTTTCCCCAAAGAAGTTATGCTTTTCAGAATAGATGCTCTTTGGCTAATCTTTCTTTGAAACCCATTCTGCCGCAGAAGTGTCGTTCTTCATGGATAAAAGTCTTGTCAAGAAAAGTTATTCTGGAGAGATGCTGCCCTTTGACTTATTTTATTTCAAATAATAAGTCAAGAGGTTTAAGCATCTGTCTTGGATGACAATTTAGTCGACAAATTTTTCATGGAATTTCATATAAAGTGATCGAAAGATGTTAGAAAAAAAAGAAAGGAAAAAAGTTGGAAGAAGAGATTTTTGGCTCATATAGTATAAACAATATTTTTGTTTTTTAAATTTTTTTGTCATGAAACAATAAACATATCTAATCTGATGATTTCATGAATTGAATAGTGAATGTTATTCTGGGGAGATGCTTGTGTGTGACCAACGTTTTTAAAGCAATTGGCCTTGATTGCGCAGTCTGTCTAGGACGATTTCTAATGATGATGAAGATTCTTTTAGGGTAATAGTTTCATGAATAAAATCACATTTTTGACGGTATGCTTGAAAATCTTGGTTCCGGAGGTTGATGTCAAATTCATGTCTTTTTCCAAAAGGCGAAGTCCCGCAGTGGACTGATTCTAAAAACACAGTTCCAAGTAGAACACCGAAGTCGAGCATCTCTCGCTGCTGACAGTAAGCGAGTGGGTGATCGCTTGGATCAGCCTGTGTTGGTACCGAGAGTGTGCGGTATCGGTCTTTGTTAAACTTTTTTACCGTAATGTGCGCGACTTCGCACGCAGGTCATTCGGTTACCAGAGCAGGAGAAAAAACCCCTCTGCAGAGGATCAAAATTGCGATGGCATGTCTTCGGATCATCATCTGGGATTTTTCCCATTCTGACGCTAATAGCCCATTGTGCAGCTCTGTTGTGCGTAAATAAAGTACCTACTTGCCAACCAAAAAATTAAAGTTTTTTAGAATGAAGTGCTCTTAGATAAATCTTATTTGATAACACATTCTACCTCAGAAGTATCGTCCTTCATGGGAAACAGTCTCTTAAAAAAGTAATGTTATTCTGGATAGATGCTGCTCTGTGACTAATTTTATTCCACGTAATTGGCAACAGTCGTAGCCTCTGTCTAGGATAACAATGTTCACACATGAAAATTCTGTTAGGGTGATAGTTTTCATCAATAATTTTATTCTTTAAACATATGCTGGAAATTCCCAGTTCCCAAGGTGGTTGATTTGTATCTCATGTTTTTTTTTATAAAAGAGCAGTTTTTCCCAGAAAGAAATGCCCTTAGACTTATTTTAAGCACATTTTATATCAGATGTACTTTTCTTCATGGAATACAGTCTTTTCAAAAAACGATGTCATTCTGGAGAGAGTCTGATCCGTGACATATTTTATTTCAAATAATATGTCACGGTGGTTTCAGCCTCTGTCTAGGACAACAATGTTAGCTCGAATGACTATCCTCTACGAAATAAATTCACCATAATGTTTGAACCTGGAGTTCCCATGC
This sequence comes from Parasteatoda lunata, assembly GCA_949128135.1. Classification (NCBI taxonomy): domain Eukaryota; kingdom Metazoa; phylum Arthropoda; class Arachnida; order Araneae; family Theridiidae; genus Parasteatoda; species Parasteatoda lunata. Next base: position 46,375,742 of record OX421981.1, on the reverse strand, counting down.
CTTGTGGGTTAGATTCAAAGCTACAAGGATGTGGACATTAACCATGACAGTCGTAGACTCAAACATAGGTCGGCTGTTTCAAGTCAGTTATAAAAGCTGAATAATTCAAATTTATTTCGTTCTAGTCCAAAAGATGCTGTTTTTCAAAAAATTTCTTGATTTTAAGCTGACATAAGATATAAATCTTTGAGTCGTTTAGTTATTTCATAAATAAGCTTCCAACAATACATTAGCAGACGATTACGCAGTGTTATTTAGAAAAGATGTTGCACTGAGGCATATTTAATTTTCAAAAAATATGCCCCATTTGTAACTTCGCTCTTGAATAACAATCCCGTCGATGTTACTGCGAAGAAAATATATTCGCGGTTTCTCGAAAATAAAGATAATTTCCTTTTAAAATTAATAAATGAAGAAATATTGGCTCTGTTGAAAAGAAATATGGATACAACAAGGTAAGTGATTTCTTAGTTCTAAGAAAACTTACCTAAATAGGCATAGTAAACGTATTTCAAGCTGATTGCCTTCAAAATCAGAAGTCACTGTTTTGCAAATGATTTATTCATTGTCATATCTTGATCGTCTTTCATATCCTCAAACACTGAATTTTGATTCAGTGTTCTCTCCCCTTATGGGGAAATCAGAATTGTATTGCTTTTATTTTAAATTGCTGTTAATGCACTAAACTAATGATTGACATTATTACAAGCATTAGAGTCTTTAAATTTTAATTTAGTGTTTCACTGCTATTATGTTAAAAATCTGGATCGTATTGCTTTTATTTCCTTTATTTTTCTCTCATATTATTTCTCTTATCTTTCTCTTGAATAGCCTAATTTTTCATCCAGATTGCAGAGTGAAAGATACGCAAATTTAATAGATAAATTTCAAGAAATTTTTATATGTTTATTCACAGATAAGGTATCATTGGAGCAAATTTGTTGGCCATGCTTTCAGGGGCACCATATTAAGTGAGCAAAAGTTGCTTCCACGGAAAGGACAGATAGTACCAAGAATGAAAGAACATCCATGCCTTCTCCGGGATTCGAACCCAGGACTCACACACAGAAACATTAAAAGGAAGGACTTCGGTTCCGTTATTTTTTCCAAAGGTAACAATTTAAATCATATTTTAATTTAATTTATTTTAGTTTCCAAAATAGTTCTTGTCGATAGACATTCAGTAAATTTCCAGAATTTCCTCTAGATTGCAGCAAAATACTCTTTCATGCGTTAAATAGTAAAGTTTCTTAAAGTTCAGAAGGACAGATATTTAAAATTTATTCTCAAATATTCTGAACAAAAAATTATACCAACCCAAAAAATTAGTGCCAATAATGAGTTGTTGTTAAACGACACTGGATATTCATACGTTTCAAGAATTCTCAAAACTGTTCGCATCTAAAATTTTTTTAGTCTTTCCAAAAACAATTTTATTTGTATAATTTAGATTGAGCGCATTAGATAAAACGCATTCTTCTCTCTGTTGTAAGCGTCTCGTAGAAAAAGTAATGTTATTCAGGAGGCAAGCAGTTCTATGACTTATTTTATTTGAAATTATATGTCAATTAGGACACCTCTGCTTAGGATTAAATTGTTCAAACATGAACATTCTCTTAGGTTGACAGTTTTATCAATAAAAATCACACGTTTAAACTTATGCTTGAATATTCCAGTCTGTCATGTCTTTTTCCAAAAAAAGTCATATTTTCAAGAGGAGATGCTCAAAGACAAATATTTTTTTGAAACACTTTCTATCCCAAAAGTATGGTAACAGTCTCGTCAAAAAGTAATGTTATTCTGGAGAGATGCTGACCTTTGACTTATTTTACTTAAAATAAAAAGTTACAGAGGGTTCAGCATCTGTCTAGGCTGACAGTTTAGACCACAACTTTTCATGAAATTTCATTTAAGTAATTAAAAGATTATAGAAAAAAAAAAGAAAGGAAAAGAACTGGAAAGAGAGAGAAGTTTTGGAGATATTGTGTAAACAACTTTTTATTAAAAATTTCTTTGTCATCAAATAATAAAGATATATGCATGATCTTATGAATTAATTCCTGATATTATCAGGCATAAATTTATTATTATTTTAAAAAAATGTGGAGTGTGAGCATTTGCTTGTGTTATATGTTTGGTATGTGTTGCATGTTGTATGTATCTTATTTTGAAACGCATTCTGACTTAGAAGTGTTGTCTTTCATGGATAACAATCTTGTCAACAAAAAAAAAAAAAAAAAAAAAATGTTATTCTGGAAAGATTCTGCGCTTTGCTTTATTTTATTTGAAATAATAAGGCAGATTTTTTCTGACCCTGTCTAGAATGACAAAGCCATCGCAACAATCTCGTCAGCAGTTCGCTATTGGAAAATTAAAAAAATTCATATTCATGAGATAACTAACATTAATTGGTTACTCATCGGAAAAATAATATATATTTTATACTTACTTCAACGTGTGTCCAAAAATTGAGTGCAGATTAATAAATATATATTTGGTTAGCGACCTCTTCGAAGACTTTCCTTGGGGAAGTTGATGAAGACACGAAGAACACTTCTATGTTTAACTTACATTTTTCGTTAAAAGAGTGAAGTTTTCTGGAAAAGATATTGTTTGACAAATCTCAACCATTCCGACCATTCCAAATCAATAACCATTCCGACTCAAAAATATCATACTCCTGATGTAAGAGTTTAGTCAAAAAGTAATGTTATCTTGGGGAGATGCTGTTCTGTGCCCAATTTTATTTTAAGTAATTGAGCACAGCGTCAGCCTCTGTCTAAAATAACAATGTTCACACTTGAAGATTCTCTTATTGTAATAGTATCACCAATAAGATTAAATGTTTAAACATATTCTTAAAAATCCCACTCTCGGAGGTTGATTTGCAGTTTATATTTTTCTCTAAAAGAACTCCTCCCTTACCCCAAAAAAAGAAAGACAGTCTCATCTGCAACATCATGGACTCTCGTGATGAAAGGGGAACTAACCGCCTTTACATCGTGGAAAATATTACCTTATTAAAAGTTTAAAATCACTTTCAATGAATTTAATTAAAATGTAATTTAATGTTTACTTTTTGTAAGCAACGAAAACAGACGTCACGTTCTCACAAACTTGCACTGATGTTATGCTTGTTCCATCGTTCTATCAATTAAAAAAAGACCAAGGGAGTACGCAAAGTTACCTTCCTACCAACCGAAAAAGTAATGGTTTCCAGAATGAAGTGCCCTTAGACAAACCTTATTTTATAATACATTCTATCCTAGAAGTATCGTCCTTCATGGGAAACAGTCTCGTCAAAAAGTATTGTTATTCTGGGGATATACTGCTCAGTGACTAATTTTATTCGAAGTAATCGGCCACAGATGCAGCCTTTTTCCAGGATAACAATGATCACTCCAGAAAATTTTCTTAGGGTCATAGTTTTCATCAATAACTTTACTGCTACTGTTATATTAAACATATGCTGGAAAATCCCAGTTCCCAAGGTTGATTTGTATCTCATGTTTTCTATAAAAGAGCAATTTTTCCCAGAATGAAATGCCCTTAGACTTATTTTAAGCACATTCTATATCAGATGTACTTTTCTTCATGGAAAACTGTCTTTTCAAAAAACGATGTTATTCTAGAGAGAGTCTGCTCCGTGACATATTTTATTTTAACTAATATGTCACGGTGGTTTCAGACTCTGTCTAGGATAACAATGTTAGCTCGAATGACTATCCTCTACAAAACTAATTCACCATAATGTTTGAACCTTGAGTTACCATGTCTTCTGGGTTAGATTCAAAGCTACAAGGATGTGGACATTAACCTTTGCAGTTGTAGATTCAAACATATTTCGGCTGTTTCACGTCAGTTATGAAAGCTGAATAATTCAAATTGATTTCGTTTTAGTCCAAAAGATGCTGTTTTTCAAAAGATTTTTTGATTTTAAGCTGACATAAAATAAAAATCTTTGAATCGTTTAGTTATTTCATAAATAAACTTCCAACAATACATTAGCAAACGATTACACAGTGTTATTTAGGAAAGATGTTGCACTGAGGCATATTTAATTTTCAAAAAATATGCCCCATTTGTAATATCTCTCTTGAATAACAATCCCGTCTATATATTTGCGGTACTCGAAAATAAAGAGGATCCCTTGTTAAAATTAATAAATGAAGAAAATATCGGCTCCTGTTGAAAAGAAATAGGGATACAACGAGGTAAGTGCTTTCTTAGTTCCAAGAAAACTAACCTAGATAGGCATAGTAAACGTATTTCAAGCTGATTGCCTTTAAAATCAGAAGTTATTGTTTTGCAAATGATTTATTTATTTTCATATCTTGATCGTCTTTCATATCTTGAAACATTGAATTTTCTTTCAGTGTTCTCTCCCCTTATGGGGAAATCAGAATTGTATTGCTTTTATTTTAAATTGCTGTTAATGCACTAAACTAATGATTGATATTCTAACAAGCATTAGAGTTTTTAAATTTTAAGAGTATCTATGGCCATGCTTTCAGGGGTACCAAGTTAGGTAGACCAACGTCGCTCCCACAGTAAGGACAGATAGTACAGAGAAGGAAAGAACATCCATGCCTTGCCCGGACATTGAACCCAGAACCTTTCTGATGCAAGGGCAGCTCCCTGATCCCTACACAAGCCGGTCGGTGGTGTAGTGTAAACAGTTTTTTAAAGTTTTTAGTTTATAAAACAATAAACATATCTTATCTTATGATCTTATGAATTATATCGTAAATGTTATTCTTGGGAGATGCTGCTCTGTGTTACCAATTTTATTTAAATTAATTGGCAAGCAGTTGCAGCGTCTGTCAAGTATGACATTGTTCACACATGAAATTTCTCTTAGGGTAATAGTATCCCCAAAACGATTAAATGTCTAAACATATTCTTAAATTTCCAGTGTCGGAGGTTGATTTGCTGCTTATGGTATGATTTGTAGGTTGTAGCTTTTTAATTTTTTTTTTAAAAGAAATGAAGGTGATGTTAGAAATCATTTAAGAAGGAGATATATGAAATCATGTACGAAGAAGATGTATCAAATCATATTTGAAGGAGATATATGAAATCTTGTATGAATATAATGAATGAAATTTATGTATAAAGGAGATGTATGAAATCATGTATGAAGAAGATGTGTGAAATCATATAAGAAGGATATGCGTAAAATCATACATGAAGGCGAAACGGAAGTGTTTCACGAATCGATTTCTAATCATTTGCTCGTGATAATGATTTTAAATTCAGTCATCGAAATCTTTTGTTTTAATTATTTATGTCAAAATATTGTAGGATTCGAAAAAGAAGCATAAGTTGTGAAGTGTTTCTATGCACTGCGAAATTTCAGTTTTAATTTTAGCAAGGACAGTAAAGACGATAAAAATGAATTGAACTTTTTCTATAAAAATGAAGCTACTATTTGATCTTTGCAAAATAGAGTTTTGCATTAGTCAACTTAATCGTTTTACAAAGAGGAAAAAAAAGCGTTTTAGTCATGAAATAGTTTTTTTTTGGCATGACTCCACTATTGTGAAGGAGATGTGAAAACGATAGTTAGATGGTGTCACAGAAGTTCACATAATACTAAAACTTGAAGCAGGAAGTATCCAGCTAAAAGTTGAAAATTATGGAGAAACATTATTAGTAGCATTTAAAAATAACTGCTAATCAAACAGTTAGAGTACGACGTAAATGAATGCATCGGAATAATCTCTTTTAGTGAGTCAAGGGTCAACTGCTTCCTGTAGCGGCATAATAAAAATAGAAGAAGGGAGTATGTTGTTCTGGGGAGATGTTACACATGGTATTATTTTGTTGATTAAAAAATATAACCAAGTGTAATCATCTTCTTAGGATAACATTTTTTCAACATTTCATTGCGTAATTGTAAAAATTATAAATGCAAAGTATAAGTGAAAAAAAGAAGTAAAAATTAAATTTTTTTTAATAAGTATATTTTGAATTGAATGTGAAAAAGATGTGCATTTATAAATAATTGCAAATGGAATCCTGATTAGAGTATATTGCAAATGAATGCTTTGGAATACCCTTTTTAGTGAGTCAAGAGTACACTGCTGTCTGCAGTGCCATTATAGAAAAAAGAAAGAAGAAAGTATGTTGTTTTGAGGAGATGTTACTCTTGGTATTATTCTGTTTTTAAAAAAATAATACTCAGTGTAAGCATCTTCTTAAGGTAACAATTGTCCTGCATTTTAGTGGACAAACGAGGTTTGTACAAAATCAAGAAAATCAAAGGGGAAATATAAAGAAAAAAATGTTCTCATCGAATAATAGATTTGATGCATTTAAAGAAGAATCAAAATGGAATTTCCTAGTGGATACTCAAGGGATCAGCGGATTCTAGTAGTTTAACAGTGTCAGGTGAAATCAGTTTATAAACTTTTTCCGTTACAGCTAACAATTTGCATACCATATTATTTATGGTCATTTGACATATATGAGAGACATGTGGGAAATCATACTTATATATGAAGGAGATAATGTGAAGGAAATGCATGAAATCATGTATGAAGGAGAATAAGATTCGCAGAAAGTTTCTCACGAATCAATTTCTAAACATTCGCTTATAATATTTATGATTTTGAATTGAAAAATTTGAACTTGTCTTATAACAATGGAATACTTTAATTCTTTTTAAATGTTGATTAATTCCAAGATAGTTTAAATATAATGTATGAGTATGACATGATTAATTAAAGTTTTTTTGAATGATTGACGTATTTTTTGTATTTTAACAGGTCTCAGAAGTCTATTGTTGGTGAAGTTAGTCCAACTCGTTGTCCCTAAAATTAGCCAGCGAGGCATTACTTAATTTTATGCTTAACTTAAAAACCCTTTATTGTTCGTCAGAAGAGATCTTACTGTAACACAAATTTTTTATTGAAAAACTGGTGTCACAGTAAGATCCTTTTGGGTAACAATCACGTCAAAAAGTAATGTTTTTTTTTCTTTTTTTTTTTTTTCTTTTTTTTTAAATTTCCAATGCAGCAGGCGATACAGACATTATCCTAACGCCAGAAAGCGATGTTATTGTGTAACGATTTTGCTCTGGGAGTCACTGTGATTTAAGTTAAAACAAAGTATTTACCGCCTTCTAGGAAGATAGTCATATCGGCAACATCTAGATGGATCTATTGTTTGGACTACAGGTAAATTAAAAATATTATGAGTTAATTATTGTTTTAAAAAAACTTTTACATATACATATATTCACGCAGTTCCTTTTTTCAAAACTTGCGATTTTTTGATGCTCTAAATAATTATACATCATACGGTATAAACATCATACGAATATATATAAACGAAAGTTGTGTTATTTAAAGTAAATGTTTTATACAGACAAATATTATTTTTCAAAAATTCATTTGCGCATATGAGAAAGCTTCTCTTCGAGTAATAGTCAGACTTATTTTATTTCAAATAATAAGTCAAGAGGTTTAAGCATCTGTCTTGGATGACAATTTTGTCGACAAATTTTTCATGGAATTTCATATAAAGTAATCGAAAGATGTTAGAAAAAAAAAAGGAAAAAAGTTGGAAGAAGAGATTTTTGGCACATATAGTATAAACAATATTTTTGTTTTTTAAATTTTTTTTGTCATAAAACAATAAACATATCTAATTTGATGATTTCATGAATTGAATCGTGAATGTTATTCTGGGGAGATGCTTGTGTGTGACCAACGTTTTTAAAGCAATTGGCCTTGATTGCGCAGTCTGTCTAGGACGATTTCTAATGATGATGAAGATTCTTTTAGGGTAATAGTTTCATGAATAAAATCACATTTTTGACGGTATGCTTGAAAATCTTGGTTCCGGAGGTTGATGTCAAATTCATGTCTTTTTCCAAAAGGCGAAGTCCCGCGTGGACTGATTCTAAAAACACAGTTCCAAGTAGAACACCGAAGTCGAGCATCTCTCGCTGCTGACAGTAAGCGAGTGGGTGATCGCTTGGATCAGCCTGTGTTGGTACCGAGAGTGTGCGGTATCGGTCTTTGTTAAACTTTTTTACCGTAATGTGCGCGACTTCGCACGCAGGTCATTCGGTTACCAGAGCAGGAGAAAAAACCCCTCTGCAGAGGATCAAAATTGCGATGGCATGTCTTCGGATCATCATCTGGGATTTTTCCCATTCTGACGCTAATAGCCCATTGTGCAGCTCTGTTGTGCGTAAATAAAGTACCTACTTGCCAACCAAAAAATTAAAGTTTTTTAGAATGAAGTGCTCTTAGATAAATCTTATTTGATAACACATTCTACCTCAGAAGTATCGTCCTTCATGGGAAACAGTCTCTTAAAAAAGTAATGTTATTCTGGATAGATGCTGCTCTGTGACTAATTTTATTCCACGTAATTGGCAACAGTCGTAGCCTCTGTCTAGGATAACAATGTTCACACATGAAAATTCTGTTAGGGTGATAGTTTTCATCAATAATTTTATTCTTTAAACATATGCTGGAAATTCCCAGTTCCCAAGGTGGTTGATTTGTATCTCATGTTTTTTTTTATAAAAGAGCAGTTTTTCCCAGAAAGAAATGCCCTTAGACTTATTTTAAGCACATTTTATATCAGATGTACTTTTCTTCATGGAATACAGTCTTTTCAAAAAACGATGTCATTCTGGAGAGAGTCTGATCCGTGACATATTTTATCTCAAATAATATGTCACGGTGGTTTCAGCCTCTGTCTAGGACAACAATGTTAGCTCGAATGACTATCCTCTACGAAATAAATTCACCATAATGTTTGAACCTGGAGTTCCCATGCCTTGTGGGTTAGATTCAAAGCTACAAGGATGTGGACATTAACCATGACAGTCGTAGACTCAAACATAGGTCGGCTGTTTCAAGTCAGTTATAAAAGCTGAATAATTCAAATTTATTTCGTTCTAGTCCAAAAGATGCTGTTTTTCAAAAAATTTCTTGATTTTAAGCTGACATAAGATATAAATCTTTGAGTCGTTTAGTTATTTCATAAATAAGCTTCCAACAATACATTAGCAGACGATTACGCAGTGTTATTTAGGAAAGATGTTGCACTGAGGCATATTTAATTTTCAAAAAATATGCCCCATTTGTAACTTCGCTCTTGAATAACAATCCCGTCGATGTTACTGCGAAGAAAATATATTCGCGGTTTCTCGAAAATAAAGATAATTTCCTTTTAAAATTAATAAATGAAGAAATATTGGCTCTGTTGAAAAGAAATATGGATACAACAAGGTAAGTGATTTCTTAGTTCTAAGAAAACTTACCTAAATAGGCATAGTAAACGTATTTCAAGCTGATTGCCTTCAAAATCAGAAGTCACTGTTTTGCAAATGATTTATTCATTGTCATATCTTGATTGTCTTTCATATCCTCAAACACTGAATTTTGATCCAGTGTTCTCTCCCCTTAAGGTGAAATCGGAATTGTATTGCTTTTATTTTAAAGCTGCTTAATGCACTAAACTAATGATTGACATTATTACAAGCATTAGAGTCTTTAAATTTTAATTTAGTGTTTCACTGCTATCATGTTAAAAATCTGGATCGTATTGCTTTTATTTCCTTTATTTTTCTCTCATATTATTTCTCGTATCTTTCTCTTGAAGACCCTAATTTTTCATCCAGATTGCAGAGTGAAAGATACGCAAATTTAATAGATAAATTTCAAGAAATTTTTTATATGTTTATTCACAGATTAGGTATCAGTGGAGCAAATTTGTTGGCCATGCTTTCAGGGACTCCATATTAAGTGAGCAAAAGTTGCTTCCCCAGAAAGGACAGATAGTACCAAGAATGAAAGAACATCCATGCCTTCTCCGGGATTCGAACCCAGGACTCACACACAGAAACATCAAAAGGAAGGACTTCGGTTCCGTTATTTTTTCCAAAGGTAACAATTTAAATCATATTTTAATTTAATTTATTTTAGTTTCCAAAATTGTTCTTGTCGATAGACATTCAGTAAATTTCCAGAATTTCCTCTAGATTGCAGCAAAGTACACTTTCATGCGTTAAAAAGTAAAGTTTCTTAAAGTTCAGAAGGACAGATATTTAAAATTTATTCTCAAATATTCTGAACAAAAAATTATACCAACCCAAAAAATTAGTGCCAATAATGAGTTGTTGTTAAACGACACTGGATATTCATACGTTTCAAGAATTCTCAAAACTGTTCGTATCTAAAATTTTTTTAGTCTTTCCAAAAACAATTTTATTTGTATAATTTAGATTGAGCAAATTAAATAAATCGCATTCTTCTCTCTGTTGTAAGCGTCTCGTAGAAAAAGTAATGTTATTCAGGAGGCAAGCAGTTCTATGACTTATTTTATTTGAAATTATATGTCAATTAGGACACCTCTGTTTAGGATTAAATTGTTCAAACATGAAGATTCTCTGAGGTTGACAGTTTTATCAATAAAAATCACACGTTTAAACTTATGCTTGAATATTCCAGTCTGTTATGTCTTTTTCCAAAAAAAGTCATATTTTCAAGAGGTGATGCTCAAAGACAAATATTTTTTTGAAACACTTTCTATCCCAAAAGTATGGTAACAGTCGCGTCAAAAAGTAATGTTATTCTGGAGAGATGCTGACCTTTGACTTATTTTACTTAAAATAATAAGTTACAGAGGGTTCAGCATCTGTCTAGGCTGATAGTTTAGACCACAACTTTTCATGGAATTTCATTTAAGTAATTAAAACATAATAGAAAAAATAGAAAGGAAAAGAATTGGAAAGAGAGAGAAGTTTTGGAGATATAGTGTAAACAACTTTTTTTTAAAAATTTCTAAGTCATCAAATAATAAACATATATGCATGATCTTATGAATTAATTCCTGATATTATCAGGCATAAATTTATTATTATTTTAAAAAAATGTGGAGCGTGAGCATTTGCTTGTGCTATATGTTTGGTATGTGTTGCATGTTGTATGTATCTTATTTGGAAACGCATTCTGACTTAGAAGTGTTGTCCTTCATGGATAACAATCTTGCCAACAACCAAAAAAAAAAAAAAAAATGTTATTCTGGAAAAATGCTGCACTTTGCTTTATTTTATTTGAAATAATAAGGCAGATTTTTTCAGACCCTGTCTAGAATGACAAAGCCATCGCAACAATCTCGTCAGCAGTTCGCTATTGGAAAATTAAAAAAAATTCATATTCATGGGATAACTAACATTAATTGGTTACTCATCGGAAAAATAATATATATTTTATACTTACTTCAACGTGTGTCCAAAAATTGAGTGCAGATTAATAAATATATTTGGTTAGCGACCTCTTCGAAGACTTTCCTTGGGGAAGTTGATGAAGACACGAAGAACACTTCTATGTTTAACTTACATTTTTCGTTAAAAGAGTGAAGTTTTCCGGAAAAGATATTGTTTGTCAAATCTCAACCATTCCGACCATTCCAAATCAATAACCATTCCGACTCAAAAATATCATATTCCTGATGTAAGAGTTTAGTCAAAAAGTAATGTTATCTTGGGGAGATGCTGCTCTGTGTCCAATTTTATTTTAAGTAATTGAGCACAGCGTCAGCCTCTGTCTAAAATAACAATGTTCACACATGAAGATTCTCTTATTGTAATAGTGTCACCAATAAGATTAAATGTTTAAACATATTCTTAAAAATCCCACTATCGGAGGTTGAATTGCAGTTTATGTTTTTCTCTAAAAGAATTCCTCCCTTACCCCAAAAAAAGAAAGACAGTCTCCTCTGCAACATCATGGACTCTCGTGATGAAAGGGGAACTAACCGCCTTTACATCCTGGAAAATATTACCTTATTAAAAGTTTAAAATCACTTTCAATGAATTTAATTAAAATGTAATTTAATGTTTACTTTTTGTTGGCAACGAAAACAGACGTCACGTTCTCACGAACTACGGCTAACGACCCTACACTGTAAAAATCTATTGGTACAAAATCCCAAGAAGAAATAAACCACGAACTGACTAAGAGGAGACGATTTGGTAAAATCGTTAAAGACTTAAAAATTGGATCATGGAATATTCATTCTTTGTCATAAAGGATTGCGAATGCTAATTGAGCAGATTGATGATTGTAGAATGACAGACCAGTCAGCTCATGAAATAGAGGCAGTTCAAATTTGAGATGGATATATGGCTTAGAAAAAGACTTTTGATCTTGAAAACAAAATACTAGAAAACACTAGCAGTAAAAATGTTAGTCTAAGAAAAAAAAAATCTTGAGAAGGCCAAGGCCCACCGTGGGCTGTAAAACTATGGATGATGACGATTCTGACGCTAATTGCTAATTGTGCAGCTCTAGAATGGGTACCCAGTGTTTTAATGACGTAAATAAAGTACCTTCCTACCAACCAAAAAAGTAAAGGTTTCCAGAATGAAGTGCCCTTAGACAAACCTTATTTTATAATACATTCTATCTTAGAAGTATCGTCCTTCATGGGAAACAGTCTCGTCAAAAAGTATTGTTATTCTGGGGATATACTGCTCAGTGACTAATTTTATTCGAAGTAATCAGCCACAGATGCAGCCTTTGTCCAGGATAACAATGATCACTCCAGAAAATGTTTTTAGGGTCATAGTTTTCATCAATAAGTTTACATATTTATATATATGCTTAAAAATTCCAGTTCCCAATGTTGATTTGTAGCTCATGTTTTCTATAAAAGAATAATTCTTTCCAGAAAGAAATGCCCTTAGACTTATTTTAAAGCACATTGATATCAGAAGTACTTTTCTTCATGGAAAACAGTCTTTGTAAAAAGCGATGTTATTCTAGAGAGTCTGCTCCGTGACATATTTTATTTTAACTAATATGTCACGGTTGTTTCAGACTCTGTCTAGTATAACAATGTTAGCTCGAATGACTATCCTCTAGAAAACTAATTCACCATAATGTTTGAACCTGGAGTTCCCATGCCTTGTGGGTTAGATTCAAAGCTACAGGGATGTGGATATTAACCTTGACATTAGTAGACTCTAACATAGGTCGGCTGTTTCAAGTCAGTTATAAAAGCTGAATAATTCAAATTTATTTCGTTCTAGTCCAAAAGATGCTGTTTTTCAAAAAATTTATTGATTTTAAGCTGACATAAGATGTAAATCTTTCAATCGTTTAGTTATTTCATAAATAAGCTCCCAACAATACATTAGCAAACGATTACGCAGTGTTATTTAGGAAAGATGTTGCACTGAGGCATATTTAATTTTCAAAAAATATGCCCCATTTGTAATATCTCTCTTGAATAACAATCCCGTCCATATATTTGCGGTACTTGAAAATAAAGAGGATTCCTTGTTAAAATTAATAAATGAAGAAAATATCGGCTCCTGTTGAAAAGAAATAGAGATACAACGAGGTAAGTGCTTTCTTAGTTCCAAGAAAACCAACCTAAATAGGCATATTAAACGTATTTCAAGCTGATTGACTTTAAAATCAGAAGTTATTGTTTTGCAAATGATAAATTTATTTTCATATCTTGATCGTGTTTCATATCTTGAAACATTGAATTTTGATTCAGTGTTCTCTCCCCTTATGGGGAATTCAGAGCTGTATTGCTTTTATTTTATATTGCTGTTAATGCACTAAACTAATGATAGACATTATAACAAGCATTAGAGTTTTTAAATTTTGCGAGTATCTATGGCCATGCTTTCAGGGGTACCAAGTTAGGTGGGCCAACGTCGCTCCCACAGTAAGGACGGATAGTACAGAGAAGGAAAGAACATCCATGCCTTGCCCGTGATTTGAACCTAGAACCTTTCTGATGCAAGGGTAGCTCCCTGACCTCTACACAGGCCGGTCGGTGGTGTAGTGTAAAAATTTTTTTTAAATTTTGATTTCATAAAACAATAAACATATCTTATCTTATGATCTTATGAATTATATCGTAAATGTTATTCTTAGGAGATGCTGCTCTGTGTTACCAATTTTATTTAAATTAATTGGCAAGCAGTTGCAACGTCTCTCAAGTATGACATTGTTCACACATGACATTTCTCTTAGGGTAATAGTATCACCAAAACGATTAAATGTCTAAACATATTCTTAAATTTCCAGTGTCGGAGGTTGATTTGCAGCTTATGGTATGATTTGTAGGTTGTAGCTTTTTTATTTTTTTTTTTCTAAAAGAAATGAAGGTGATGTGGGAAATCATTTATGAAGGAGATATATGAAATCATGTACGAAGAAGATGTATGAAATCATATTTGAAGGAGATGTATGAAATCTTGTATGAATATAATGAATGAAATTTATGGGTAAAGGAGATGTATGAAATCATGTATGAAGAAGATGTGTGAAATCATATAAGAAGGATATGCGTAAAATCATACATGAAGGCGAAATGGAAGTGTTTCACGAATCGATTTCTAATCATTTGCTCGTCATAATGATTTTAAATTCAGTCATCGAAATCTTTTGTTTTAATTATTTATGTCAAAATATTGTAGGATTCGAAAAAGAAGCATAAGTTGTGAAGTGTTTCTATGCACTGCGAAATTTCAGTTTTAATTTTAGCAAGGACAGTAAAGACGATAAAAATGAATTGAACTTTTTCTATAAAAATGAAGCAACTATTTGATCTTTGCAAAAGAGAGTTTTGCATTAGTCAACTTAATCGTTTTACAAAGAGGAAAAAAAAGCGTTTTAGTCATGAAATTGTTTTCCACTATTGTGAAGGAGATGTGAAAACGATAGTTAGATGATGTCACAGAAGTTCACAAAATACTAAAACTTGAAGCAGGAAATATCCAGCTAAAAGTTGAAAATTATGGAGAAACATTATTAGTAGCATTTAAAAATAACTGCTAATCAAACAGTTAGAGTAAGACGTAAATGAATGCATCGGAATAATCTTTTTTAGTGAGTCAAGGGTCAACTGCATCCTGTAGCGCCATAATAAAAATAGAAGAAGGGAGTATGTTGTTCTGGGGAGATGTTACACATGGTATTATTTTGTTGATTAAAAAATATAACCAAGTGTAATCATCCTCTTAGGATAACATTTTTTCAACATTTCATTGCGTAATTGTAAAAATTATAAATGCAAAGTATAAGTGAAGAAAAGAAGTAAAAATTGAATTTTTTTTAATTAGTATATTTTGAATTGAATGTGAAAAAGATGTGCATTTATAAATAATTGCAAATGCAATACTGATTAGAGTATATTGCAAATGAATGCTTTGGAATACCCTTTTTAGTGAGTCAAGAGTACACTGCTGTATATAGTGCCATAATAGAAAAAAGAAAGAAGAAAGTATGTTGTTTTGAGGAGATGTTTCACTAGGGATTATTCTGTTACTAAAAAAATGATCCCCAGTGTAAGCATCTTCTTAAGGTAACAATTCTCCAGCATTTTAGTGGACAAACGTGTTTTGTACAAAATCAAGAAAATCAAAGGAGAAATATAAAAAAGAATATGTTCTTATCGAATAGAAGACTTGAATGCATTTAAAGAAGACTCAAAATGGAATTTCCTAGTGGATACTCAGGGGATCAGCGGATTCTAGTAGTTTAACAGTGTCAGGTGAAAGCAGTTTATAAACTTTTTCCGTTACAGCTAACAGTTTGCGTACCATATTATTTATGGTCATTTGACATATATGAAAGACATGTGGGAAATCATACTTATGTATGAAGGAGATAATGTGAAGGAAATGCATGAAATCATGTATGAAGGAGAATAAGATTCGCAGAAAGTTTCTCACGAATCAATTTCTAAACATTCGCTTATAATATTTATGATTTTGAATTGAAAAATAACAATGGAATCGTTTAATTCTTTTTAAAGGTTGATTAATTTCAAGGTAGTTTAAATATAATGTATGAGTATGACATAGTTAATTAAAGTATTTTTGAATAATTGATGTATTTTTTGTATTTTAACAGGTCTCAGAAGTCTATTGTTGGTGAAGTTAGTCCAACTCGTTGTCCCTAAAGTTAGCCAGCGAGGCATTACTTAATTTTATGCTTAACTTAAAAACCCTTTATTGTTCGTCTGAAGAGATCTTACTGTAACACAAATTTTATATTGAAAAACTGGTGTCACAGTAAGATCCTTTTGGGTAACAATCACGTCAAAAAGTAATGTTCTTTTTTTTTTTCTTTTTTTTAATTTCCAATGCAGCAGGCGATACAGACATCATCCTAACGCCAAAAAGCGATGTTATTGTGGAACGAATTTGCTCTGGGAGTCACTGTGATTTAAGTTAAAACAAAGTATTTACCACCTTCTAGGAAGATAGTCATATCGGCAACTTCTAGATGGATCTATTGTTTGGACTACAGGTAAATTAAAAATATCATGAGTTAATTATTGTTTTAAAAAAACTTTTACCTATACATATATTTACGCAGTTCCTTTTTTCAAAACTTGCGATTTTTTGATGCTCTAAATAATTGAAACTTTCAGAAATTTATCGACATGTTTAAATTTGTGATCACTAAACTTATTGCTTTATAATTACAAAATTGTTTAAAAACAATTTTAATTTTTGTTAAGCCATAAAATTGCAATTTTGTTTTTTGAAATAACTCAGAAAATACAATACAAAACTCTACTCTTTTTCTCTCTTCCTGGATTTTTTTGCAAAATCCTTGGGGTACAGAGAGACCAATTTTTAGACTTCTGTCGTTCTCTTTCGAAAGAAAAGGTTTTGTGTTTTTATAACTTTTATTGATGGTTCCCTCCGGAGGACGTCAGCTTCAGAAGTCATTTGCATATTTTTTTTTTTGTTTTCTTCTTTAAAGTTTTCTTAGGGAATACATCAAACAATAATATAACACAGAAACTTGTGTGATTTGAGTTAAATGTTTTTTTCAGACAACTATTATTTATCAAAAATTCGTTTGCGCATTTGAAGAATTCTTAATATAATAGATTAATTAATAAAATCAGATGCTTAAACGCAAGATTAAAAACCGCTGTTCTGGAGGTTGATATTTAGCTTATGTCCTTCGTAAAGAGTTTTAGAGAAAAAATTTTTTAATAAAAGTTTTCAAGAAAAATGTTGTTAGACAAATCTTTTTTTTTTTTAAACAATTCCAACTCAAAAATACCGTACTCTTTATGTAACAGTCTCGTCAAAAAAGTAATGTTATTCTGGCGAGAGGCTGCTCTGTGTCAAATTTTATTTGAAGTAATTTGAACCAGTTGCATCCTCTGTCTAAAATAACAATGTTCTCTTCTGAAGCTTCTGTTACAGCAAAAGTTTCATCAATGAAACAAATTTTAAACATATGCTTGAAAATCTTAGTTTCGGAGCTTGATGTATGGGATAGAAGAAAAATTTTGTTTCCTCAAAGAAGTTATGTATTTTAGAATATATGCTCTTTGGCAAATCTGACTTTGATACTCATTCTGCCTCAGAAGTGTCGTTCTTCTTGGATAAAAGACTTGTCAAAAAAAGTTTTTCTGGAGAGATGCTGCCCTGTGACTTATTTTATTTGAAATAATTATCGTTCTTCATGGGAAACAGTCTCGTCAAAAAGTAATGTTATTCTGGATAGATGCTGCTCTGTGACTAATTTTATTCCAAGTAATTGGCTACAGCTGTATCCTCTGTCTAGAATAACAATGTTCACACATGAAAATTCTCTTAGGAAGATAGTTTTCATCAATAATTTTTACTATTTAAACATATGCAGGAAAATCCCAGTTCCCAAGGTTGATTTGTATCTCATGTTTTCTATAATAGAGTAATTTTTCCCTGAAAGAAATGCCCTTAGACTTATTTTAAGCATACTCTATATCAGAAGTACTTTTCTTCATGGAAAACAGTCTTATCAAAAAACGATGTTTTTCTGGAGAGAGTCTGATCCGTGACATATTTTATTGCAAATAATGTGTCATGGTAGTTTCAGCCTCTGTGTAGGACGACAATGTTCTCTCCAACCACTATCCTCTACGAAACTATTTCACCATAATGTTCGAACTAGGATTTCCCATGTCTTCTGGGTCCTGTTCAAAATTACAAGGCTATGGACGTTAACTTTGACTGTCTTAGACTCAACCATAGGTTGACTGTTCAACGTCAGTTATAAAAGCTGAACAATTCAAATTGATTTCCCTTTAATTCAGAAGTTGCTGTTTTTCAAAAGATATTCTGATTTTAAGCTGACATAAAATTTAAATCTTTGAATCGTTTAGTAACTTTATAAATAAGCTTCCTACCATACATTAGCTAATGGTTACGCAATGTTATTTAGGAAAGATGTTGCACTGAGGCATATTCAATTTTCAAAAAATATGCCCCATTTGTATCTTCGCTCTTGAATAACAATCCCGTCGATGATATATTCGATAATTCGATAATAAAAAAGATATATTCGCGGTTTCTCGAAAATAAAGATAATTTCTTGTTAAAATTAATAAATGAAGAAATATCGGCTCCCGTTGAAAAGAAATATGGAAACAACAAGGTAAGTGATTTCTTAGTTCTAAGAAAACTTACCAAGATATGCATAGTAAACGTATTTCAAGCTGATTGCCTTTAAAATCAGAAGTCATTGTTTTGCAAATGATTTATTCATTGTCATATCTTGATCGTCTTTCATATCTTGAGACACTGAATTTTTATTCAGTGTTTCACCCCCCTTATGGGGAAATAAGAAGTGTTTTGCTTTCATTTTAAAACTGCTTAATACATTAAACTAATGATAGACATTATTACAAGCATTATAAGTTTTAAATTTTAATTTAGTGTTTCACTGCTCTCATGGTAAAAGCTGAATCGTATTGCTTTTATTTCCTTAATTTTTCTCCCATATTATTTCTCTTATCTTTCTCTTGAAAAGCCTAATTTTTCATCTAAATGGCAGAGTGAAGGATACGAAAATTTAATAGATAATTTTAAAAAAAATTTTTATATGTTTTTTCACATCTTAGGTATCAGTCAGTTTTAGGTATCAGTGGAGCAGATTTGTTGGCCATGCTTTCAGGGGCACCATATTAGGTGAGAAAACGCTGCTTCCACAGAAGAGACAGATAGTACCGAGAATGAAAGAACAGCCATGCCTTCTCCGGGATTCGAATCTAGGACTCACAGAAAGAAGCATAAAAAGGAAAGACTTCGGGAGATTAGCGTTATTTTTTCCAAAGGTAACAATTTAAATCATATTTTAATTTAAATTTATTTTAATTTCCAAAATTGTTTTTGTCGATAGACATTTAGTAATTTTCCAGAATTTCCTCTAGATTGCAGTAAAATACACTTGCAATGCGTTAAATAGTAAAGTTTCTTAAAGTTCAGAAGGACAGACATTTAAAATTTATTCTCCAATATTCTGAACAAGGAATTAAACCTATCCAAAAAAATAGTGTCAATAATGAGTTGTTGTTAAACGACACTGGATATTCATACGTTTCAAGAATTTTCAAAACTGTTCGTATCTACAATTTTTTTAGCCTTTCCAAAAACATTTTTATTTTTAAAATTTAGATTGAGCGCATTAGATAAAACGCATTCTTCTCTCTGTTGTAAGCGTCTCGTAGAAAAAGTAATGTTATTCAGGAGGCAAGCAGTTCTATGACTTATTTTATTTTAAATTATATGTCAATTAGGACACCTCTGTTTAGGATTAAATTGTTCAAACATGAAGATTCTCTTAGGTTGACAGTTTTATCAATAAAAATCACATGTCTAAACTTATGCTTGAATATTCCAGTCCGTTATGTCTTTTTCCAAAAAAGTCATATTTTCAAGAGGAGATGCTCAAAGACAAATATTTTTTTGAAACACTTTCTATCCCAAAAGTATGGTAACAGTCTCGTCAAAAAGTAATATAATTCTGGAGAGATGCTGACCTTTGACTTATTTTACTTAAAATAATAATTTACAGAGGGTTCAGCATCTGTCTAGGTTGACAGTTTAGACCACAACTTTTCATGGAATTTCATTTAAGTAATTAAAAGATAATAGAAAAAAAAGAAAGGAAAAGAATTGGAAAGAGAGAGAAGTTTTGGAGATATAGTGTAAACAACTTTTTTTAAAAAATTTCTATGTCATCAAATAAGAAACATATATGCATGATCTTATGAATTAATTCCTGATATTATCAGGCATAAATTTATTATTATTTTAAAAAAATGTGGAGTGTGAGCATTTGCTTGTGTTATATGTTTGGTATGTGTTGCATGTTGTATGTATCTTATTTTGAAACGCATTCTGACTTAGAAGTGTTGTCCTTCATGGATAACAATCTTGTCAAAAAAAAAAAAAATGTTATTCTGGAAAGATGCTGCGCTTTGCTTTATTTTATTTGAAATAATAAGGCAGATTTTTTCAGACCCTGTCTAGAATGACAAAGCCATCGCAACAATCTCGTCAGCAGTTCGCTATTGGAAAATTAAAAAAATTCATATTCATGGGATAACTAACAATAATTGGTTACTCATCGGAAAAATAATATATATTTTATACTTACTTCAACGTGTGTCCAAAAATTGAGTGCAGATTAATAAATATATTTGGTTAGCGACCTCTTCGAAGACTTTTCCTTGGGAAAGTTGATGAAGACACGAAGAACACTTCTATGTTTATCTTACATTTTTCGTTAAAAGAGTGAAGTTTTCCGGAAAAGATATTGTTTGACAAATCTCAACCATTCCGACCATTCCAAATCAATAACCATTCCGACTCAAAAATATCATACTCCTGATGTAAGAGTTTAGTCAAAAAGTAATGTTATCTTGGGGAGATGCTGCTCTGTGTCCAATTTTATTTTAAGTAATTGAGCTCAGCGTCAGCCTCTGTCTAAAATAACAATGTTCACACATGAAGATTCCCTTATTGTAATAGTGTCACCAATAAGATTAAATGTTTAAACATATTCTTAAAAATCCCACTATCGGAGGTTGATTTGCAGTTTATGTTTTTCTCTAAAAGAACTCCTCCCTTACCCCAAAAAAAGAAAGACAGTCTCCTCTGCAACATCATGGACTCTCATGATGAAATGGGAAACTAACCGCCTTTACATCCTGGAAAATATTACCTTATTAAAAGTTTAAATCACTTTCAATGAATTTAACTAAAATGTAATTTAATGTTTACTTTTTGTTAGCAACGAAAACAGACGTCACGTTTTCACGAACTTGCACTGATGTTATGCTTGTTCCATCGTTTGATCAATTAAAAAAAGACCAAGGGAGTAGGCAAAGTTACCTTCCTACCAACCGAAAAACTGAAGGTTTCCAGAATGAAGTGCCCTTAGACAAATTCTTTGACTCGTTTAGTTATTTCATAAATAAACTTCCAGCAATACATTAGCAAACGATTACGCAGTGTTATTTAGGAAAGATGTTGCACTGAGGCATATTTAATTTTCAAAAAATATGCCCCATTTGTAATATCTCTCTTGAATAACAATCCCGTCTATATATTTGCGGTACTCGAAAATAAAGAGGATTCCTTGTTAAAAATTCATAAATGAAGAAAATATCGGCTCCTGTTGAAAAGAAATAGGGATACAACGAGGTAAGTGCTTTCTTAGTTCCAAGAAAACTAACCTAAATAGGCATAGTAAACGTATTTCAAGCTGATTGCCTTTAAAATCAGAAGTTATTGTTTTGCAAATGATTTATTTATTTTCATATCTTGATCGTCTTTCATATCTTGAAACATTGAATTTTCTTTCAGTGTTCTCTCCTCTTATGGGGAAATCAGAATTGTATTGCTTTTATTTTAAATTGCTGTTAATGCACTAAACTAATGATAGATATTCTAACAAGCATTAAAGTTTTTAAATTTTAAGAGAATCTATGGCCATGCTTTCAGGGGTACCAAGTTAGGTAGGCCAACGTCGCTCCCACAGTAAGGACAGATAGTACAGAGAAGGAAAGAACATCCATGCTTTGCCCGGACATTGAACCCAGAACCTTTCTGATGCAAGGGCAGCTCCCTGATCCCTACACAGGCTGGTCGGTGGTGTAGTGTAAACAGTTTTTTAAAGTTTTTAGTTCATAAAACAATAAACATATCTTATCTTATGATCTTATGAATTATATCGTAAATGTTATTCTTGGGAGATGCTGCTCTGTGTTACCAATTTTATTTAAATTAATTGGC
Organism: Parasteatoda lunata; assembly: GCA_949128135.1. NCBI lineage: Eukaryota > Metazoa > Arthropoda > Arachnida > Araneae > Theridiidae > Parasteatoda > Parasteatoda lunata. The sequence continues at coordinate 46,353,661 of OX421981.1, read as the reverse complement.
AAGCAGTTGCAACGTCTGTCAAGTATGACATTGTTCACACATGAAATTTCTCTTAGGGTAATAGTATCACCAAAAAGATAAAATGTCTAAACATATTCTTAAATTTCCAGTGTCGGAGGTTGATTTGCTGCTTATGGTATGATTTGTAGGTTGTATCTTTTTAATTTTTTTTCTAAAAGAAATGAAGGTGATGTGGGAAATCATTTATGAAGGAGATATATGAAATCATGTACGAAGAAGATGTATGAAATCATATTTGAAGGAGATGTATGAAATCTTGTATGAGTATAATGAATGAAATTTATGTACAAAGGAGATGTATGAAATCATGTATGAAGAAGATGTGTGAAATCATATAAGAAGGATATGCGTAAAATCATACATGAAGGCGAAATGGAAGTGTTTCACGAATCGATTTCTAATCATTTGCTCGTCATAATGATTTTAAATTCAGTCATCGAAATCTTTTGTTTTAATTATTTATGTCAAAATATTGTAGGATTCGAAAAAGAAGCATAAGTTGTGAAGTGTTTCTATGCACTGCGAAATTTCAGTTTTAATTTTAGCAAGGACAGTAAAGACGATAAAAATGAATTGAAATTTTTCTATAAAAATGAAGCAACTATTTGATCTTTGCAAAAGAAAGTTTTGCATTAGTCAACTTAATCGTTTTATAATGAGGAAAAAAAAGCGTTTTAGTCATGAAATTGTTCTTTTTGACATGACTGCACTATTGTGAAGGAGATGTGAAAACGATAGTTAGATGATGTCACAGAAGTTCACATAATACTAAAACTTGAAGCAGGAAATATCCAGCTAAAAGTTGAAAATTATGGAGAAACATTATTAGTAGCATTTAAAAATAACTGCTAATCAAACAGTTATAGTAAGACGTAAATGAATGAATCGAAATAATCTTTTTTAGTGAGTCAAGGGTCAACTGCTTCCTGTAGCACCATAATAAAAATAGAAGAAGGGAGTATGTTGTTCTGGGGAGATGTTACACATGGTATTATTTTGTTGATTAAAAAATATAACCAAGTGTAATCATCTTCTTAGGATAACATTTTTTCAACATTTTATTGCGTAATTACAAAAATTATAAATGTAAAGTATAAGTGAAAAAAATAAGTAAAAAATGAAAATTTTTTTTTAATTAATATATTTTGAATTGAATGTGAAAAAGATGTGCATTTATAAATAATTGCAAAGGGAATACTGATTAGAGTATATTGCAAATGAATGCTTTGGAATACCCTTTTTAGTAAGTCAAGAGTACACTGCAGTCTGTAGTGCCATAATAGAAAAAAGAGAGAAGAAAGTATGTTGTTTTGAGAAGATGTTTCACTAGGTATTATTCTGTTACTAAAAAATTATCCCCAGTGTAAGCATCTTAAGGTAACAATTCTCCAGCATTTTAGTGGACAAACGTGTTTTGTACAAAATCAAGAAAATCAAAGGAGAAATATAAAAAAACACTACGTTCTTATCAAATAGTAGACTTGAATGCATTTAAAGAAGAATCAAATTTGAATTTCCTAAAGGATGCTCAGGGGATCAGCGGATTCTAGTAGTTTAACTGTGTCTAGTGAAAGCAGTTTATAGACATTTTCCGTTACAGATAACAGTTTGCGTACCATATTTTTTAAGGTCATTTAACATATATGAGAGACATGTGTGAAATAATCTATGAAGCAGATGTGTGAAATCATATATGAAGGAAATGCATGAAATCATGTATGGAGGAGAATAAGATTCGCAGAAATATTCTCACGAATCAATTTCTAAACATTCGCTTATAATATTTCTGATTTTGAATTGACAAAATTGAACTTGTATAACAACGGAATCGTTTAATTCTTTTTAAAGGTTGATTAATTCCAAGATAATTTAAATATAATGTATGAGTATGAAATAGTTAATTAAAGTTTTTTTGAGTAATTGATGCTTTTTTTGTATTTTAATAGGTCTCAGAAGTCTATTGTTGGTGAAAATAGTCCTACTCGTTGTCCCAAAAATTAGCCAACGAGGCATTATTTAATTTTATGCTTAACTTAACCCTTTATTGTTTGTCAGAAGAGATCTTACTGTAACACAAATTTTATATTGAAAAACTGGTGTCACAGTGGGATACTTTTAGGTAACAATCACGTCAAAAAGTAATGTTTTTTTTTTTTTTTTTTTTTTTTTTTTTTTTTTTTTTAAGTTTCTAATGCAGCAGGCGATACAGACATTATCCTAACGCCAGAAAGTAATGTTATTGTGGAATGATTTTGCTCTGGGATTTAGTGTGACTGAAGTTAAGACAAAGTGGTTACCTCCGTCTAGGAAAATAGCCATATCGGCAACTTCTAGATCGATCTAGAAAATAGATCGGACTAGACTAGTCTAGAGGTAAATTAAAAATATCATGAATTAATTATTTTTTTAAAAAAACTTTTACATATACATATATTTACGCAGTTCCTTTTTTCAAAACTTAGCGATTTTTTGATGCTCTAAATAATTGACACTTTCAGAAATTTATCGACATGTTTAAATTTGCGATCACTAAACTTATTGCTTTATAATTACAAAATTGTTTAAAAAAATTTAATTAAAATAAATTTTTATTTTAGTCAAGCCATAAAATTGCAATTTTGTTTTTTGAAATAACTCAGAAAATACAATACAAAACTCTACTCTTTTTCTCTCTTCCTGGATTTTCTTGCAAAATCCTTGGGGTACAGAGAGACCGATTTTTAGACTTCTGTCGTTCTCTTTCGAAAGAAAAGGTTTTGTGTTTTTATAATTTTTATTGATGGTTCCCTCCGGAGGACGTCAGCTTCAGAAGTCATTTGCATATTTTTTTTTTGTTTTCTTCTTTAAAGTTTTCTTAGGGAATACATCAAACAATAATATAACACAGAAACTTGTGTGATTTGAGTTAAATGTTTTTTTCAGACAACTATTATTTATCAAAAATTCGTTTGCATATTTGAAGAATTCTTGATATAATAGATCAATTAATAAAATCAGATGCTTAAACGCAAGATTAAAAACCGCTGTTCTGGAGGTTGATATTTAGCTTATGTCCTTCGTAAAGAGTTTTAGAGAAAAAAATTTTAAATAAAAGTTTTCAAGAAAAATGTTGTTAGACAAATCTTTTTTTTTTTTTTAACAATTTTAACTCAAAAATACCGTACTCTTTATGTAACAGTTTCGTCAAAAAAGTAATGTTATTCTGGCGAGAGGCTGCTCTGTGTCAAATTTTATTTGAAGTAATTTGAACCAGTTGCATCCTCTGTCTAAAATAACAATGTTCTCTCCTGAAGCTTCTGTTACAGTAAAAGCTTCATCAATGAAACAAATTTTAAACATATGTTTGAAAATCTTAGTTCCGGAGCTTGATGTATGGGAAAGAAGAAAAATTTTGATTCCTCAAAGAAGTTATGTATTTTAGAAACATGCTCTTTGGCAAATCTGACTTTGATACTCATTCTGCCTCAGAAGTGTCGTTCTTCTTAGATAAAAGACTTGTCAAAAAAAGTTATTCTGGAGAGATGCTGCCCTGTGACTTACTTTATTTGAAATAATTATCGTTCTTCATGGGAAACAGTCTCGTCAAAAAGTAATGTTATTCTGGATAGATGCTGCTCTGTGACTAATTTTATTCCAAGTAATTGGCTACAGCTGTATCCTCTGTCTAGAATAACAATGTTCACACAAGAAAATTCTCTTAGGGAGATAGTTTTCATCAATAATTTTTACTATTTAAACATATGCAGGAAAATCCCAGTTCCCAAGGTTGATTTGTATCTCATGTTTTCTATAATAGAGTAATTTTTCCCTGAAAGAAATGCCCTTCGACTTATTTTAGGCATACTCTATATCAGAAGTACTTTTCTTCATGGAAAACATTCTTTTCAAAAAACGATGTTTTTCTGGAGAGAGTCTGATCCGTGACATATTTTATTGCAAATAATATGCCACGGTAGTTTCAGCCTCTGTCTAGGACGACAATGTTCTCTCCAACCACTATCCTCTACGAAACTAATTCACCATAATGTTCGAACTAGGATTTCCCATGTCTTCTGTGTCCTGTTCAAAATTACAAGGCTATGGACGTTAACTTTGACTGTCTTAGACTCAAACATAGGTTGACTGTTCAACGTCAGTTATAAAAGCTGAACAATTCAAATTGATTTCCCTTTAATTCAGAAGTTGCTGTTTTTCAAAAGATATTCTGATTTTAAGCTGACATAAAATTTAAATCTTTGAATCGTTTAGTAACTTCATAAATAAGCTTCCAACCATACATTAGCTAATGGTTACGCAATGTTATTTAGGAAAGATGTTGCACTGAGGCATATTCAATTTTCAAAAAATATGACCCATTTGTATCTTCGCTCTTGAATAACAATCCCGTCGATGTTATTCAAGAGCGAAGAGATGTTATTCATATATTCGATAATTCGATAATAAAAAAGATATATTCGCGGTTTCTCGAAAATAAAGATAATTTCTAGTTAAAATTAATAAATGAAGAAATATCGGCTCCTGTTGAAAAGAAATTTGGAAACAACAAGGTAAGTGATTTCTTAGTTCTAAGAAAACTTACCAAGATAGGCATAGTAAACGTATTTCAAGCTGATTGCCTTTAAAATCAGAAGTCATTGTTTTGCAAATGATTTATTCATTGTCATATCTTGATCGTCTTTCATAACTTGAGACACTGAATTTTAATTCAGTGTTTCAACCCCCTTATGGGGAAATAAGAATTGTTTTGCTTTCATTTTAAAACTGCTTAATACATTAAACTAATGATAGACATTATTACAAGCATTATAAGTTTTAAATTTTAAATTAGTGTTTCACTGCTCTCATGGTAAAAGCTGAATCGTATTGCTTTTATTTCCTTAATTTTTCTCCCATATTATTTCTCTTATCTTTCTCTTGAAAAGCCTAATTTTTCATCTAAATGGCAGAGTGAAGGATACGAAAATTTAATAGATAATTTAAAAAATTTTTTTTATATGTTTATTCACATCTTAGGTATCAGTCAGTTTTAGGCATCAGTGGAGCAGATTTGTTGGCCATGCTTTCAGGGGCACCATATTAGGTGAGAAAACGCTGCTTCCACAGAAGGGACAGATAGTACCGAGAATGAAGGAACAGCCATGCCTTCTCCGGGATTCGAATCTAGGACTCACAGAAAGAAACATAAAAAAGAAAGACTTCGGGAGATTAGCGTTATTTTTTCCAAAGGTAACAATTTAAATCATATTTTAGTTAAAATTTATTTTAATTTCAAAAATTGTTTTTGTCGATAGACATTTAGTAATTTTCCAGAATTTCCTCTAGATTGCAGTAAAATACACTTGCAATGCGTTAAATAGTAAAGTTTCTTAAAGTTCAGAAGGACAGATATTTAAAATTTATTCTCAAATATTCTGAACAAGGAATTATACCTATCCAAAAAATTAGTGTCAATAATGAGTTGTTGTTAAACGACACTGAATATTCATACGTTTCAAGAATTTTCAAAACTGTTCGTATCTACAATTTTTTTAGCCTTTCCAAAAAAATTTTTATTTTAAAAATTTAGATTGAGCGCATTAGATAAAACGCATTCTTCTCTCTGTTGTAAGCGTCTCGTAGAAAAAGTAATGTTATTCAGGAGGCAAGCAGTTCTATGACTTATTTTATTTGAAATTATATGTCAATTAGGACACCTCTGTTTAGGATTAAATTGTTCAAACATGAAGATTCTCTTAGGTTGACAGTTTTATCAATAAAAATCACATGTTTAAACTTATGCTTGAATATTCCAGTCCGTTATGTCTTTTTCCAAAAAAGTCATATTTTCAAGAGGAGATGCTCAAAGACAAATATTTTTTTGAAACACTTTTTATCCCAAAAGTATGGTAACAGTCTCGTCAAAAAGTAATATTATTCTGGAGAGATGCTGACCTTTGACTTATTTTACTTAAAATAATAATTTACAGAGGGTTCAGCATCTGTCTAGGTTGACAGTTTAGACCACAACTTTTCATGGAATTTCATTTAAGTAATTAAAAGATAATAGAAAAGAAAGAAAGGAAAAGAGTTGGAGGGAGAGAGAAGTTTTGGAGATATAGTGTAAACAACTTTTTTTAAAAAATTTCTATGTCATCAAATAAAAAACATATATGCATGATCTTATGAATTAATTCCTGATATTATCAGGCATAAATTTATTATTATTTTAAAAAAATGTGGAGTGTGAGCATTTGCTTGTGTTATATGTTTGGTATGTGTTGCATGTTGTATGTATCTTATTTTGAAACGCATTCTGACTTAGAAGTGTTGTCCTTCATGGATAACAATCTTGTAAAAAAAAAAAAAAAAAAAAAAAATGTTATTCTGGAAAGATGCTGCGCTTTGCTTTATTTTATTTGAAATAATAAGGCAGATTTTTTCAGCCCCAGTCTAGAATGACAAAGCCATCGCAACAATCTCGTCAGCAGTTCGCTATTGGAAAATTAAAAAAATTCATATTCATGGGATAACTAACAATAATTGGTTACTCATCGGAAAAATAATATATATTTTATACTTACTTCAACGTGTGTCCAAAAATTGACTGCAGATTAATAAATATATTTGGTTAGCGACCTCTTAGAAGACTATTCCTTGGGAAAGTTGATGAAGACACGAAGAACACTTCTATGTTTAACTTACATTTTTCGTTAAAAGAGTGAAGTTTTCCGGAAAAGATATTGTTTGTCAAATCTCAACCATTCTGACCATTCCAAATCAATAACCATTCCGACTGAAAAATATCATACTCCTGATGTAAGAGTTTAGTCAAAAAGTAATGTTATCTTGGGGAGATGCTGATCTGTGTCCAATTTTATTTTAAGTAATTGAGCACAGCGTCAGCCTCTGTCTAAAATAACAATGTTCACACATGAAGATTCTCTTATTGTAATAGTGTCACCAATAAGATTAAATGTTTAAACATATTCTTAAAAATCCCACTATCGGAGGTTGATTTGCAGTTTATGTTCTTCTCTAAAAGAATTCCTCCCTTACCCCAAAAAAAGAAAGACAGTCTCCTCTTCAACCTCATGGACTCTCGTGATGAAAGGGGAACTAACCGCCTTTACATCCTGGAAAATATTACCTTATTAAAAGTTTAAAATCACTTTCAATGAATTTAATTAAAATGTAATTTAACGTTTACTTTTTGTTGGCAACGAAAACAGACGTCACGTTTTCACGAACTTGCACTGATGTTATGCTTGTTCCATCGTTTGATCAATTAAAAAAAGACCAAGGGAGTAGGCAAAGTTACCTTCCTACCAACCGAAAAAGTAAAGGTTTCCAGAATGAAGTGCCCTTAGACAAATTCTTTGACTCGTTTAGTTATTTCATAAATAAACTTCCAACAATACATTAGCAAACGATTACGCAGTGTTATTTAGGAAAGATGTTGCACTGAGGCATATTTAATTTTCAAAAAATATGCCCCATTTGTAATATCTCTCTTGAATAACAATCCCGTCTATATATTTGCGGTACTCGAAAATAAAGAGGATTCCTTGTTAAAAATTCATAAATGAAGAAAATATCGGTTCCTGTTGAAAAGAAATAGGGATACAACGAGGTAAGTGCTTTCTTACAGTACCGCTCAAAAGTATCAGTACACCTAGAAACTCATTAAAAAATGGCAAAATTCAAAGTGTCATAACTTCTTTAAAAATGATCAAAAATGCTTCTGCTTTAGCTCATTTTGAAGCTTAAAATCTCTACTTTTATGTATTTTAATTGTTTTTAATTAATATATTTTGCAACTATGTACAATTACACTCTAAACAATTATAGAAAATTGTATTAATTATTTGTGAAATTTGACGCGATGTACGGGCACAAAGAGGTTAGATATTGTTAGTTTTTATTATACCATTAAAAAATTTGGACTTTTTGCTTTCATTTAAAAAAAAAATTCCAAAAAAACATGTTTTTTGACGAAGTTATTGTCAAATAAAAGAAAAGGTTTTTTTTTCAGAATTTAATGATTTTTTAGCAATTATAATGAATTTTAGTGTAATTATAATATGATATGAAAATTTTTTAATTAAAATAAATTAAAATTAATATTTCTCGATAATATTATTTCATAATTTATTATAACAATTTAAACTTTTTTTTTTTTTGGAAAATATAATAATGAAATAAGAATCAATGTTTACAATTTAATATTTTGAAATTTATTTTTTCGTATTTTTCTCAGAAAAAATTTGAAAACAAAAATGTAATAATGAAAAAATATTTTACATCATATTTTGTTTTCTTCAAAAAGTCCTCCCCGCGCTTTTATATTATTATATTCATATTATTATATTATATTATTATATTTCATTATTATATTTTTCAAAAAAAAAGTTGCTATAATAAATTACGAAATAATATTATCGAGAAATATTAAATTTTAATTTATTTTAATTAAAAAATTTTCATATCATATTATAATTACACTAAAATTCATTATAATTGCTGAAAAATCATTAAATTCTGAAAAAAAACCTTTTTTTTATTTGACAATAACTTCGTAAAAAAACATGTTTTTTTTGGAATTTTCTTTTTAAATGAAAGCTAAAAGTCGAAATTTTTCAATGGTATAATAAAAAATAACAATATCTAACCCTTTTGTGCCCGTACATCGCGTCAAACTTCACAAAAAATTAATACAATTTTCTATGATTGTTTAGAGTGTAATTGTACATAGTTGCAAAATATATTAATTAAAAACAATTAAAGTACATAAAAGTAGAGATTTTATGCTTCAAAATGAGCTAAAGCAGAAGCATTTTTGATCATTTTTAAAGAAGTTATGACACTTTGAATTTCCCCATTTTTTTATAAGTTTCTAGGTGTACTGATACTTTTGAGCGGTACTGTAGTTCCAAGAAAACTAACCTAAAAAGGCATAGTAAACGTATTTCAAGCTGATTGCCTTTAAAATCAGAAGTTATTGTTTTGCAAATGATTTATTTATTTTCATATCTTGATCGTCTTTCATATCTTGAAACATTGAATTTTCTTTCAGTGTTCTCTCCCCTTATGGGGAAATCAGAATTGTATTGCTTTTATTTTAAATTGCTGTTAATGCACTAAACTAATGATTGATATTCTAACAAGCATTAGAGTTTTTAAATTTTAAGAGTATCTATGGCCATGCTTTCAGGGGTACCAAGTTAGGTAGACCAACGTCGCTCCCACAGTAAGGACAGATAGTACAGAGAAGGAAAGAACATCCATGCCTTGCCCGGACATTGAACCCAGAACCTTTCTGATGCAAGGGCAGCTCCCTGATCCCTACACAGGCCGGTCGGTGGTGTAGTGTAAACAGTTTTTTAAAGTTTTCAGTTCATAAAACAATAAACATATCTTATCTTATGATCTTATGAATTATATCGTAAATGTTATTCTTGGGAGATGCTGCTCTGTGTTACCAATTTTATTTAAATTAATTGGCAAGCAGTTGCAACGTCTGTCAAGTATGACATTGTTCACACATGAAATTTCTCTTAGGGTAATAGTATCACCAAAACGATTAAATGTCTAAACATATTCTTAAATTTCCAGTGTCGGAGGTTGATTTGCTGCTTATGGTATGACTTGTAGGTTGTAGCTTTTTAATTTTTTTTTTCTCTACAAGAAATGAAGGTGATGTGGGAAATCATTTATGAAGGAGATATATGAAATCATGTACGAAGAAGATGTATGAAATCATATTTGAAGGAGATATATGAAATCTTGTATGAATATAATGAATGAAATTTATGTATAAAGGAGATGTATGAAATCATGCATGAAGAAGATGTGTGAAATCATATAAGAAGGATATGCGTAAAATCATACATGAAGGCGAAATGGAAGTGTTTCACGAATCGATTTCTAATCATTTGCTCGTGATAATGATTTTAAATTCAGTCATCGAAATTTTCTGTTTTAATTATTTATGTCAAAATATTGTAGGATTCGAAAAAGAAGCATAAGTTGTGAAGTGTTTCTATGCACTGCAAAATTTCAGTTTTAATTTTAGCAAGGACAGTAAAGACGATAAAAATGAATTGAACTTTTACTATAAAAATGAAGCAACTGTTTGATCTTTGCAAAAGAGAGTTTTGCATTAGTCAACTTAATCGTTTTACAAAGAGGAAAAAAAAGCGTTTTAGTCATGAAATTGTTTTTTTTTGTAATGACTCCACTATTGTGAAGGAGATGTGAAAACGATAGATAGATGATGTCACAGAAGTTCACATAATACTAAAACTTGAAGCAGGAAATATCCAGCTAAAAGTTGAAAATTATGGAGAAACATTATTAGTAGCATTTAAAAATAACTGCTAATCAAACAGCTAGAGAAAGACGCAAATGAATGCATCGGAATAATCTTTTTTAGTGACTCAAGGGTCAACTGCTTCCTGTAGCGCCATAATAGAAATAGAAGAAGGGAGTATGTTGTTCTGGGGAGATGTTACACATGGTATTATTTTGTTGCTTAAAAAATATAACCAAGTGTAATCATCTTCTTAGGATAACATTTTTTCAACATTTTATTGCGTAATTACAAAAATTATAAATGTAAAGTATAAGTGAAAAAAATAAGTAAAAATTAATTTTTTTTTAATTAGTATATTTTGAATTGAATGTGAAAAAGATGTGCATATATAAATAATTGCAAATGGAATACTGATTAGAGTATATTGCAAATGAATGCTTTGGAATACCCATTTTAGTGAGTCAAGGGTACACTGCTGTCTGTAGTGCCATAATAGAAAAAAGAAAGAAGAAAGTATGTTGTTTTGAGGAGATGTTTCACTCGGGATAATTCTGTTACTAAAAAAATGATCCCCAGTGTAAGCATCTTCTTAAGGTAACAATTCTCCAGCATTTTAGTGGACAAACGTGTTTTGTACAAAATCAAGAAAATCAAAGGAGAAATATAAAAAACAATATGTTCTTATCGAATAGTAGACTTGAATGCATTTAAAGAAGAATCAAAATGGAATTTTCTAGGGGATACTCAGGGGATCAGCGGATTCTAGTAGTTTAACAGTGTCAGGTGAAAGCAGTTTATAAACTTTTTCCGTTACAGCTAACAGTTTGCGTACCATATTATTTATGGTCATTTGACATATATGAAAGACATGTGTGAAATCCTACTTATGTATGAAAGAGATAATGTGAAGGAAATGCATGAAATCATGTATAAAGGAGAATAAGATTCGCAGAAAGTTTCTCACGAATCAATTTCAAAACATTCGCTTATAATATTTATGATTTTGAATTGAAAAATTTGAACTTGTCTTATAACAATGGAATACTTTAATTCTTTTTAAAGGTTGATTAATTTCAAGATAGTTTAAATATAATGTATGAGTATGACATAGTTAATTAAAGTTTTTTTGAATAATTGATGTATTTTTTGTATTTTAACAGGTCTCAGAAGTCTATTGTTGGTGATGTTAGTCCAACTCGTTGTCCCTAAAATTAGCCAACGAGGCATTACTTAATTTTATGCTTAACTTAACCCTTTATTGTTTGTCAGAAGAGATCTTACTGTAACACAAATTTTATATTGAAAAACTGGTGTCACAGTGAGATACTTTTGGGTAATAATCACGTCAAAAAGTAATGTTTTTTTTTTTTTTTTTTTTTTTAAAGTTTCCAATGCAGCAGGCGATACAGACATTATCCTAACGCCAGAAAGTAATGTTAATTTGGAATGATTTTGCTCTGGGATTTAGTGTGACTGAAGTTAAGGCAAAGTGGTTACCTCAGCCGCGATGGCTCAGGGGATAGAGCGTTCGCCTTCCAATGAGGCGAACCGGGTTCGATTCCCAGTCGATACGAATTCCGCATCCGGCTTGCACTGACCACAGTGCTGATGTGAAATATCCTCAGTGGTAGACGGATCATGGGTTAGAGTCCCCTTGCCGTCAGGCTAACCGTGGGAGGTTCTCGTGGTCTTCCTCTCCATGTAACGCAAATGCGGGTTAGCTCCATCAAAAAAGTCCTCCACGAAGGCAAATTTCTCCCAATACTCGATCCAGGAGTTCCCTTGTCTTCTGGATTGGGTTCAAAATTACAAGGCTACGGAGTTGAACATTAGTAGCCGTAAACCCATTAAGTTGGGTCGGCTGTTCAACAACGGTTATAAAAAAAAAAAAAAGTGGTTACCTCCGTCTAGGAAAATAGCCATATCGGCAACATCTAGATCGATCTAGAAAATAGATCGGACTAGACTAGACTAGAGGTAAATTAAAAATATCATGAATTAATTATTTTTTTAAAAACACTTTTACATATACATATATTTACGCAGTTCCTTTTTTCAAAACTTAGCGATTTTTTGATGCTCTAAATAATTGACACTTTCAGAAATTTATCGACATGTTTAAATTTGTGATCACTAAACTTATTGCTTTATAATTACAAAATTGTTTAAATAAATTTAAATAAAATAAATTTTTATTTTAGTCAAGCCATAAAATTGCAATTTTGTTTTTTGAAATAACTCAGAAAATACAATACAAAACTCTACTCTTTTTCTCTCTTCCTGAATTTTTTTGCAAAATCATTGGGGTACAGAGAGACCAATTTTTAGACTTCTGTCGTTCTCTTTCGAAAGAAAAGGTTTTGTGTTTTTTTAACTTTTATTGATGGTTCCCTCCGGAGGACGTCAGCTTCAGAAGTCATTTGCATATTTTTGTTTTGTTTTCTTCTTTAAAGTTTTCTTAGGGAATACATCAAACAATAATATAACACAGAAACTTGTGTGATTTGAGTTAAATGTTTTTTTCAGACAACTATTATTTATCAAAAATTCGTTTGCACATTTGAAGAATTCTTGATATAATAGATTAATTAATAAAATCAGATGCTTAAACGCAAGATTAAAAACCGCTGTTCTGGAGGTTGATATTTAGCTTATGTCCTTCGTAAAGAGTTTTAGAGAAGAAAAATTTAAATAAAAGTTTTCAAGAAAAATATTGTTAGACAAATCTTTTTTTTTTTTTAAAACAATTCCAACTCAAAAATACCGTACTCTTTATGTAACAGTTTCGTCAAAAAAGTAATGTTATTCTGGCGAGAGGCTGCTCTGTGTCAAATTTTATTTGAAGTAATTTGAACCAGTTGCATCCTCTGTCTAAAATAACAATGTTCTCTCCTGAAGCTTCTGTTACAGTAAAAGTTTCATCAATGAAACAAATTTTAAACATATGTTTGAATATCTTAGTTCCGGAGCTTGATGCATGGGAAAGAAGAAAAATTTTGATTCCTCAAAGAAGTTATGTATTTTAGAAATATGCTCTTTGGCAAATCTGACTTTGATACTCATTCTGCCTCAGAAGTGTCGTTCTTCTTAGATAAAAGACTTGTCAAAAAAAGTTATTCTGGAGAGATGCTGCCCTGTGACTTACTTTATTTGAAATAATTATCGTTCTTCATGGGAAACAGTCTCGTCAAAAAGTAATGTTATTCTGGATAGATGCTGCTCTGTGACTAATTTTATTCCAAGTAATTTGCTACAGTTGTATCCTCTGTCTAGAATAACAATGTTCACACATGAGAATTCTCTTAGGGAGATAGTTTTCATCAATAATTTTTACTATTTAAACATATGCAGGAAAATCCCAGTTCCCAAGGTTGATTTGTATCTCATGTTTTCTATAATAGAGTAATTTTTCCCTGAAAGAAATGCCCTTAGACTTATTTTAAGCATACTCTATATCAGAAGTACTTTTCTTCATGGAAAACAGTCTTTTCAAAAAACGATGTTTTTCTGGAGTGAGTCTGATCCGTGACATATTTTATTGCAAATAATATGTCATGGTAGTTTCAGCCTCTGTCTAGGACGACAATGTTCTCTCCAACCACTATCCTCTACGAAACTAATTCACCATAATGTTCGAACTAGGATTTCCCATGTCTTCTGGGTCCTGTTCAAAATTACAAGGCTATGGACGTTAACTTTGACTGTCTTAGACTCAAACATAGGTTGACTGTTCAACGTCAGTTATAAAAGCTGAACAATTCAAATTGATTTCCCTTTAATTCAGAAGTTGCTGTTTTTCAAAATATATTCTGATTTTATGCTGACATAAAATTTAAATCTTTGAATCGTTTAGTAACTTCATAAATAAGCTTCCAACCATACATTAGCTAATGGTTACGCAATGTTATTTAGGAAAGATGTTGCACTGAGGCATATTCAATTTTAAAAAAATATGCCCTATTTGTATCTTCGCTCTTGAATAACAATCCCGTCGATGATATATTCGATAATTCGATAATAAAAAAGATATATTCGCGGTTTCTCGAAAATAAAGATAATTTCTTGTTAAAATTAATAAATGAAGAAATATCGGCTCCTGTTGAAAAGAAATATGGAAACAACAAGGTAAGTGATTTCTTAGTTCTAAGAAAAATTACCAAGATAGGCATAGTAAACGCATTTCAAGCTGATTGCCTTTAAAATCAGAAGTCATTGTTTTGCAAATGATTTATTCATTGTCATATCTTGATCGTCTTTCATATCTTGAGACACTGAATTTTAATTCAGTGTTTCACCCCCCTTGTGGGGAAATAAGAATTGTTTTGCTTTCATTTTAAAACTGCTTAATACATTAAACTAATGATAGACATTATTACAAGCATTATAAGTTTTAAATTTTAATTTAGTGTTTCACTGCTATCATGGTAAAAGCTGAATCGTATTGCTTTTATTTCCTTAATTTTTCTCCCATATTATTTCTCTTATCTTTCTCTTGAAAAGCCTAATTTTTCATCTAAATGGCAGAGTGAAGGATACGAAAATTTAATAGATAATTTTAAAAAATTTTTTATATGTTTATTCACATCTTAGGTATCAGTCAGTTTTAGGTATCAGTGGAGCAGATTTGTTGGCCATGCTTTCAGGGGCAACATATTAGGTGAGAAAACGCTGCTTCCACAGAAGGGACAGATAGTACCGAGAATGAAAGAACAGCCATGCCATCTCCGGGATTCGAATCTAGGACTCACAGAAAGAAACATAAAAAGGAAAGACTTCAGGAGATTAGCGTTATTTTTTCCAAAGGTAACAATTTAAATCATATTTTAATTTAAATTTATTTTAATTTCCAAAATTGTTTTTGTCGATACACATTTAGTAATTTTCCAGAATTTCCTCTAGATTGCATTAAAATACACTTGCAATGCGTTAAATAGTAAAGTTTCTTAAAGTTCAGAAGGACAGATATTTAAAATTTATTCTCAAATATTCTGAACAAGGAATTATACCTATCCAAAAAATTAGTGTCAATAATGAGTTGTTGTTAAACGACACTGGATATTCATACGTTTCAGGAATTTTCAAAACTGTTCGTATCTACAATTTTTTTAGTCTTTCCAAATACATTTTTATTTTTAAAATTTAGATTGAGCGCATTAGATAAAACGCATTCTTCTCTCTGTTGTAAGCGTCTCGTAGAAAAAGTAATGTTATTCAGGAGGCAAGCAGTTCTATGACTTATTTTATTTGAAATTATATGTCAATTAGGACACCTCTGTTTAGGATTAAATTGTTCAAACATGAAGATTCTCTTAGGTTCACAGTTTTATCAATAAAAATCACATGTTTAAACTTATGCTTGAATGTTCCAGTCCGTTATGTCTTTTTCCAAAAAAGTCATATTTTCAAGAGGAGATGCTCAAAGACAAATATTTTTTTGAAACACTTTCTATCCCAAAAGTATGGTAACAGTCTCGTCAAAAAGTAATGTTATTCTGGAGAGATGCTGACCTTTGACTTATTTTACTTAAAATATTAAGTTACAGAGGGTTCAGCATCTGTCTAGGCTGACAGTTTAAACCACAACTTTTCATGGAATTTCATTTAAGTAATTAAAAGATAATAGAAAAAAAAGAAAGGAAAAGAATTGGAAAGAGAGAGAAGTTTTGAAGATATAGTGTAAACAACTTTTTTTAAAAAATTTCTATGTCACCGAATAATAATAAACATATATGCATGATCTTATGAATTAATTCCTGATATTATCAGGCATAAATTTATTATTATTTTAAAAAAATGTGGAGCGTGAGCATTTGCTTGTGCTATATGTTTGGTATGTGTTGCATGTTGTATGTATCTTATTTTGAAACGCATTCTGACTTAGAAGTGGTGTCCTTCATGGATAACAATCTTGTCAACAAAAAAAAAAAAAAAAAATGTTATTCTGGAAAGATGCTGCGCTTTGCTTTATTTTATTTGAAATAATAAGGCAGATTTTTTCAGACCCTGTCTAGAATGACAAAGCCATCGCAACAATCTCGTCACCAGTACGCTATTGGAAAATTAAAAAAATTCATATTCATGGGATAACTAACAATAATTGGTTACTCATCGGAAAATCAATATATATTTTATACTTACTTCAACGTGTGTCCAAAAATTGAGTGCAGATTAATAAATATATTTGGTTAGCGACCTCTTCGAAGACTTTCCTTGGGGAAGTTGATGAAGACACGAAGAACACTTCTATGTTTAACTTACATTTTTCGTTAAAAGAGTGAAGTTTTCCGGAAAAGATATTGTTTGTCAAATCTCAACCATTCCGACCATTCCAAATTAATAACCATTCCGACTCAAAAATATCATATTCCTGATGTAAGAGTTTAGTCAAAAAGTAATGTTGTGTTGGGGAGATGCTGCTCTGTGTCCAATTTTATTTTAAGTAATTGAGCACAGCGTCAGCCTCTGTCTAAAATAACAATGTTCACACATGAAGATTCTCTTATTGTAATAGTGTCACCAATAAGATTAAATGTTTAAACATATTCTTAAAAATCCCACTATCGGAGGTTGATTTGCAGTTTATGTTTTTCTCTAAAAGAATTCCTCCCTTACCCCAAAAAAAGAAAGACAGTCTCCTCTGCAACATCATGGACTCTCATGATGGAATTGGAACTAACCGCCTTTACATCCTGGAAAATATTACCTTATTAAAAGTTTAAAATCACTTTCAATGAATTTAATTAAAATGTAATTTAATGTTTACTTTTTGTTAGCAACGAAAACAGACGTCACGTTCTCACGAACTTGCACTGATGTTATGCTTGTTCCATCGTTCGATCAATTAAAAAAAGACCAAGGGAGTAGGCAAAGTTACCTTCCTACCAACCGAAAAAGTAAAGGTTTCCAGAATGAAGTGCCCTTAGACAAACCTTATTTTATAATACATTCTATCTTAGAAGTATCGTCCTTCATGGGAAACAGTCTCGTCAAAAAGTATTGTTATTCTGGGGATATACTGCTCAGTGACTAATTTTATTCGAAGTAATCGGTCACAGATGCAGCCTTTTTCCAGGATAACAATGATCACTCCAGAAAATTTTCTTAGGGTCATACTTTTCATCAATAACGTTATTGCTACTGTTATATTAAACATATGCTGGAAAATCCCAGTTCCCAAGGTTGATTTGTATCTCATGTTTTCAATAAAAGAGCAATTTTTCCCAGAATGAAATGCCCTTAGACTTATTTTAAGCACATTCTATATCAGATGTACTTTTCTTCATGGAAAACAGTCTTTTCAAAAAACGATGTTATTCTAGAGAGAGTCTGCTCCGTGACATATTTTATTATAACTAATATGTCACGGTGGTTTCAGACTCTGTCTAGGATAGCAATGTTAGCTCGAATGACTATCCTCTACAAAACTAATTCACCATAATGTTTAAACCTTGAGTTACCATGTCTTCTGGGTTAGATTCAAAGCTACAAGGATGTGGACATAAACCTTTACAGTTGTAGACTCAATCATATTCCGGCTGTTTCACGTCAGTTATGAAAGCTGAATAATTCAAATTGATTTCGTTTTAGTCCAAAAGATGCTGTTTTTCAAAAGATTTTTTGATTTTAAGCTGACATAAAATAAAATTCTTTGAATCGTTTAGTTATTTCATAAATAAACTTCTAACAATACATTAGCAAACGATTACGCAGTGTTATTTAGGAAAGATGTTGCACTGAGGCATATTTAATTTTCAAAAAATATGCCCCATTTGTAATATCTCTCTTGAATAACAATCCCGTCTATATATTTGCGGTACTCGAAAATAAAGAGGATTCCTTGTTAAAAATTCATAAATGAAGAAAATATCGGCTCCTGTTGAAAAGAAATAGGGATACAACGAGGTAAGTGCTTTCTTAGTTCCAAGAAAACTAACCTAGATAGGCATAGTAAACGTATTTCAAGCTGATTGCCTTTAAAATCAGAAGTTATTGTTTTGCAAATGATTTATTTATTTTCATATCTTGATCGTCTTTCATATCTTGAAACATTGAATTTTCTTTCAGTGTTCTCTCCCCTTATTGGGAAATCAGAATTTTATTGCTTTTATTTTAAATTGCTGTTAATGCACTAAACTAATGATAGATATTCTAACAAGCATTAGAGTTTTTAAATTTTAAGAGTATCTATGGCCATGCTTTCAGGGGTACCAAGTTAGGTGGGCCAACGTCGCTCTCACAGTAAGGACAGATAGTACAGAGAAGGAAAGAACATCCATGCCTTGCCCGGACATTGAACCCAGAACCTTTCTGATGCAAGGGCAGCTCCCTGATCCCTACACAGGCCGGTCGGTGGTGTAGTGTAAACAGTTTTTTAAAGTTTTTAGTTCATAAAACAATAAACATATCTTATCTTATGATCTTATGAATTATATCGTAAATGTTATTCTTGGGAGATGCTGCTCTGTGTTACCAATTTTATTTAAATTAATTGGCAAGCAGTTGCAGCGTCTGTCAAGTATGACATTGTTCACACATGAAATTTCTCTTAGGGTAATAGTATCACCAAAAAGATAAAATGTCTAAACATATTCTTAAATTTCCAGTGTCGGAGGTTGATTTGCTGCTTATGGTATGATTTGTAGGTTGTAGCTTTTTAATTTTTTTTCTAAAAGAAATGAAGGTGATGTGGGAAATCATTTATGAAGGAGATATATGAAATCATGTACGAAGAAGATGTATGAAATCATATTTGAAGGAGATGTATGAAATCTTGTATGAATATAATGAATGAAATTTATGTATAAAGGAGATATATGAAATCATGTATGAAGAAGATGTGTGAAATCATATAAGAAGGATATGCGTAAAATCATACATGAAGGCGAAATGGAAGTGTTTCACGAATCGATTTCTAATCATTTGCTCGTGATAATGATTTTAAATTCAGTCATCGAAATCTTTTGTTTTAATTATTTATGTCAAAATATTGTAGGATTCGAAAAAGAAGCATAAGTTGTGAAGTGTTTCTATGCACGGCGAAATTTCAGTTTTAATTTTAGCAAGGACAGTAAAGACGATAAAAATGAATTGAACTTTTTCTATAAAAATGAAGCAACTATTTGATCCTTGCAAAAGAGAGTTTTGCATTAGTCAACTTAATCGTTTTACAAAGAGGAAAAAAAAGCGTTTTAGTCATGAAATTGTTTTGTTTGGCGTGACTCCACTATTGTGAAGGAGATGTGAAAACGATAGTTAGATGATGTCACAGAAGTTCACATAATACTAAAACTTGAAGCAGGAAATATCCAGCTAAAAGTTGAAAATTATGGAGAAACATTATTAGTAGCATTTAAAAATAACTGCTAATCAAACAGTTAGAGTAAGACGTAAATGAATGCATCGGAATAATCTTTTTTAGTGACTCAAGGGTCAACTGCTTCCTGTAGCGCCATAATAAAAATAGAAGAAGGGAGTATGTTGTTCTGGGGAGATGTTACACATCGTATTATTTTGTTGATTAAAAAATATAACCAAGTGTAATCATCTTCTTAGGATAACATTTTTTCAACATTTCATTGCGTAATTGTAAAAATTATAAATGCAAAGTATAAGTGAAAAAAAGAAGTAAAAATTAAATTTTTTTTAATTAGTATATTTTGAATTGAATGTGAAAAAGATGTGCATTTATAAATAATTGCAAATGGAATACTGATTAGAGTATATTGCAAATGAATGCTTTGGAATACCCTTTTTAGTGAGTCAAGAGTACACTGCTGTCTGCAGTGCCATTATAGAAAAAAGAAAGAAGAAAGTATGTTGTTTTGAGGAGATGTTTCACTAGGGATTATTCTGTTACTAAAAAAATGATCCCCAGTGTAAGCATCTTCTTAAGGTAACAATTCTCCAGCATTTTAGTGGACAAACGTGTTTTGTACAAAATCAAGAAAATCAAAGGGGAAATATAAAAAACAATATGTTCTTATCGAATAGTAGACTTGAATGCATTTAAAGAAGAATCAAAATGGAATTTCCTAGTGGATACTCAAGGAATCAGCGGATTCTAGTAGTTTAACAGTGTCAGGTGAAAGCAGTTTATAAACTTTTTCCGTTACAGCTAACAGTTTGTATACCATATTATTTATGGTCATTTGACATATATGAAAGACATGTGTGAAATCCTACTTATGTATGAAGGAGATAATGTGAAGGAAATGCATGAAATCATGTATGAAGGAGAATAAGATTCGCAGAAAGTTTCTCACGAATCAATTTCTAAACATTCGCTTATAATATTTATGATTTTGAACTGAAAAATTTGAACTTGTCTTATAACAATGGAATACTTTAATTCTTTTTAAATGTTGATTAATTCCAAGATAGTTTAAATATAATGTATGAGTATGACATAGTTAATTAAAGTTTTTTTTGTATGATTGACGTATTTTTTGTATTTTAACAGGTCTCAGAAGTCTATTGTTGGTGAATTTAGTCCAACTCGTTGTCCCTAAAATTAGCCAGCGAGGCATTACTTAATTTTATGCTTAACTTAAAAACCCTTTGTTGCTCGTCAGAAGAGATCTTACTGTAACACAAATTTTTGATTGAAAAACTGGTGTCACAGTAAGATCCTTTTGGGTAACAATCACGTCAAAAAGTAATGTTTTTTTTTTTTTCTTTTTTCTTTTTTTTTAAATTTCCAATGCAGCAGGCGATACAGACATTATCCTAACGCCAGAAAGCGATGTTATTGTGGAACGATTTTGCTCTGGGAGTCACTGTGATTTAAGTTAAAACAAAGTATTTACCGCCTTCTAGGAAGATAGTCATATCGGCAACTTCTAGATGGATCTATTGTTTGGACTACAGGTAAATTAAAAATATCATGAGTTAATTATTGTTTTAAAAAAACTTTTACATATACATATATTTACGCAGTTCCTTTTTTTCAAAACTTGCGATTTTTTAATTCTCTAAATAATTATACATCATACGGTATATACATCATACGAATATATATAAACGAAAGTTGTGTTATTTAAAGTAAATGTTTTATACAGACAAATATTATTTTTCAAAAATTCATTTGCGCATATGAAGAAATTCTTAAGATAATAAATTCAGATGTTTAAACGTAAACTTAAAAACCACTGTTCTGAAGGTTGATATTTAGCTTATGTCCTTCTTAAAGAATTTTAGAGAAAAAAATGTTAAATAATTGTTTTCCAGAAAAATGCTCTTAGACAAATTGTTTTTCTTCAAAACAATTCTAATTCTTTTAACTCAAAAATAACGTACTCCTTGTGTAACAGTCTCGTCAGAAAAGTAATGTTATTCTGGCGAGAGGATGCTCTGTGTCAAATTTTATTTGAAGTAATTTGACCCAGTTGCATCCTCTGTCTAAAATAACAATGTTCACTTATGAAGCTTCTCTTCGAGTAATAGTTTGATCAATAAAACACATGTTAAACATATGTTTGGAAATCTTAGTTCTGGAGTTTGATGTATAGGAAAGAAGAAGAATTTTGTTTCCCCAAAGAAGTTATGCTTCTCAGAATAGATGCTCTTTGGCTAATCTTTCTTTGAGCCCATTCTGCCGAAGAAGTGTCGTTCTTCATGGATAAAAATCTTGTCAAGAAAAGTCATTCTGGAGAGATGCTGCCCTTTGACTTATTTTATTTCAAATAATAAGTCAAGAGGTTTAAGCATCTGTCTTGGATGACAATTTTGTCGACAAATTTTTCATGGAATTTCATATAAAGTAATCGAAAGATGAAAAAGAAGAAAGGAAAAAAGTTGGAAGAAGAGATTTTTGGCAGATATAGTATAAAAAATATTTTTGTTTTTGTAATTTTTTTTGTCATAAAATAATAAACATATCTAATCTGATAATTTCAGGAATTGGATCGTGAATGTTATTCTGGGGAGATGCTTATGTGTGACCAATTTTATTTAAAGTTATTGGCCTTGATACCTCAGTCTGCCTAGGTTAGCAATCTTCACACATGAAGATTCTTTTAGGGTAATAGTTTCATGAATATTATCATATGTTTAACGGTATTCTTGAAAATCCTAGTTCCGGAGATTGATGTAAAGTTCATGCCCTTCACCAAAAGAGTACGTCCCGCAGTGGACTGATTCTAAAAACACAGTTCCCAGTAGAACACCGAAGTCGAGCATCTCTGGCAGCCGACATTAAGCGAGTGGGTGATCACTGTGATTAGCCTGCGTTGGTACCGAGAGTGTGCGGTATCGGTGCTTGTTTAACTGTTCTACCGTAATGCGTGCGCAAGTCATTGGGCTACCAAAGCAGGAGAATAAACCCCTCTGCAGAGGATCAAAATTGTGATGGCATGTTTTCCTGGATCATCCTCAAGGATTTTTCCCTTTCTGACGTTAATAGCCCATTGTGCAGCTCTAGGGGGGACGTAAATAAAGTACCTACCTACCAATCAAAAAAATTAAGTTTTCCAGAATGAAGTACTCTTAGACAAATCTTAATTATAACACATTCTATATCAGAAGTATCGTTCTTCATGGGAAACAGTCTCGTCAAAAAGTAATGTTATTCTGGAGAGATGCTGCTCTGTGACTAATTTTATTCGAAGTAATTGACCACAGTTGCAGCCTCTGTCTAGGATAATAATGTTGACACATGAAAATTCTCTTAGGGTGATAGTTTTCATTTATAAGTTTACTATTGAAACATATGCTAGAAAATACCAGTTCTCAAGGTTGATTTGTATCGCATGTTTTCTATAAGAAAATAATTTTTCCCAGTAAGAAATGCCCTTAGACTTATTTTTAAGCACTTTCTATATCAGAAGTACTTTTCTTCATGAAAAACAGTCTTTTCAAAAAACAATGTTATTCTGGAGAGAGGCTGATCCATGACATATTATATTTCAAATAATATGTCGGGGTGGTTTCAGCCTCTGTCTAGGACAACAATGTTCGCTCCAACCACTATCCTCAACGAAACTAATTCATCATATTATTTGAACAAGGATTTCACATGTCTTCAGGGTCCAGTCCAGAGTTACAAGGCTAGGGACGTTAACTTTGACTGTCTAAGACTCAAACATAGATCGGCTGTTCAACGTCAGTTATAAAAGCTGAACAATTCAAATTGATTTCCCTTCAATCCAAAAGTTGATGTTTTTGAATCTGACATAAAATTTATATCTTTGAATCGTTTAGTAACTTAAGTAAGTTTCCAATCGAAAATTTACCAAGATAGGCATAGTAAACGTATTTCAAGCTGATTGCCTTTAAAATCAGAAGTCATTGCTTTGCAAATGATTTATTCCTTTTCTTATCTTGATCGTCTTTCATATCTTGAAACACTGGATTTTAATTCAGTGTTTCAGTGTTATGTGGAAATCAGAATTGTATTGCTTTCATTTTAAAGCTGTTTAATGCATTAATCTAATGCATTAATTAAATCAATGCATTAAACTAACATTATTATAAGCATTAGAGTTTTTAAATTTTAATTTAGTGCTTCATGGTAAAAGCTGAATTGTATTGCTTTTATTTCCTTTATTTTTCTCTCATTGTATTTCTCTTATCTTTCTCTATAAAAGCCTAATTTTTTTAACCAGATAACAAAGTGAAAGATACGCAAATTTAATAGGTAAATTTCAAGAAATTTTTATACGTATATTCACAGAAAAACATTTTTTGAAATGTCCTCCTGATTGAGACTCCTCATTTATAGGTATCAGTAGCGCAGATTTGTTGGCCATGCTTTCAGGGGCACCATATTAGGTGAGCAAACGTTGCTTCCACAAAAAGGACAGATAGTACCGAAAATGAAAGAACATCCATGCCTACTCTGGTATTCGAACCCAAGACTCACTCAAAGAATCATAGAAAGGAAGGACTTCGGGGTATTAGCGTTTTTTTTTTCCAAAGGTAACAATTTAAATCATATTTTAATTTTAATTTATTTTAATTTCCAAAATTGTTTTTGCCGATAGACATTTAGTAAGTTTCTAGAAATTCTTCTAGATTGCAGCAAAATACACTTACATGCGTTAAAGGTTCCTAAAGTTCAGAAAGGCAGATATTTAAAATTTTTTCACAAATATTCGGAACAAAAAATTGTACCTACCCATAAAATTAGTGTCAATAATGAATTGTTGTTAAACGACACTCGATATTCCTACGTTACAAGAATTCTCAAAACCGTTCGTATCTGCAATTTCTTTAGTCTTTCCAAAAACATTTTTATTTATAAAAATTAGATTGAGTGCATTACATAAAACGCATTACGCATTCTTCTCTCTGTTGTTAGTGTCTCGTAAAAAAGTAATGTTATTCAGGAGGCAAGCAGTTCTATGACTTATTTGAAATTATATGTCACTTTGGCAACCTCTGTCTTGGATTAAATTGTTCAAACATGAAGATTCTCTTAGGCTAACAGTTTCATCAATAAAATCACACGTTTAAACTTATGCTTGAATATTCCAGTTTCGTAGGTTGATGTATAGCCTATGTCTTTTTCCAAAAGAATCATATTTTCTAGAGGAGATGCTCAAAGACAAATTTTTTTTTTAAACACTTTCTATCCCAAAAGTAGGGTAACAGTCTCCTCAAAAAGTAATGTTATTCTGGAGAGATGCTGACCTTTGACTTTTTTTCTTTAAAATAATAAGTTACAGTGAGTTCAGCATCTGTCTAGGCTGACAGTTTAGTAGACAACTTTTTCATGGAATTTCATTTAATTAATTAAAAGATAATAGAAAAGAGTTGGAAGGAGAGAGAAGTTTTGCAGATATAGTGTAAACAACTTTTTTTTAAAAATTTATATGTCATCAAATAATAAACATATATGTATGATGTTATGAATTAATTCCTGATATTATTAGGCATGAATTTATTATTATTTTTAAAAAAATGCGGAGTTTAAGTATTTGTCTGTGTTGAATGATTGGTATGTGTTGTATGTTGTATGTATCTTATTTTGAAACGCATTCTGACATAGAAGTGTCGTCTTTCATGGATAACAGTCTTGTTAACAGAAAAATGTTATTCTGGAGAGGTGCTGCTCTTTGCTTTACTTTAATCCAAAAGTTCCTTGATTCCTTGATTTTAAAGTGATTTAAACTGATTAATTTAATTATTTTAAGAATGCGCTTCAAACGATAGAGTAACTTACGGATACGTAATGTTATTTAGGATAGGTGTTGCACTCAGCCATATTTAATTTTCAAAAAATATGGCACAGTGGCAATTTCTCTCTTGAATAACAAGTCTATCAATGGAATTGAGGAAAATAAAAATGATTCCTGGTTAGAAGAAAACAAATAAATGAATAAAAGAAGAACATATCGTCAACTGCTGCCTGTAGAGCCATAATAAAATAGAAGAAGAGAGTATGTTGTTCTGAGGAGATGTTACACTTGGTATTATTTTGTTGATTAAAAAATATAACCTAGTGGGAACATCTTCTTATAATAAAATTTTTTCAACATTTTATTGCATAATTGTTAAAATTATAAACGTAAAGTATCAGAGAAAAAAAAGAAGTAAAAATAAAATAACTTTTTAATTAGTATATTAGTAAATTTTTAATAAGTATATTTTGAATTGAAAGTGAAAAACATGTGCATTTATAAATAATAGCAAAAGGAAGACTGATTCGAGTATATTGCAAATGAATGCTTTGGAATACCCTTTTTTAGTGAGTCATGGTACACTGCTGTCTGTAGTGCCATAATAGAAAAAAGAAGGAAGAAAGTATGTTGTTTTGAGGAGATGTTACACTTCGTATTATTCTGTTGCTTAAAAAATAATCCTCCGTTTAAGCATCTTCCCAAGGTAACAATTCTCCTGCATTTTAATGGACAAACGTGGTTTGTACAAAATCAAGAAAATCAAAGGAGAAATATAAAGAACAATATGTTCTTTTCGAATAGTAGACTTGAATGTATTTAAAGAAGAATCAAAATGGAATCTAGAGGATGCTCTGAGGATCAGTGGATTCTAGTAGTTTAACTGTGTCAGGTGAAAGCAGTTAATAAACTGTTTCCGTTACAGTTAACAGTTTGCGTAGCATATTATTTTTGTCATTTGACATGTATAAAAGATATGTGTGAAATCATCTATGTAGGAAATACATGAAATGCTGTAAGAAGGAGAATAAGATCAGAAGTCATTGTTTTGCAAATGATTTATTCATTGTCATATCTTGATCGTCTTTCATATCTTGAAACACTGAATTTTAATTCAGTGTTTCACCTCGCTAATGGGGAAATAAGAATTGTTTTGCTTTCACTTTCAAACTGCTTAATGCATTAAACTAATGATAGATATTATTACAAGCATTATAAGTTTTAAATTTTAATTTAGTCTTTCACTGCTCTCATGGTAAAATCTGAATCGTATTGCTTTTATTTCCTTTAATTTTCTCTCATATTATTTCTCTAATTTTTCTCTTGAAAAGCCTATTTTTTCATCCAGATACCAGAGTGCAAATTTACGCAATACGCAAATTTAATAGATAAATTTCAAGAAATTTTTATATGTTTATTCACAGATTAGGTTTCAGTCAGTTTTAGGTGTCAGTGGAGAAAATTTGGTGGCCATGCTTTCAGGGTCACCATATTACTTGAGCAAACGTTGCTTCCACAGAGAAGACAGATAGTACCGAGAATGAAAGAACATCCATGCCTTCTCCGGGATTCGAATCCAGGACTCAAACAAAGAAACATAAAAAAGAAGGACATCGGATGATTAGCGTTATTTTTTTCTAAAGGTAACAATTCAAATCATATTTTAATTTAAATTTATTTTAACTTCCAAAATTGTTTTTGTCGATAGACATTTAGTAAATTTCCAGAATTTCCTCTAGATTGCATCAAAATACACTTGCAATGCGTTAAATAGTAAAGTTTCTTAAAGTTTAGAAGGACAGATATTTAAAATTTATTCTCAAATATTCTGAACAAGGAATTATACCTGTCCAAAAAATTAGTGTCAATAATGAGTTGTTGTTAAACGACTCTGGATATTCATACGTTTCAAGAATTTTCAAAACTGTTCGTATCTACAATTTTTTTAGTCTTTCCAAAAACATTTTTATTTTTAAAATTTAGATTGAGCGCATTAGATAAAACGCATTCTTCTCTCTGTTGTTAGCGTCTCGTAAAAAAAGTAATGTTATTCAGGAGGCAAGCAGTTCTATGACATTTTTTTTTTGAAATTATATGTCACTTTGGCAACCTCTGTCTAGGATTAAATTGTTCAAACATGAAGATTCTCTTAGGTTAACAGGTTCATCTATAAAATCACACGTTTAAACTTATGCTTGAATATTCCAGTTCCGTTGATGTATAGCTTATGTCTTTTTTCAAAAGAGTCATATATTCCAGAGGAGATGCTCTAAGACAGAAATTTTTTTGGAAACACTTTCTATCCCAAAAGTAATGTAACCAAAAAGTAATGTTATTCAGGATAGATACTGACCTTTGATTTATTTTATTTGAAATAATAAGTCACAGTGGGTTCAGCATCTGTCTGGGCTGACAGTTTAGTCCGCAACTTTTTCATGGTATATCATTTAAGTAATTAAAAGATAATGAAAAAGAGTTGGAAGGAGAGAGAAGTTTTGAAAATATAGTGCAAACAACTTTTTTTTTTTAAAAATTCTATGTCATCAAATAATAAACATATATGTATGATCATATGAATTAATTCCTGATATTATCAGGCATGAATTTATTATTATTTTTAAAAAATGCGGAGTGTGAGCATTTGCCTGTGTTGTATGTTTGGTATGTGTTGCATGTTATCTTATTTTGTGTCGTCCTTCCTAACGGTCTTGTTAACAAAAAAAAAATATTATTCTGGAGAGATGCTGCCGTTTGCTTTATTTTACTTGAAATAATAAAGCAGATTTTTTCAGCCTATGTCTAAGATGATAAAGCCATCGCAACAATCTTGTCAGCAGATCGAATTGAAAATTTGAAAAATGTCATATTCATAAGATAACTAACATTAATTGGTTACTCATCGGAAGAAAAAAAATATTTTATATTTATTTCAATGTGTGTTCAAAAATGCGTGTTTAAAAATTGAGTGTTGATTTAAAATTATATCTGGTTAATGACCTCTTCGAAGACTTTCCTTGGTGAAGTTGATGAAAACACGAAGAATAATAAGTCGAAAATCATAATGAAATGAGAGGAATAGAAAATGATACGAAGATGTGATATTAAGAAAAAAAATGAAAATACATCATAAAAATATATAAATATAGAAACTGATGTTATTCAAGGTAGTTCTTCTTAATCAAGGTAGTTCAAGGTAGGAATATTCTTAAATATTCCGCCTGATGTAACAGTCTTGACAAAAAGTAATGTTATCTTGGGGAGATGCTGCTCTGTGTCCAATTTTATTTGAAATAATTGGGCACAGTGTCAGCCTCTGTCTAAAATAACAATGTTTACCCATGGAGCGTCTCTTAGAGTAATAGTTTCATTACTAAAATCATATGTTGTTGTTGTTGACGTATGCCTATTTAGGCAGAGGGGTGCGATTGCTCTTTTTCTCCAGTGGCGTGATCTATGGCCAAGAATGGCGACTTCTTCCACACTCATACGTCACTCCCTTTTATAGCGCGGGCCCATTCATGCTTCCATTTATTCATCCGTAGATCGTGATTTTGATCTGAATCAGAGAACGAAAGATCTAGAATCCATTACCCTCAGAGGTAATGCTTTGTCATGGGAACATGGAGGACTATGCGACTCGACAGAATTAACGTGCTTCAGTCACCATTTACTACACTGGGTGTGTTCGGCCGGCGGGCAGTTAGATCCCACGAACTCTCGGACAGGAAATTTCCCGAAAAAACAAAGTTATGATTTTAACATAATTTCTTCCTCAAATAAGTTGTTTTTCAGAAGAGATGCTCTTCGACAAATCTTACTTTGAAACTTTTTTTGACTTAAAAGTGTCTTTCATGGGTCTTGTCAACTAAAAAAATTCGTTTGAGCGTATATGAAAAATTTCTTAAGGTATTATATTAATCAATAAAATCGGATGTTTAAACATATGCTTAAAAATCCCAGTTCTAGAGGTTGATTTTTAGCTTATGTCCTTCTTCAAATTGTCTTTCTTGTCCTTTTATCTTATTTTCAAAACCATTCTGACTCAAAAATATCATCCTTATTGGGTAAGATTCTCGTCAAAAAGTAATGTTATTCTGGGGAGATGCTGCTCTGTGTCCAATTTTATTTTAAGTAATTGAGCACAGCGTCAGCCTCTGTCTAAAATAACAATGTTCGCACATGAAGATTCTCTTATTGTACACCAATAAGATTAAATGTTTAAACATATTCTTAAAAATCCCAATTTCGGAGATTGATTTGTAGTTTATGTTTTTCTCGAAAAGAGCAATTTTTCTTCTGAGAGAAATGCCCTTAGACAAATATTACATAGAAACGCATTCTATGTTTGAAGTATCATGCAAATCAGTCTTGGCAGAATTAGCGTTATTTTGGGGAGATGCTGTCCTGGGACTTATTTTAATTTAAAATAATAAGACAGGCGGTTTTACCCTCTGTCTAGGATGACAATATTCACTCTTTGGCTATGGTTAGAAGGTCCTAGGTTACAAGGCTATGAATTTGAACATTAAAAGACGTAGACCCAAACATGGGTCAGCTGTTTAACTCCAGTTCTAAAAAACAGCATTTCAGTTTGTAATTTTGTTTATATTCTCTTTTTATAACTCATCAAAAACACGTACTTCTCCTCCCTTTCCCAAAAAAGGAAAGACAGTCAAAAAAGAAAGACAGACTGCAACATCATGGAATATCATGGAAGGGCAACTAACCGTCTTTACATCCTGGAAAATATTACCTAATTAAAACGAACTTTAAAATTATTTTTAATGAATTTAATTAAAATGTATTTTAATGTTTACTTTTTACCTGCAACGAAAACAAACGTCATGTTTTCACGAACTTGCACTTGTGCTATAAATTCACCATCTCTGAATAATCTTTTGAATTTTGGTATTGCTTTGAAAATACACCATGAAATGCTTTCCCTGGAAGAGCTAAAATCTCTCAGCTGTAGTTTGAAAAAATTCTCTAAGTTTGGTTTATATGAGATGAGAACTCTAAACACAATAGTATTTAAAATTTACATGTACTTTATTTCTTGTTCTATTTATTAAATTTATAACTATTAAATGTGATTACGAAAATCTTACTTTATGACATGATCTATGCAATAATCAATGATGTTCTGCTTGTTCCATTGTTCGATTATTCAAAAAAAGACCTAGGGAGTAGGCAAAATTTCTAATGCAAGAAAAGTGATCTCTTGAGATTTAATCTACTTATAGAGCTTTTGTCTAGTTGAATCAAAATAAAGTAATACGCTGTGATGTCAGGCTTGAATGACGGAATTTAGGTAAGAATGATTTTAGATACAATTTATTGCTATCGTACTGTAATTGTTACAGTACTGCAATTAATTACAATTGATTGCAGTATTTATTACAGTTAGCCGCGTGGTGACCGGGTTTGAAAGAATAGTCCCACTGTAGCTCATGCATGTCGTAAGAGGCGACTAAAATGGATACTCAGTGTCAGGGGGTATAGCTGGAAGCCCAGCTTCTGGGAATTTTATCATTAGACTGGCCACCTAGGTTAGGGGTTGGATGTACGGCTAACGACCATACACTATGAAAACTTGAGCACTGGATCATGCATTATTCGTTCTTTATATAGAAATAAAGTACTGCAAATGCTAATTGAGCAGATTGATGATTATCGAATGCCAGACCAGTTGGCACACGAAAAAGAGGCATGCCGAATTTAAGATGGATGGATGGCATAGAAAAAAACATTTTGGGATTCCGAACTAAAAACTGGAAAACACTAGCAGTAAAAAGGTCAGCCTGGGGAAAAACTTCTTGAGAAGGCCATGGCTTACCCTGTGCCGTCGAGTTATTGATGATGATTTATTACAGTATTATAATTTAATGCTATCGCTCTTCACCGTTACCTGCAGTATGCTCCGAGCAAAATTTGCGTCAAAGTGACGAAATTACTATCATCCCTTCTTGAGAATCGCATTTCGTAAAAATTAAAGAAATATTTCATCATTCTGCTTTTTCAAAATAAAAATAATAATAATAATTAGCACCTAATATTTTTAACTCTTTTTATATTTTTAATTGTATCGTGGGCACCGTTTATGTGGATCAATAAACCAAGATGGATAAAAACACTGGAAATATTTAGAGAACAGAAAGGTGCGAAAAAGGAAAGGGAAAAGAAATAATATAAGATTAAAATTTGTGAACTATTCGAAAAGAAAAAAATAAAACAAGAAGAAAATTTTAACTCTTTACAATAGATTGGTTCAAGAAGACCAGCAAGTTTTCGCTCATTGGAAAAGTTGAACATTTCAAAAAGATTTTCCTTCAATCCAAAAGTTCCTTTTTTTCAAGCGATTCCTTGATTTTAAACTGATTTAAACTGAATAATTTAATTATTTTAAGTATACTCTTCAAACGATAGAGTAACTTACGGATACGTAATGTTATTTAGGATAGGTGTTGTACTGAGCCATACTTAATTTTCAAAAAATATGGCACAGTGGCAATTTCTCTCTTGAATAACAAGTCTATCAATGGAATTGAGGAAAATAAAAATGATTCCTGGTTAGAAGAAAACAAATAAATGAATAAATGAAGAACATATCGTCAACTGCTGCCTCTGGCGCCATAATAAAATAGAAGAAGGGAGTATGTTGTTCTGAGGAGATGTTACACTTGGAATTATTTTGTTGTTTAAAAAATATAACACAGTGTGATCATCTTCTTATAATAACATTTTTTCAACATTTTACTGCAAAATTGTTAAAATTATAAATGCCAAGGTAAGTGATTTTTTAGTTCTAAGAAAACTTACCAAGATAGGCATAGTAAACGTATTTCAAGCTGAATTAATCAGAAGTCATTGTTTTGCAAATGATTTATTCATTGTCATATTTTATTCGTCTTTCATATCTTGAAACACTGAATTTTAATTCAGTGTTTCACCCCCTTATGGGGAAATAAGAATTGTTTTGCTTTCATTTAAAACTGCTTAATGCATTAAACTAATGATAGACATTATTGCAAGCATTATAAGTTTTAAATTTTAGTGTTTCACTGCTCTCATGGTAAAAGCTGAATCGTATTGCTTTTATTTCCTTTATTTTTCTCCCATATTATTTCTCGTATATTTCTCTTGAAAAGCCAAATTTTTCATCTAGATAGCAGAGTGAAGGATACGAAAATTTCATATATAAATTTAAAGAAATTTTTATATGTTTATTCACAGCTTAAGTATCAATCAGTTTTAAGTATAAGTGGAGCAGATCTGTTGCCCATGCTTTCAGGGGCACCATATTAGGTGTTAGAACGTTGCTTCCACAGAAGGGACAGATAGTACCGAGAATGAAAGAACATCCATACCTTCTCCGGGATTCGAATCCAGGACTCACACAAAGACACATAAAAAGGAAGGACTTCGGGTGATTAGCGTTATTTTTTTCAAAGGTAACAATTTAATTCATATTTTAATTTTAATTTATTTCAGTTTCCAAAATTTTTTTTGTCGATAGACATTTAGTAAATTTCCAGAATTTCTTCTAGATTGCATCAAAATACACTTACATGCGTTAAATAGTAAAGGTTCTTCAAGTTCAGAAAGATAGATATTTAAAATTTATTCACAAATATTCTGAACAAAAATTTATACCGACCCAAAAAATTCGTGTCAATAATGAGTTGTTGTTATACGACATTCGATATTCCTACGTTTCAAGAATTCTCAAAACCTTTCGTATCTGCAATTTTTTTAGTCTTTCCAAAAACATTTTTATTTATAAAAATTATATTGAGCGCAATAGATAAAACGCATTCTTCTCTCTGTTGTTAGCGTCTCGTAAAAAAAGTAATGTTATTCAGGAGTCAAGCAGTTCTATGACATTTTTTTTTTGAAATTATATGTCACTTTGGCAACCTCTGTCTAGGATTAAATTATTCAAACATGAAGATTCTCTGAGGTTAACAGTTTCATCAATAAAATCACACGTTTAAACTTATGCTTGAATATTCCAGTTCCGTTGATGTATACCTTATGTCTTTTTTCAAAAGAGTAATATATTCCAGAGGAGATGCTCTAAGACAGAAATTTTTTTGAAACACTTTCTATCCCAAAAGTATAGTAACCAAAAAGTAATGTTATTCAGGATAGATACTGACCTTTGATTTATTTTATTTGAAATAATAAGTCACAGTAGGTTCGGCATCTGCCTAGGCTGACAGTTTAGTCCGCAACTTTTTCATGGAATTTCATTTAAGTAATTAAAAGATAATGAAAAAGAGTTGGAAGGAGAGAGAAGTTTTGCAGATATAGTGCAAACAACTTTTTTTTTTTAAATTTCTATAATATCAAATGATAAACATATATGTATGATCATATGAATTAATTCCTGATATTATCAGGCATGACTTTATTATTATTTTCAAAAAATGCGGAGTGTGAGCATTTGCCTGTGTTTTATGTTTGGTATGTGTTGCAACTCTGCTTCTGGGGATATTATCAGGAGACTGGCCATCCTGGCAGGGGTTTGGGGTACGGCTAACGACCCTACTCTGTAAAAATCTATTGGTACAAAATCCCAAGAGGAAATTAACCATAGACTGACTAAGAGGAGACGATTTGGTAAAATCTTTGAAGACTTCAAAATTGGATCATGGAATATTCATTCTTTGTCATGAAGGATGGCGAAAGCTAATTGAGCAGATTGATGATTATAGAATGCCAGACCAGTCAGCTCATGAAATAGGGGCAGGTCAAATTTGCGATGGATATATGACTTAGAAAAATAACTTTTGATCTTGAAAACAAAAAACTGGAAAACACTAGCAGTAAAACTGTTAGTCTAAGAAAAAAAATTCTTGAGAAGGCCAAAGCTGTAAAACTATGGATGATGACGATTCTGACGCTAATTTCTAATTGTGCAGCTCAAGAATAGGTACCCTGTGTTTTAGTGACGTAAATAAAGTACCTTCCTACCAACCAAAAAAGTAAAGTTTTCCAGAATGAAGTGCCCTTAGACAAACCAAATTTTATAACACATTCTATCTCAGAAGTATCGTCCTTCATGGGAAACAGTCTCGTCAAAAAGTATTGTTATTCTGGGGAGATGCTGATCTGTGACTAATTTTATTCGAAGTAATTGGCCACAGATGCAGCCTTTGTCCAGGATAACAATGATCACTCCAGAAAATTTTCTTAGGGTCATAGTTTTCATCAATAAGTTTACATATTTATATATATGCTTCAAAATCCCAGTTCCCAATGTTGATTTGTAGCTCATGTTTTCTATAAAAGAATAATTCTTTCCAGAAAGAAATGCCTTTAGACTTTTTTTGAAGCACATTCTTTATCAGAAGTACTTTTCTTCATGGAAAACAGTCTTTGTAAAAAGCGATGTTAGTCTAGAGAGAGTCTGCTCCGTGACATATTTTATTTCAAATAATATGTCACGGTGGTTTCAGCCTCTGTCTAGGATAACAATGTTAGTTCGAATGACTATCCTCTACAAAACTAATTCACCATAATGGTTGAACCTGGAGTTCCCATGTCTTTTGGGTTAGATTCAAAGCTACAAGGATGTGGACATTAACCTTGACAGTCTTATACTTAAACATAGGTCGGCTGTTTCAAGTCAGTTATAAAAGCTGAATAATTCAAATTTATTTCGTTTTTGTCCAAAAGATGTTGTTTTTCAAAAAATTTCTTGATTTTAAGCTGACATAAGATATAAATCTTTGAATCGTTTAGTTATTTCATAAATAAGCTTCCAACAATACATTAGCAAACGATTACGCAGTGTTATTTAGGAAAGATGTTGCACTGAGGCATATTTAATTTTCAAAAAATATGCCCCATTTGTAATATCTCTCTTGAATAACAATCCCGTCCATATATTTGCGGTACCCGAAAATAAAGAGGATTCCTTGCTAAAATTAATAAATGAAGAAAATATCGGCTCCTGTTGAAAAGAAATAGAGATACAACGAGGTAAGTGCTTTCTTAGTTCCAAGAAAACCAACCTAGATAGGCATAGTAAACGTATTTCAAGCTGATTGCCTTTAAAATCAGAAGTTACTGTTTTGCAAATGATTAATTTATTTTCATATATTGATCGTCTTTCATATCTTGAAACATTGAATTTTGATTCAGTGTTCTCTCCCCTTATGGGGAAATCAGAATTGTATTGCTTTTATTTTATATTGCTGTTAATGCGCTAAACTAATGATAGACATTATAACAAGCATTAGAGTTTTTAAATTTTACGAGTATCTATGGCCATGCTTTCAGGGACACCATATTAGGTGGGCCAACGTCGCTCCCACAGTAAGGACGGATAGTACAGAGAAGGAAAGAACATCCATGCCTTGCCCGTGATTTGAACCCAGAACCTTTCTGATGCAAGGGCAGCTACCTGACCCCTACACAGGCCGGTTGGCGGTGTAAGGAAAACATTTTTTTAAAATTTTTATTTCTTAAAACAATAAACATATCTTATCTTATGATCTTACGAATTATATCGTAAATGTTATTCTGGGGAGACGCTGCTCTGTGTTACCAATTTTTTTTAGAAATTAATTGGCAAGCAGTTGCAACGTCTCTCAAGTATGACATTGTTCACACATGAAATTTCTCTTAGGGTAATAGTATCACCAAAACGATTAAATGTCTAAACATATTCTTAAATTTCCAGTGTCGGAGGTTTATTTGCAGCTAATGGTATGATTTGTAGGTTGTAGCTTTATTATTTTTTTTTTTCTAAAAGAAATGCCTTGGACAAATATTATTTAGAAATGCATTTTATGTTAGAAGTATCGTTCGTCATGAAAAACAGTTACAAGTAATGTTACAATTAATGTTTTGTCACAATTAATGTTATTCTGGAGAGATGCTGCCCTTTGCCTTATTTCATTTGAAATAATAGGTCAGGTGGTTTCAGCCTCTGTCTAACAATGTTCCTTCCAATCACAATATTTTACAAATCAAATTAACCATAATGCTTGATCCTTGAGTTCCCTTGTTTTCTGGGATAAGTTCGAAGTAAAAAAAGTTATGGATTATAACATTGATAGACGTAAACCCAAAAATGGGTCAGTAGCTCAACTCCAAATGTAAAATAAAATAATTTTAATTCGTAATTTTGTTTAGGTTCTCTCTTTATAGCTCATCAAAAGCACGTATTCCCCTCCCAAAAAAAAGTCAGTCCCTTTTAAAACATCATGGTATGTTATGAATTAGGCATTAGCCTCATTTACATCCTGGAAAATATTACTCTTTATTTAATGAAGTTATTTTTTAATGAGTATAAATAAAATGTAACTTAATGTGTTATTCTTTTGTGCAACCAAAAGACACGTCAGTTGCCATCTACTGGCATTCGTGCCATAAATTTGTATTTTCTGAACTATGTTCCTGAATTTCTGGATTCCTTAAAAATAAGCCATTAAATGTTTACCTTGGAAGCATTTAAATGTCTTTCAGTTCACGTTTAAAGAAATTCTCAAAGTTTGGTTTTTATGTGATGAACTCTAAACACAATAGTGTTACAACTTTATCTACTCCTTACAATTGTTCTATTTATTAAATTTATCGCTATTTCACGTGAAGACGAAACACTTACTCTAAAGCATGATCTATGCTGGAATTAAAGAATATTATGCTTTTTCTTTCTTTTATTTAATTAAAAAAAAAATTGGAAGAAGATGAGCATAAATAACCAATGTCAGAGAAGAGATCACTTGAGATTTAAACTATATATAATTCTTTCGACAAGCAGAATCAAGATAAATAATGCATTGCGATCCCAGTCTTGCATGAATGATTTTAGGTAAGTAGCAATAAAATCTTATTATTATTAAAAAGTAATTAGTTTCACAATTTATTAATTACTGCTGCTATTGTAGTGGAAAAAAATTATTAATCAATATTTCATGATCAATATTTAATGTGATCACGAAATTCGTATTTTAAGGTACGATCTATGCTGGAATCAACGATGTTATGTTTATTCCATCGTTCGATTAATTAAAAAAAAAAGACTTAGGGTGTAGGCACATTTACCAACTTCAAGAATAGTGATTATTTGAGATTTAATCAACTTATAGGGCTTTCTCAACTTATCAGCTATAGAGCCTAACAACTATAGAGCTTAATCAATTTATAGAGCTTCAACTTATAGAGCTCAACGTCTAGTTGAATCAAGATAAAATAATACGCTATGATGTCATGCATGCATGAATGTTTTTAGATATTGGCACAAAAATTTTGTTATGTTTAAAAATTAATCAAATTAATTTATACAATTTACAATACAATTTATTGCTATCGCACAGTAAATATTACAGAATTACAATATTGCAGTATATATTAGACTAGCCCGTGTGGTGACCGGGTTTGAAAGAATAGTCCCACTGTAGCTCATGCATGTCGTAAGAGGCGACTAAAATGGTTACACAGTGTCAGAGGGTATAGTTAGGCACCCTGCTTCTGGGGATTATAATAGGAGACTGGCCATCCAGATTGGGGGTCGGGAGAACTGCTAATGACCCTACAATGTAAAAAACCATTGGTACAAAATTCCAAGAAGAACTAAACCTGACTACAGGGCGACGATTCGGTAAAGGCTTTAATGGATTATTCGTTCTCTATATAGGAATAAAGTACTGCAAATGCTAATTGAGTAGATTGATGATTACAGAATGAAAGACCAGTTGGACCGCATATATATATATATATATATATATATAATGGTTTATTTTAAGGTACTATATTAATCAATAAAAACAGATGTTAAGCTTAAAGACCCAGTCCTAGAGTTCAGTTCAAGCTCTTCTTTAAAAGAGCAAAATTTTAAAGAAAAGATGTTGTTCGATCAATCTTATTTTCAAAACTATTCTGACTAAAGCATATTCTCATGAGGTAACAATTTCGTAAAAAGTAATGTTGTTTTGAGGAGATGCTGCACTGTGACGTATTTTATTTAAAACAATGGGTCACATTTTCAGCCTCTGTCTAGGATAACAATGTTCGCAATAGAATATTCTCTGAGGGTAATAGTTTCATCAATGAAATTTCATGTTTAAACATATTCTTGAAAATCCCAGTTCCTAAGTTTTTTCTCTAAAAGAGTAATTTTTTCAATAAAGAAATGCCCTTAGACAAATCTTACTTTGAAAGATGTTCTATACCAGAAACGCCAAAAAGTAATGTTATTCTGGAGAGATGCAGCTCCGTGACATATTTCAGTTGCAATAATATGTCACGGTGGTTTCAACCTTTGTCTAGGATGACAATGCTCGCTCTGATCACAATTCTCTATAAAACTAATTTACCTTAATGCTTGATTCTGGAGTTTCCTTGTTTTCTAGGTTAGGTTCGAAGTTACAAGGTAATGGACTTGAGCAAAGTTTAGTTTTTATGAGATGAACTTCAAACACAAAATAGTTTTAAAAATTTGTCTTCTCCTTACAATTGTTGTATTTATTAAATGTATCGCTATTTCATTTGGAGAAGAAACATTTACTATAAAGCATGACCTATAATGGAATTAATGATTCTAAGCCTTGGTCCATCATTTATTTAATTTTTAAAAAAAAAACTAGAAGAAGATAGGCAAAGTTACCAATGCCAGAAAAGAGATGACTTGAGATTTTATCTACTTATAAATCCTTCGACAATTTGAATCAAGATAAAGTAATGCATTCTGATGTCAGTCTTGCATGTATGATTTTAGGTAATTAGCAATAAAGTCTTATTATTGTTAAAACGAAATCAGTTTTACAATGCTGTTGTAATGTAAAAAAATAGATAGATAGTTTAGTTTTTGACGAAACTGTGACCCGGTGTATGATACGAACGGAAATTTCGTCAAAGTAACGAAATTACATTTGCTACTTTTTCAACGAATCACATTTTCTTAAAATTAAAGAAATATTTCATCTTTCTAATTTTTTCAAAGAAAAAAGAAACTTGTAACTAACTATTCTGTTAATCACTTTATAGTTTAGATGTGTCTATGTCAACCATGTAACACGAGAAATACTTACAGAACAGAGATAATTGTCATATAATAATAAGCATATTTAATTACATGATTTTATGAATTGGATCGTGAATGTTATTCACGATCTGTGACCAATCTGTTCTGTGACCAATTTTTTTGAAATTATTGACCACAGTTGTTGCCTCTGACTAAGTTGACAATGTTCACACATGAAGATTCTTCTAGGGTAATAGTATCATCCAAAAGAATAAATGTTTAAACAAATTCTTAAATTCCCAGTTTCGGTCATTTTAAATAATACGGCAGGTGGTTTCAGCCTCTGTCTAGGATTACAGTGTTCACACATGAAGATTCTCCTATGATAATAATATCACCAGAAAGATTAAATGTTTAAACATATTCTTAAATTCCCAGTTTTGGAGTTTTTAGCCTTATTATTTTTCTTTGAACGAAATGCCCTTAGACAAATATAATTTAAAAGCGCATTTTATATTCATCATGAAAAACATTTTTTTCCTATTTAATGTTATTCTGGAGAGATGCTGCCCTTTTCCTTATTTTTTTTTAAATTATAAAGCAGGTGGTTTCAGCTTCTGTCTATGTTTGCTACGAACACAATCATCTACAAAACTAATTTACCATAATGCTTGATCCTGTTGTTTCCTTGTTTTCTGGGTTAGATTCGAATTTACAAGGTTATAGACTTGAACATTGATAGACTCAGATCCAAAAATGGGTCGGTTGTTCAGCGCCAAATATAAAATAAAATAATTTCAATTTGTAATTTTGTTTAGGTTCTCTCTTTATAGCCCCCAAAAAAAGTCAGTCCCTTCTGCAACATCATTATATGTCATGAATGGCCGCATTTACATCCTAGAAAATATTATTTTACTTTTTGTGTTACCAAAACACTCGTCAGGTGCCCCTACTGGCATTCGAGCTATAAATTCTTATTTTCTGTTCTATGTTTTTGAATTTTTGTATTCCTTGAAATGAATAATCCATCATATGCGTTCCCTGGAAGCATTTGAATCTCTTTCAGTTCGCGTTTGAAGAAATTCTCGAAGTTTGGTTTATATGAGATGAACTCTAAACACAATAGTGTTAAAAATTTATCTACTCGATGCAATTATTTTATTTATGAAAATTATCGCTACTTCATGTGCAAACGAAACACTTATCCAAAGACAGCTCTATGCTGGAATTAATGATTATTAGCATTGTTCCATCTTTTATTTAATTAAAAAAACTAGGGAGAGGATAGGTCAAGTGACCAATACCAGAAAAGAGATCACTTGAGATTTAATCTACTTATAAATCTTTGGACAAGTTGAGTCAAGATAAAATAATGCATTGTGGTGTCTGTCTCTCATGAATAATTTTAGGTAAGTAGCAATAAAATCTTATTATTGTTAAAAAGTAATCAGTTTTAAAATTTTTTTGCTATTGTAGTGTAAAAAAATATATATACTCAAATTTCTCGCAATTTTCTTAGTTTTTGATGAAACCGTTATCTGGTATAAGTTCCAAGCAAAAACTTCGTCATAGTGACTAAATTACCACCCACTTCTTCGAGGAATAGCATTTCCTCAAAATTAAAGAAGTATTTCATCATTCTACTTTTTCCACAAAAAAAAAAACTTGTAGAGCCTAATGTAACTAACTATTCTAATAATCACTTTATCGGTGGACACCGATTAGATGTATCTTAATCAACCAAGAAGCATTAGAAATACTTTAAGAACAGAGAGATATAAATGTCCTAAAATAATAAACATATCTTATGATTTTATGAATTGAATCGTGAATGTTATTAACGAACTGCGATCAATTTTTTTTTGAAGTTATTAGCCACATTTGCAGCCTTTGCTAGGTTGACAATATTCATGCATGAAGATTCTCTTAGATTCTCTTTGATAGTATCACTAATACGATTAAAATATTAAACATATTCTTAAAAATCCCAATTTCGGACAATTTTCGTTAAAAGAGTGAAGGAAACCCCGAAAAGATATTGTTTGACAAATTTTATATCAATAACCATTCCGACTCAAAAATATCATACTCCTTATGTAAGAGCCTCGTCAAAAAGTAATGTTATCTTGGGTAGATGCTGCTCTGTGCCCAATTTTAATTTAAATAATTGAGCACAGCGTCAGCCTCTGTCTAAAATAACAATGTTTACACATGAAGATTCTCTTATTGTAAAAGTGTCACCAATATGATTAACTGTTTAAACATATATTTAAAAATCCCAGTTTCGGAGGTGTAGTTGTGGCTTATGTGTTATGTGTTATGTGAGGATAAAAATTGCGATGGCATGTCTTCGGATCATCCTCAAGGATTTTTCCCATTCTGACCCTAAAAGCTATAGTGCGACGTAAATAAAGTACCTAATTACCAAAGAAAAATAGTTAAAGTTTTACAGAAAGAAGTGCCCTTAGACAAATCTTATTTTTTACCGCATTCTATCTCAGAAGTATCGTCCTTCATGGGAAACAGTCAAAAGTATTGTTAGTGCGGGGAGATGCTGCTCTGTGACTAATTTTATTCGAAGTAATTAATCACAGTTGCAGCCACTGTCTAGGATAACAATATTCACGCATGAAAATTTTCTGACGGTAATAGTTTTTATAAATAAGGTG
Organism: Parasteatoda lunata; assembly: GCA_949128135.1. Taxonomy (NCBI): domain Eukaryota; kingdom Metazoa; phylum Arthropoda; class Arachnida; order Araneae; family Theridiidae; genus Parasteatoda; species Parasteatoda lunata. The sequence continues at coordinate 46,311,589 of OX421981.1, read as the reverse complement.
ACATATTTAAACATATGCTTGAAAATCCCAGTTCCCAAGGTTGATTTGTAGCTCATATTTTCTATAAAAGAGTAACTTTTTTTCCAGAAAGAAAAGCCTTTAGACTTATCTCGAAGCACATTCTATATCAGAAGTACTTTTCCTCAAACAGTCCTTTCAAAAAGCAATATTATTCTTGAGAGAGTCTGCTCCGTGACATATTTTATTTCAAATAATATGTCACGGTTTCAGCCTCTGTCCACGATAACAATGTTCGTTCCAATCACTATTCTCTACAAAACTATTTCACCATAATGTTTGAACCAGGAGTTCCCATGTCTTCTGGGTTAGGTCCAAAGTTACAAATGCTATGGGCATTAACTTTGACTGTCGTAGACTCAAGCATAGGTCGGCAGTTCAACGTCAGTTGTAAAAGCTGAACCATTCAATATGATTTCCCTTTTATCCATAAGTGTCTGTTTTTCAAAAGATTTCTTGAAAAGAAATATGGATACAACGAGGTAAGTGAGTTCTTAGTTCTAAGAAAACTTACCTAGATAGGCATAGTAAACGTATTTCAAGATTGCCTTTAAAATCCGAATTTATTTTTTTTGCAAATGATTTACTCATTTTCATATCTTGATCGTCCTTCATATCTTGAAACACTGAATTTTAATTCAGTGTCACCCCCCCCCCCTCTTATGGGGAAATCAGAATTGTATTGCTTTCATTTTAAAGCTGCTTAATGCATTAAACTAATGATAGACATTATTACAAGCATTAGAGATTTTAAATTTTAAATTAGTGTTTCGCTGCTTTCATGGTAAAAGCTGAATCGTATTGCTTATATTTCCTTTATTTTTCTCTGATCTTATTTATCTTATATTTCTATTTAAAACCCAAGTTTTTCATCCAGATAGTAGAGTCAAAGATACGCAAATTTAATAGAAAAATTTCAAGAATTGTTATATGTCTATTCACAGAAAAACATTTTTTTTTCCAATGTCCACCTGACTGACACTTTGTCATTTTCAGTTTTCAGCTAAGCAGATTTGTTGGCCACTGCAGATTTGTTTCAGGGGCACCTTATTAGGTGGTTCAACGTTGCTTCCACAGAAAAGACAAATAGTACAGAGAACGAAAATATATCCATGCCTTTCCCGGGATTCGAACCCAAGACTTACACAAAGAAGCATAAAAAGGAAGGATTCGAGTGATTAGCGATATTTTTTTCAAAGGTTACAATTTAAATCAAATTACTGTCTCTGAAAATATATGTGTCTGGGGCAACCTCTGTCCAGGATTAAATTGTTCAAACATGAAGATTCTCTTAGGTTTAGAGTTTCATCAATAAAATCACATGTTTAAATATATGCTTTCCAGCTCCTCAGGTTGATGTATAGTTTGTGTCTTTTTTCAAAAGACTCATGTTTTCCAGAGGAGTTACTCTGAGACAAATCTTATTTAAAATACATTCTATCAGAGAAGTATGGTAACAGTCTCGTCAAAAAGCAATGTTATTCTGGAGAGATGCTGCCCTGTGACTTATCTTATTTAAAATAATAAGTTACAGTGTGTTTAGCATCTGTCTAAGTTAACAATTTTATCGACAACTTTTTCATCGAATTTCATCTTGAATAAAATAAGATGTTAGAAAAAAAAAAAGGAAAAGCATTGGCAGAACAGAATTAAGGTAAATTTAGTGCAAACAATTTTTTTCTAAATTTGTATGTCATAAAATAATAAGCATATATGTATAATCTTATAATCTTATGAATTGAATCCTTATATAGGCGTGAATCCTAGGCGTGAATCCTCAGGCGTGAATTCTTAATTCTTTTAAAAAAATGAAGAGTGTGAGTTTTATGTTTGGAGATAAGGTTTACAAAAAATTAACTGTACATTCTCGATACAAACTCGATGTCTCCCTGTTTTTATTCAAAGTATGTATTTAATATTTACTCTTAATAATATTTTTTCTTGATAACTTTGAATCCCTAGTTAGAATTTTTTAACCTAGTTAAAAAATTTCGAATCTTTGTAACAAAAAGCTTTTTTCTAATGGATAGCCTTGTATCCAGTTGTTAAGATTAAATTTTTCTAGAGGAACCGAGTTTTCATATTATTGATTAATCAAAACTTAGCAATCCTCAAAATGGAACAGAAGGTGATTCTATCGTAATTTTTGTAAAAAAATGGACATAGACTGCTAGTCCTTTAGTATTTAAAAAGCATCGTGTGATGGCAGCTTTTACGGCAAAACAACAATATAAAAACTAATACTACCAATCTAAGTTAACATCATGGTCAAAATAGCAGGGTCTTTATTTATTTATTTTTAAATTAGACATAAAATATAAATTTATGACTATTTTTTAAAACTTTCTATTAGTTTCACTTAGAGGCCATTAAATATATTACTTCCACTCAAAAAAACTGCTTTATTACTTATATCATGCACTTTCTATACTCATAACTTCTAATGAGTCCGTATACTTGTTTTATGTAATAGCTGTGTGTACAGTAAGCAAAAAATAAACGGTATCAACCTTTAAAACTTTTAATATAATAAATAGATTATGGTTTCGCAAATGAAAAGCGAATTTGCGAAACCAGTGGTTGTTCCAAAGAGGTGTTATTCGCTTTCAAGTTTGATTTTAAAATAATTTGAAAGAATGTAACATCTCTCTTGGATAACAATACCAACAATGATATCTTTCATTACGATGATATTGTTAAAGAAAAGACATTCAAGATATAAGTGAGAAGTAACGAGAAAATGCTGAATATATGAGTAAGTATAAGGTAAAAAAGAGATGTAGTAAATTATTAACAGTAGTTATGTTTATGCACACAATTCACATTTCGGTTATTATTGTTTAACAAATAAAGTGAAATGTCAGTGACAATATATATATATATATATATATATATATATATATATATATATATATATATATATATATATATATATATATATATATATATATATATATATATATATATATATATATATACATATATATATATAGCAATCTTGTCACCAGTTTGCTTTTGAATAATTGAAAAAATTCATATTCTAACTATCATTAATGGATTAATCATCGGCATAATAATATTTGTTCTATACTTACTTCAATGTGTCAAATCTCAAATACTCTTAATCAAATCCTCATTTTGAAACTCATTCTGACTTATAAGTGTCGACCTTCATGAATTACAGTCTTGTCAACAAAAAAATGTTATTCTGGGGAGAGGCTGCTCTGCGTCCAATTTTATTTGAAGTAATTGTACACAGTTGCAGTCTTTGTCTAAAATAACAATGTTCACACATGAAGCTTTTCTTCGAGTAATAGTTTCATCAATAAAATCAAACTTTTAACATATGTCTGGCTAGTTCCGGATGTTGATGTATAGGAAATAAAAACAGTTATGTTTCCCCAAAGATGTTTTCCAGAAGAGATGCTCTTTGGCAAATCTTACTTTATAACTGATTCTTACTCAGATGTGTCGTCCTTCTTGGACAATAATCTTGTCAACAAAAAAAATTTTATTTTGGAGAAATACTGCTCTGTGACTTATTTTATTTGAAATAATGAGTCAGGTGGTTTATGCATATGTCTAGGAGCACAATTTTGTCGAAAACTTTTTCATGGAATTTCATATAAAATAATTGAAAGATGTTAGAAAAGAAAGAAAGGAAAAAAGCTGGAAGAAGAGAATTACGGCAGATATAAACAAACGGCAGATGTATAAATTTTTTTTAAAATTCTATTTCATCAATAATAAACATTTCTTATCTTATAATCCTATAAATTATATCGTGAATGTTGTTCTGGGGAGATGCTGCTCTGTGTTACCAATTTTATTTGAAATAATTGGCAAGCAGCTTGCAGCGTCTGTCTAGGATGACATTGTTCACACATGACGATTCTCTTAGGGTAATAGTATCACCAAAAAGATTAAATGTCTAAACATATTCTTAAATTTCCAGTTTCGGAGGTTGATTTTTTTAGCTTGTGTTATGATTTGTAGTTTGTAGCTTTATTATTTTTTTCTAAAAGAAATGCCTTAGACAAATATTATTTACGAATGCATTCAATGTTAGAAGTATCGTTCGTCGTGAAAAACAGTTTTATCGCAATTAATGTTATTCTGGAGAGATGCTGCCCTTTGCCTTATTTTATTTGAAATAATAAGGCATTTTGTTTCAGCCTCTGCCTAGGATGACAATGTTCGCTTCGATCACAATCCTCAAAAAAATTAATTTACCATAATGCTTGATCCAGGGGTTTTCTTGTTTTCTGGGTTTGGTTCTAAGTTACAAGGTTATGGATATGAACATTGATAGACGTAGACCCGAAAATGGGTCGGTTGCTCAACGCCAAATATAAAATGAAGAAAACAAGGGAGAAGTGAGGCAAAGTGACGGATGCCAGAAAAGAGATCATTTGAGATTTAATCCACTTATAAATCTTTCGTCAATTTGAATCAAGATAAAATAACGCATTGTTATGATTTGTAGTTTATGTTTTTCTCTAAAAAAGCAATTTTTTTCTGAAGAAATCCCCTTAGACAATTCTTACTTCGAAACGCATTCTATGTTAGAAGTATCTATGGTCATGAAAAACAACCTTGTCACAATTAACGTTATTCTGGAGATATGCTTTTAGCATATCTCCAGAATAATGTTATATATGAGAATAGAATAACGAATAAGAATAAAGTTATATATAGAATATAGAATATAGAATAACGTTATATATTATAATATAACGAAATAATATGTCAGATGGTTTTAGCCTCTGTTTAGGATGACAATGTTCACTTTTAGGCTATGGTTATAAGGTCCTAGGTTACAAGGCTATGTACTTGAACATTAAAAGACGCAGACCCAAATATGGGTCAGCTGTTTAACTCCAGTTCAAAAAAAATAATTTCAATTTTTAAAATTGTTAGATTTTCTCGTTACAACTCATCAAAAACACGTACTTTCCCCCAAAAAAAGTCTGGACCCACCGCAACATTATGGAATGTCATGGAAGGGGAACTAGCCACCTTTACATCCTGGAAAATATTATTTTTCTTCATTTGAAGTTTTAATACTTTTTAAAAAATATATTTAAAATGTGATTTAACGTGTACTTTTCGCGTACAACCAAACTCACATAATTCATTTTAAGCATGTACTCCTCCCCTACAAGAAAAGTGATAACTTGAGATTTAATCTACATATAGAGCTTTTGTCAAGTTAAATCAAGATAAAATAATTCACTATGAAGTCAGTCTTGCAAAAATGATTTTAGGTAAGCAGCACAAAATTTTTATTATTGTTAAAATGTAATCAGTTTTACTATTTATTGCTATTGTAGTGTAAAAAAAAAATACATATTCAAATTTCACGAAATTTTCTTTCCCTTTCATCACTCTTGGGTACCTACTTCCTTGATAGTATTTCTGTATGCATTTAGTGACAAAACAATTTGTTATCTTTGAAAAAAAAAAATTTAATTTTTTTTTTTTAACTCTTAAGAATAGATTAGTTAAAGAAGACAAGCGAGCTTTCGCTCATTGGAAATTTTGAACATTTCAAGTTTGCTTCCATTTTATCCAAAAGTAACTTTTTATCCAGCAATTTCTTGATGTCAAACTGGTCTTAATATATAAATCTCTGAATAGCTTAATTATTACAAAAATACGCTTCCTAGGATACATTCGCTAACTGATACGAGATGTTATTTCGGAAAGAAGTTGCACTGAGGCATATTTAATTTTCAAAAAATATTGCCACTTCTCTCTTGAATAATTCTCTTACTTTAAAACTCAGTGGTTTTCATCAGAGGGGCAGATAAAAATAATTGAACTTTATACTATAATTATCTTAAGAAACTAGTATAACTACCCAAGAATGTACGTTAAAATTTTGTTATAGATAAGCGACACTAGATGTACTTATATGAAGAAAATTTACTAAAGCGTTTCAATCTTCAATTTTTTTAAATTCACAAGGTAGAGCAAATTTAAAATATTTCAAACTTTTTCTTAATTTGTAATTTAGTTTGTGTTTTCTTTCAACCAATCTTCATATTCACGTCCCAAGAAAATGCTAATCTCTCTTAAGATATGAATTTTTATGAGTAGTTCCAAACCGTCCTGGAAAAGGCCTTAATTGCGGCCGAAATCGAACTTGTTACTTAATCCACCATTCATGACCACTAAGGATAGAGATTTTTTTTAATGTCTTCAGTGAATGTAAATGGAGAAAAGTAGTTTATAATGATCGCGTCATTAAATCACAATCTCTCCGATGTATGGCTTGGATGTATTGTCTTTTTTGGGTAACAGTCTCGCCAGATTTTTAATATTATTCTGGACAGATGCTGCACTGCGAGTTATTTCGTTTTACATAATAAAGCACAGTTGTAGCCTCGATCTAGGAATACAATGTTGTCTACAACTTCTTGATGGAATACCAATTGGAGCGAATAAATGATTTTGAAGAAAAAAAAAGATTTCCTTAAAATTTATACTTAAAAATGCAAAATCGCTTTAATTCTGGTTATTTAATAAATAGTGTTTAATTTTAATACAATATGAAATTGCTAATGTGAAACTTCGATGAATAATATATTTCCTTTTAATAATTTAGCACAGCGCAGGAACTTTATACTGCGATGATGCCATTTGTAAAAAGAAATATGCAATTAGCTGGCACCCAGCTTCTGGGGATTATATAAGGTGACTGGCCCTCCTGGTTGGGGTTGGGCGTAAGGCTAACTACCCTACACTGTAAAAAACCATTGTTACGAAATCTCATGAAGAAAAAAAAAGTTTTATTGTATTTATCTCTTTTAAGATCAATTTTAACGTTTGCTTTTGAAATCCTGACCATATCTTGTACAGATAAAGCTATATTGGGTACTTTTGAGAGAAAGGTCTTCAAAAGTATTTTTGAGGAATTAAAAGAAAATGATGTGTGGCTTTGAAGATCAAATCTAGAGTACTGTCATTCATATAATGAACCTGAATATCTTTTGGTCTTAAAAACTAAATATTGGAAAACACTAGCAAAAAAAAAAAAAAAAAAGGTTAGCCTGGGAAAAACTTATTGAGAAGATCAAGGCTGCTGTATGCACCGAGCAAAATTTACGGCAAAGTGACGAAATTACTATCGTCTCCCCCCTCTCTCCCTGTATATATATATATATATATATATATATATATATATATATATATATATATTGCTCCATTGTTTAATTAATTAAAAATTTAAAAAAACCTAGGGAGAAGACAGGCCAAGTGACCAATACAAGAAATGTGATCACTTGAGTTTAAATCTACTTATAGAGCGTTCGTCAAGCTAAATCAAGATAAAATAATACACTATAATGTCAGTCTTGCAAGAATGACTTAAGATAAGTAGTAAAAAAAATTTATTATTGTTACAAAATAATCAGTTTTACTATTTATTGCTATTGTAATATATAAAAAAAGTATCAAAATTCACGAATTTTTTTTAGTTTTTGATGAAACCGTTACCTGGTGTACGCTCACAGCAGAAAATTCGACAACCAGGGGAAATAACTTTTTTTTTTCCAACTGTCATTGAACAGCTGACCCTATTTTTTGGGTTTACAACCACTTATGTTCATTTCCGTAGCCTTGCAGAGTTGAACCTAATCCTGAAGTCAAGGGAACACCTGGATCAAGTATTGGGAGAAATGTGCCTTCATTGAGAACTTTTTGATGGAACTAACCCGCATTTGCTTTGCAAGGAGTGGAAGACCACGAGAACCTCCCATGTTTATCTTGACGGCTTGGGGACTCTAATCCATGATCCGTATACCACTGAAGATATTTCACGTCAGCACTGTGGTCAGAGCAAGCCGGAAGAGGATTCGCATCGACGACCATCGATGGGGATTCGTACCCGATCTACCTCATTGGAAGGCGGACGCTCTATCGCCTGAGCCATCGAGGCTCATGAAATTACTATTGTCACTTCTTCTAAAATTCGCACTTCGATGAATATGTCGTCATTCTATTTTTTTTTTTTTTAGAAAAATAAATTTCTTAGCGCCAATGTGTCCAACTTTTCTAATAATATTTTTTTCTGAAAATAATTATAATAATTTAATAATTAAAACAACTTAATAATTATAAAAATTTAATAATTATAATAATTTAATAGTTAGAATAATTATAATAATAATTATAATAAATAGAATAATTCTGAAAATATTTTTTTTTAATAACTCTTGTAATGAAAATATTATTATTACATAGCATTTGAACTTTTTAAGTTTTGTTGTTAAAAATTATAAATTACACTGTGATTTATTCATTGAATGTTTGAGGTGTTACTAAAAGTTAAACACAAAGCAGACATTGTAATATTTTCAGTTCGCGGTTAAAGCAAAATCTTATCGATTTCACTATAATGCAACTAATTGTATAAAGCTAGTGACAGACATTATTTTCAGAGTTAGATTTTTTAAATTTTAAATTGAGTTTTTCACCATTCGTATGATGAAAGCAGATTTGCATTGCTTTTATCTTCTGCTAAATGTATAAAGCAAATGACCGCCATTATTTTCAGAGAGAGATTGTTTCAGAGTTCAGAGCAATGACACTAAAGGCGATAAAAATGAAATGAACTTTTTCTACAAAATTGAAGCAAATATTTTAACTTAGCAAAAGAGTAATTAAAATTAATTTTGCATTAATCAACTTAATAATTTATAAAATGGAAAAAAATCATTTTAGTCATGAAATTGTTCTTTTCTCCGCGATTCCACTATTTAGAAGGAGATGTGAAAACGATATTTAGATGATGCCAGAAAAGTTCACATAATATTAAAACTTGAAACCGGAAATATCAAGAAAAAAATTTAAAATTAAGGTTAAACATTATTAGAAGCATTTATAAATAATTGCAAATGAAATAGCGATTAGAGTAAATAATAAATGAATGCATTGGAGTAATCTGTTTTAGTGAGTCATGGGTCAACTGCTGTCTGTAGTGCCATAATGAAAAAAAGAACGATGAAAGTATGTTGTTCTGAGGAGATGTTACACCTAGTATTATTCTGTTGCTTAAAAAATAAAACTCAGTGTAAGCATCTTCTTAAAGTAACAATTTCCCTGCATTATATTGGATAAAAGTGGTTTGTACAAAATCAAGAAAATCAGAGGAGAAATATAAGAAACAGTATATTCTTATAGAACAATAGACTTGAATGTATTTAAAGAAGAATTAAAATGGAATTTCCTAGAGGATGTTCAGTGAATCAGCGGATTCTAGTAGTTTAACTGTGTGAGGTGAAGGCAGTTAATAAACAGTTTCCTTTACAGTTAACAGCTTGTATACCCTATTATTTATGGTCATTTGACATATATAAAAGGGATGTGGGAAATAATATATGAAGGAAATGCATGAACTCAGATATGAAGCAGAATTAGATCGCAGAAAGGTTTTCACAAATCAATTTCTAAACTTTCGCTTATAATATTTATGATCTTAAATTGACAAATTTGAACTTGTCGTATAACAATGGAATCGTTTAATACTTTCTGAAGGTTGACTAATTGCTACATAATTTAAATATAATTTATGTGAATGATGTAGTTAATAATTTTTTTTTGAATAATTAATGTATTTTTTGTATTTTAATAGGTCTAAGGAGTCTAATGTTGGTGATGACGCATTTGTCCCAAAAGTTAGACAACGAGAATTTACTTAATTTTATGATCAACTCAGCAACACATTATTGTTATTCAGCAGAGATTTTACTGTAACACAAATTTGATATTGAAAAACTTGTGCACAGTAAGATCCTTATGGGTAACAATCACGTCAGAAAGTAATGTTATTGTGGAGCGATATTGCTCTGGGATTCCCTGTGACTGCAGTTAAAACAAAGTTTTTACCTCCTTCTAGGAAGATAGTCATATCGGCAACTTCTAGATTAATTTTACTATTGTTTGGACTAGAAGCAAATTAAAAATATCATGAATAAATTATTTAAAAAAAAAAAAAAAAATTCATATACATATATTTACTCAGTTACTTTTTTTCAAAACTTGCGATTATTTGATGCTCTAAATATATAAAACTTTCCGAAATTTATCGGCATGTTTAAATTTCTGATCACTTATTGCTTTATAGTTACAAAATTGATTAAAAAATTTAATTTAAAATAAAATTTTAATTTTTGTTAAGCCATAAAATTGCAATTTTGACTTTTAAAATAACTTAGAAAACAGAATACAAATCTCTACTCTTTTTTTTCTCTTCCTGGATTTTTTGCAAAACCTTCGGAGTACAGAGGGACCAATTTTTAGACATTTGTCGTGCCCTCTCGATAAAAAAGGTTTTTTGTTTCTATAACTTTAGTGGCTGGTACCCCCTGACGACGGTAGCGTCGGCCGTTAATTCCATATTTTTCATTGTTTTTTCTTTAATATTTTATTAACTCGTCATTTTCAGTTTTCAGTTTAGCAGATTTGTTGGCCATGCTTTCAGGGGAACCTTATTGGATGGTCCAACGTTGCTTCCACAGAAAGGACAATCCATGCCTTTCCCGGGATTCGAACCCAAGACTTACATAAAGAAACATAAAAAGGAAGGACTTCGAGCGATAAGCGAAATTTTTTCCAAAGGTAACAATTTCAACCATATTACTCCATATCGAATTTGTTGATAAATATTTAATGAATTTCAAGAATGTCTACTATATTTCTGCAAAATACGCTTACATTCTTTAAAATAGTAAAGGTTCTTAGAGATTAGAAAGATAGATATTTGAAATATATTCACAAATATTTTGAATAAAAAATTATACTTACCAAAATAATTTGAGTCAATAATGAGTTGTTACTAAACGACAATCGATATTTTTACATGTCAAGAATTCTCAAAATCATTCGTATCTGCAATTTTTTAAAATTTTCCAAAAATAGTTTTATTTATAAAAATTAGATTGAGCAATGTCTTCTCTCTGTTGTAAGAGACTCGTAAAAAAAGTAATATAATTCTGGACAGATGCTGCTCCTGTGATTTATTTTATTTAAAATAATAAATGACAGTGGGTTCAGCATCTGTCTAGGTTAACAATTTTATCCACAACCATGGAATTTCATTTAAGTAATTGAAGGATAATAGAAAGGAAGGAAAGGAAAAGAGTTGGGAGAAGATAAGTTTTGCATATATAGTGTAAACAACTTTTTTCTTTTAAATTTCTATATCAGCAGATAATAAAAATATAGGTATGATCTTATGAATTAAAACCTGATATTATCAGGCTAGAATTTATTTTTTTTAAAAATGTAGAGTGTGAGCATTTGCTGGTGTCGTGTGTCTGGGCATAGGGTTCACAAACAAAGAAACTTTACATTCTCGATATAAACTCAATGTCCCCCTGTTTTTATTAAAAGGTGTCTATTCACTACTTACTCTTTAAAAGATGTTCTTATAACTTTGTTATACGGAAAAGAGAGTTCGAATAATTATCCTGGTTCTAATGTTTCAAACTAGCTAAAAAATGTCGAATCTTTTAAACAAAATGCTTTTTTTCAAATGGATAGATCTTTAATCCAGTTGTTGTTTTTTAAACTCTCTGGATGAACCGAGTTTTCATATTATAGATTTATCAAAATGTAACAAATGGTAATTAAGTGATATTTTTTGTAAAAATCAGACATACACTGTTAGTCTTTTAGTATTTGAATAGCATAGTGATGGCAGCTTTCCCAACAAAACATCATTATTAAAACTAGTACTACCGATATAAGTAAACATCATGGTCAAAATATCAGGGTCTTTATTTATTTATTTTCAAATTAGACATAAAATATATATTTATGGCTATTTTTGAAAACTTTCTATTAGTTTCACTTAGAGGCCATTAAATATATTACATCCACTCAAAAAAAAACAGCTTTATTACTGATATCATGCACTTTCTATACTCATAACTTCTAATGAGTCTGCATACTTGTTTTAAGTAATAGCTGCGTGTACAGTAAGCAAAATAAAAACGATATCAACCTTTAAAACTTTTGATATAAAGATTAGATTTTTCGCAAAAGAAGAGCGAATTTGCGAAACCAGTGGTTGCTCGAAAGAGGTGTTATTCACTTTCAAATTTGATTTTAAAATAATTTGAAAGAATGTAACATCTCTCTTGGATAACAATACCAACAATGATATCTTTCATTACGATGATATTGTTAAAGAAAAGACATTCAAGATATAAGTGAGAAGTAACGAGAAAATGCTGAATATATGAGTAAGTATAAGGTAAAAAAAAAGATGTAGTAAATTATTAACAGTAGTTATGTTTATGCACACAATTCACATTTCGGTTATTATTGTTTAACAAATAAAGTGAAATATCAGTGACAATATATATAACAATATAATCAGTGACAGTCTGTGTGCATATATATATGTATATATATATATATGTATATATATATATATGTATATATATATATATATATATATATATATATATATATATATATATATATATATATATATATATATATATATATATATATATATATATATATATATATATATGTATGACGAATTTCTAAAGGCATTAAATTAATCCATAATATCAGATCTTGTAACATCCCAGCTAAAAAATCGCAGTTCTAGAGGTTGATGTTTAGCTTATGTCCTTCTTCAAAATATCCTTCTTGTCCTTTCTTATGTCTGTCTTCTGTTAGACAAACTTTATTTTCAAAACCATTGTGACTCAAAAATATCATACTCCTAAGATCGCGGTTTCTTCAAAAAATAATGACATTCTTCTTTGTCACTTATTTTATTTAAAACAATTCGTCACAATTGCAGCCTCTGTCTAGTTTTACTGAGTTCACTAACAATGTTCACGCAAGAACAAAGCAAAATAACAACGTTCAACCAAGAAGATTCTTTTAGGGAAATAGTTTCATCAATAAGATTACTTGATTAAACATATTCTTGAAAATCCCAGTTCCCAAGGTTGACACGTCACTTATGCTTTCTCTAAAACAGTATTTTTTTACAAAATGAAATGTCCTTAGACAAATCTCATTTTGAAACACATTCCATATCAGAAGTACCGTTCTTCATGGAAAACAGTCTTGTCAAAAAGTAATGTTATTTTGGAGACATGCTGCCTTGTGACATATTTTATTTGAAATAATATTTCCCGGGGATTCGTGCTTCTGTCTAGGATGATTATGTTTGATCCGATCACATTCCTCCAGAAAACTAATTTCTTATAATGTTTGAACCAGGAGTTCCCATGTCTTCTGGATTAGGATCGAAGTTACAGGGCTATGGACTTGAACATTGATAGACGAGCACCCCAAAATTTCGTTTGCTGCTATGTGCCAGTTATAAAATAAAATAATTTCAATATGTCATTTTGTTTAGGTTCTCACTTTGTTAGGTTCTCACATAATTTATTTTAAGCATGAACTCCCCCCCAAAAAAACAAATCAGTCCCTTTTACAACATCATGGAGTGTCATGGAAGGGGCACTAGCCACCATTATATCATAAAATATTAATTTTATTACATTAGGTTTAAAATAAAGGTATTTTATATTAAATGAAATTAAAATGTTACTTAAAAAGTACTGTTTGTGTGCAATCAAAGCACACATCACGTGCCCCCAACTGGCTCTCATGACATAAACTCTGAACTATGATTTGAAGTTTAGGAGCCCTTGAAACTAATCTATAAAATGCTTTCCCTGAATGAACATAAATCTCTCTAAATTTGAGTTTTGAAGAAAATCACAAAGTTTGGTTTACATGAGATGAGGACTCTAAACACAATAGTATTAAAAGTTTACATACTCCTTAAAATTATTCTGCTTATTTAATTTAACGCTATATCATGTGATTACGAATAACTTATTTTAAAGCACTACCTATACTAGAATTAATGATTATTATGCTTGTTAGATTGTTTTATTAATTAAAAAAACCTAGGGAGAAGATATGCTAAGTGACCAATACAAGAAAAGTGATAACTTGAGATAAATCTACATGTAGAGCTTTTGTCAAATTAAATCAAGATAAAATAATTCACTATGAAGTCAGTCTTGCAAAATGACTTTAGGTAAGTAGCACAAAATTGTTCTTATTGTTAAAATATAATCAGTTTTACTATTTATTGCTATTGTAGTGTAAAAAAGATACATATTCAAATTTCACGAAATTTTCTTTCCTTTTCGTCCCTCTGGGGTACCTACTTCCTCGATAGTATTTCTGTAAGCATTTATTGTAAAAAAATTTATTATCTTTGAAAAGAAAAAAAACGAATGTAAAAAGCAAAGTTGAACTCTTTAGAATAGATTAGTTCAAGAAGACAAGCAAGCTTTTGCTCATTGCAAATTCTGAACAATTCAAGTTGATTCCCCTTTCATCCAAAAGTTACTTTTTTAAGCGATTTCTTAATGTCAAACTGGTCTTAATATATAAATCTCTGAATAGCTTGATTATTTCAAGAATACGCTTTCAATGATACATTCACTAACTGATACGTAATGTTATTTAGGAAAGAAGTTGCACTGAGGTATATTTAATTTTCAAACAATATTGTGCAGTCGCCACTTCTCTCTTGAATAATTCTGTTATTTCAAAACTCAGTGGTTTTCATCAGATGGGTGGAAAAAATAATTGAACTTTATACTGTAATAATCTTAAGAAACTTGTATAACTACCCAAAAATGTACGTTAAATTTTGTTATCGATAAACGACACTAGATATTTTTATATCAAGAAATTTTACTAAAACGTACCAATCTTCAATTTTTTAAGACTCACAAGATAGAACAGGTTTAAAATATTTCAAACTTTTTCTTAATTTGTAATTTAGTTTGTGTTTTCTTTCTACCAATCTTCATATTCACTTCCGAAGAAAATGCTAATCTCCTTTAAGACGAGAACTTCTATGAGTAGTACTGGAAAATGCCTTAATTGCGGCCAAAATCAAACTTGTTACTTAATCCCAGCCCTGACTTAATCCACCATTCACAGCCACTAATTATTGAAATTTTTTTAATGTCTTCAGTGAATGTAATTGGAGAAAAGTTAGTTTAAAATGATCGCGTCATTATATCACAATCTCTCAGATGTATGACACAGATATATTGTCCTTTTTGGGTAACAGTCTCGCCAGATAAGTAATGTTATTCTGGACAGATGCTGCACTGTGAGTTATTTTGTTTTAAATAATAACGCACAGTTGCAGCCTCGGTCTAGGATGACAATGTTGTCTACAACTTCTTGATGGAAGTCCAATTGGAGTGAATAAATGATTTTCAAGAGGAATATAACGAAAAGGAAGAAAAAAAAAGATTTCTTAAAAAATTATACTTAAAATTGCAAAATCGCTTTTATTCTGGGTTATTTAATAAATAGTGTTTAATTTTAAAACAATATGAAATCGCTAATGTGAAACTTCGATGAATAATATGTTTCCTTTTAATAATTTAGCAGAGTACAGGAACTTAATACTGCGACGATGCCATTTGTAAAAAGAAATATGCAATTAGCTGGCACCCTGCTTCTGGGGATTATGTAAGGTGACTGGCCCTCCAGGTTGGGGTTGGGCGTAGGGCTAACGACCCTACACTGTAAAAAACCATGGTTACGAAATCTCAAGAAGAAAAAAATTATATTATATTAATCTCTTTCTTTTTTTGTGAAACCGTTTCCTGCTATATTCTCCAAGCAAAAATTTCATCTAAGTGACGAAATAACTATTGTCACTTCTTCGATGAAACGAATTTCGTCAAAATTAGAAACTCGTTGTGAATAATGTATCTAACTGTTCTAATTATCACTTTACCTTGGGCCACACATAGGTGGATCAATGTCACCCAAACAACTTAAGAAATATTGATTCGAAGCAGGATTCGAACCCGAGATCATCCTGGTACATGGCCAAATTCTTGATCACCATACGGCTGGTCGGCATTATCGCTACTTTTTTTTCGATCATCTAGTCTTCATTCAAGTTTTGCCATTCCAGTTAATAAT
This sequence comes from Parasteatoda lunata, assembly GCA_949128135.1. NCBI lineage: Eukaryota > Metazoa > Arthropoda > Arachnida > Araneae > Theridiidae > Parasteatoda > Parasteatoda lunata. Next base: position 46,295,560 of record OX421981.1, on the reverse strand, counting down.
CTCCCACAATGCGCTACGCAGAGGCTCCGTATTTAAAGAAACATTTTCTTCATATATTTAGGAGTTATTTTAGATTCGTCATATATTTGAGAGATATTATATATTTGAGAGTTTTGTCATAAATCAGGTGATTTCTTGTCTTTATCAAAATCTAGACTTAGCTTAAATTGAAAAAATACAGCTCAAGGATTGCTGATTCGACAAACGTTTGTCCAATCTGAGAGTTTTGTTTCTGAGAGTGTGTGCTTCTTTGTTCATTTAGCATTATCTAGCCAATCAAATTATGTTAGTTATATGTATTAAATGATATGAGTTTGATGTATTAAATTATGTAAGTTAAATTACGCAGTGAAAAATGAAAAAAAAATAAAAAAATATTACTAGTAGAAAAGAAGAATTTCGTTTGAATTCGCTTCCCGAAGATACTCTAAGGTTATATTACAAATAGTACTAAAGAAAAGATGTTGCTTTGAGTAAATTTGTATCGTACAAAAATTGGGTCCTCTTAAAAAAGTACCTCATCATTGGAAGCATTTTGATGAATAATTTATGGAAGCATTTAATTAAAAAAATGACTTTTCTTTGATGAGAGAAAATTAATATAAGAAGAAAAGTTTTACTCTGCACATAGAGGTTCAAGAAGAACTTTCACTCATAGGAAAAATTGTGCATTTCATATTGATTTCACTTAGATCCAAAAGTTGCTGTTTTTCCAAAGATTTCTAGATTTTAAACTGTGATAAAATATAAATCTTTGAATCATTTGATTATTTCAAGAATACACTTCCAAAGATATATTAACAACTATCTATTGTTATTTAGGAAAGATGTTGCACTGAAGCATATTTAATTTTCAAAAAATATGCTACATTTGTAACTTCTCTCTTGAATAACAATTTCGTCAATGTAACTGCTTAGAAGATGTATTTGAGGTACTCGAAAATAAAAATGATTCCTGGTTAGAAGAAAACGAAAAAATGAAGAAAAAGGAAAATAGCGACTCCTGATGAAAAAAATCTGGACGCAACAAGATTAATGAGATTTTAATTATAAGAAAACTTACCTAGAAAGCTGTAATAAATATATATCTGAAGGGTACATTACAAGAATACATTAATAACTATGTAATGTTATTTAGGAAAGATGTTGCACTGAAGCATATTTAGTTTTCAAAAAATATGCTACATTTGTAACTTCTCTCTTGAATAACAATTTCGTCAATGTAACTGCTTAGAAGATGTATTTGAGGTACTCGAAAATAAAAATGATTCCTGGTTAGAAGAAAACGAAAAAATGAAGAAAAAGGAAAATAGCGACTCCTGATGAAAAAAATCTGGATGCAACAAGATTAATGAGATTTTAATTATAAGAAAACTTACCTAGAAAGCTGTAATAAATATATATCTGAAGGGTACATTACAAGAATACATTAACAACTATGTAATGTTATTTAGGAGAGATGTTGCACTGAAGCATATTTAGTTTTCAAAAAATATGCTACATTTGTAACTTCTCTCTTGAATAACAATTTCGTCAATGTAACTTCTTAGAAGATGTATTTGAGGTACTCGAAAATAAAAATGATTCCTGGTTAGAAGAAAACGAAAAAATGAAGAAAAAGGAAAATAGCGACTCCTGATGAAAAAAATCTGGATGCAACAAGATTAATGAGATTTTAATTATAAGAAAACTTACCTAGAAAGCTGTAATAAATATATATCTGAAGGATACATTACAAGAATACATTAACAACTATGTAATGTTATTTAGGAAAGATGTTACACTGAAGCATATTTAATTTTCAAAAAATATGCTACATTTGTAACTTTTCTCCTGAATAACAAACCTATCTATAAAACTGCTTAAAAGATGTATTTGAGGTACTCGAAAATAAAAATGATTCCTGGTTAGAAGAAAACAAAAAATTAAGAAAAAAAGAAAATAGTGACTCTTGTTGGAAAAAATATGGATGCAGCAAGATTAATGACATCTTAATTATGAGAAACCTTACCTAGAAAGTTGTAATAAATATATATTTGAAGGGTGCATTACAAGGATACATTAACAACTATGCAATGTTATTTAGGAAAGATGTTACACTGAGGCATATTTAATTTTCAAAAAATATGCTACATTTGTAACTTCTCTCTTGAATAACAATCCTATCAATAGAACTGCTTGAGGTACTCGAAAATAAAAATGATTCCTGGTTAGAAGAAAACAAAAAATGATGAAAAAAAGAAAATAGTGACTTCTGTTGAAAAAAAATATGAATGCAACAAGATAAATGAGATCTTAGTTATAAGAAAATTTACCTAGAAATATGTTATAAATATATATTTGAAGCTGATTGCCTTTTAAGTCAGAATATATTGTTTTTCAAATAATTTCTTTATTTTCTCATAATGATCGCACGTCAATTCAAACTAAATTATATGTTTTGTATTTATTCTATTTTAATTTATTATTTTAGAATTATATCTTTAATGTAAAAACTATCGAAATAAGAAAAAGAGTTTTCTAGGTTTTGCACCTGCTTTGTTAAAATGAACTTATCTTGTATTTTAGAATTAAAACAAGAGACAAAATATTAGTTACGTTTTAAAATAATTTTTGAAAAAATTATGTAAATATAAGCATTTTTATTACACAAATTTCTTTAGAACGTAATAATTTTTATTGATAAAAGTTAGATTTTATTGCGATTTATTCATTAAATGTTTGCTTAGATTTGGGTAAGATTTTTAGACGCATATAAGTTTTTTTTATAGAGCTTTCGACAAGTTGAATCAAGGTAAAATAATGCGTTTTGATGTCAGTCTTTCATGAATGATTTTAGGTAAGTAGCACAAAAATTTTATTTACCGTTAAAATATAATCAGTATTACAATTTATTGTTATTGCACTGTAAAAAATTGGATTCTCAAATTTCACGAGATTTTTACGTTAATTTATTAAATTGCGATAATTTATAAAACACTGCGTTTTTTTTTTTTTTTTTTTAAATAGGATGAGTAAATCTTTTTATATATTGTAACAGAACTGAGGAACTTAATTCTGGAGGCGGCACAATTGTTTCGTTTGGAATGACATAGCGATATGCAACTTATGGTTATGATTTCTTCAAAATGAAAGTTATGTTATTCAAAACTAATATTAAAGGTATAAAGTGATATGGGAGAACTGACGCTTATGTACCAAGTCACATCGCGCAGGAATGTTTTAAAAATATTTTCGAAACTGAATTGAATATGAAATTAAACCGTAAATAGAGCGTAATGGAATATATCTGTAAGGCTGATTCTTACTGAAGTACAGAACCGCGTGAGATTTGTCCGTTACCTTGGATTTGGTCGAAATTGAATCATCGCAAAGTAGTTATATATTATACTAGATAATTAAAATTATACTATTATTGTACTTTATAAATTTGATGATTCTAAGACAAATTATTATCGCCTATTGAATGATATAAATTGAATATTAGATGTTTTTTAGTCACGGATTTAAGTGAATTTAATATGCATATGATAAAAATCAATTTATTCCTTTTATGCCAATGCATTCATTTATTAATTTTAACTAACAATAAACTTCATGATTTTATGTAAAATTTAAGTAGAGTTGTTGGACATACATTGTTTCTCATATCCTTCAAGAGTTTAAATTCTTTTTATTTGATTAAAAAATAATGTTTTAAGAAATATTTTTAGAAGCAAGAAACATTAGAATTTTATGTATGTTAAACTTAGAATCATTTTTATCAATCATAAAATCCATAGAAAAATATATTTCAGTATCAGACAGTAACGTTATTCTGGAAGGTAGGTATTCCATTTACGTCACACTAGAGCTGCACAATGGGCTATTGAAGACAGTCTGGGAAACATCCCTGTGGATGATCCAAAGACATGGCATCACAACTTTGATCCTCTGCAGAAAGAATAGCACCCCCGGTTTGGTAGCCCGACGACCTTCACTCAAAGTCGAGCACTTTACGGTAAAATAATTAAACGAGGATCGATACCGCACACCCTCGGTCCCAGCGTAATCTGATCAAAGTAGTGGTCACCACTTGTTATTCAGGATAGATGCTGTACTGTGACTTATTTAATTTTAAATAATAGCTCATAGTGGCAGCGTCTTTCTAGGATGACACAATTTTGTCGACAACTTCATGATGAAAATCCGTTTAAATTGAATGAGGACATTCAAAGAGGAAAAAGAAGTAAGGAAATTAATTTATCCACGTGCATAATTTTTTTTTTCTCCAAAATTGCAAAGATTTTTTTTTTAAACAGATTTTTTTTTTAATTTTTATTAAATTATAAACAAACTTAAACTTGGGAATGATTTGAGAAAATTAATAAAAAAATTGTTTTTAATTCTAGATATTTAAAATAATAACTCACAGTGGCCCTCTGTCTAGGATGTAGCAATATTGTCAAAAACTTTTTGATTAAAATCTATTTAAATTAAATGAAGATCTTCTAAGAGGAAAAAGAAGAGAAAAAATTAGTCAATTCACATACATAATTTTTTTTCTTTGAAAATTGCAAAGGTTATACTTCTAAAATTCCCACCTACCTGTTATTTTGGAGAAATGCTGTACTGTGATTTATTTAATTTTAAATAATAGTTCATAGTGGCAGCGTCTCTCTAGCATGACACAATATTGTCGACAACTTCATGATGAAAATCCATTCAAATTTAATGAAGACCTTCAAAGATGAAAAAGAAGATAAGAAATTAGCCTTAAACATGCATATTTTTTTTTTTTTTTTCGAAAATTTGCAAAAATTGTATTTATAAAACAAACTTTACTTTTTGAAATTTTTCTTATTAAAATATGGGTAGACTTCAATTTGGGATGATTAGACGCAAAATAAAAAAACTGTTTTAGTTTTATATATTTAAAATTATAGCTCACAGTGGCTGCCTATGTCACGGATGAAGAAATCTTGTCGACAACTTCTTGATGAAAATCTGTTTAATTGAATGAAAAACTTCAAAGAGGAAAAAGAAGAGAAGAAATTAGCCAATTCTTATAAAAAAAAAAAAATTTTCAAAAATTACAAAGATTGTATTTTTAAAATTTTCACCCACCTGTTATTCTGGAGAGACGCTGTACTGTGACTTATTTAATTTTAAATAATAGCTCATAGTGGCAACATTTGTCAGGGATGACAAATCTTGTCGGCTACTTCATGATGAAAATCCATTTATATTAAATGAAGACTTTCAAAGAAGAAAAAGAAGAGAAGAAGTTAGTCTATCCACACTTAAATCATTTTTTTCTTCTTTCGAAAATTGCAAGGATTCTATATTATAAATTTTCACCCACCTGTTATTCTGGAGCGACGCTGTACTGTGTGATTTATTAAACTATAAATAATAGCACATAGTGGCAGCGTCTTTCTAGGATGACACACTATTGTCAACAACTTCTTGATGAAAATCCATTTAAATTGAATGAAGACTTTCAAAAATGAAAAAGAAGAGAAGAAATTAATCTATCAACACAGGCATAATTTTTTCCTCGAAAACTGCAATTATTGTATTTTTAGAACAGATTTTTTTTTTTTTTTGAAATCTTTTTAATAAAATATAAGCAAACTTCAGTTTGGGAATGATTAGACTTAAAATAAAAATAATTAATTCTATATATTTAAAATAATAACCCCCAGTGGCCACCTCTGTCTAGGATGAAGCAATCTTGTCGACAACTTTTTGATGAAAATCTATTTAAATTAAATGAAGACCTTCAAAGATGAAAAAGAAGATAAGAAATTAGCCTTAAACATGCATTTTTTTTTTCGAAAATTTGCAAAGATTGTATTTATAAAACAAATTTTACTTTCTAAAATTTTTTTTATTAAAATATAGGTAAACTTCAATTTGGGATGCTTAGATGCAAAATAAAAAAATTATTCTTGATGAAAATCTGTTATCTCATGTTTAAATTTTTCACACACCTGTTATTATGGAGAGATGCTGTACTGTGACTTATTTAATTTTAAGTTATAGTTCATAGTGGCAGCGTCTCTCTAGGATGACACAATATTGTCGACAATTTCGTGATGAAAATCTATTGAAAATTAATGAACACCTTCAAAGATGAAAAAGAAGATAAGAAATTATCCTTAAAAATGCATTTTTTTTTTTTTCGAAAATTTGCAAAGATTGTATTTATTAAATAAATTTTACTTTTTGAATTTTAATTTTTATTCAAATATAGGTAAACTTCAATTTGGGATGCTTAGAAGCAAAATAAAAAAATTATTCTTGATGAAAATCTGTTATCTGATGTTTAAATTTTTCACACACCTGTTATTCTGGAGAGATGCTGTACTGTGACTTATTTAATTTTAAGTAATAGTTCATAGTGGCAGCGTCTCTCTAGGTTGACACAATATTGTCGACAATTTCGTGATGAAAATCTATTGAAAATTAATGAACACCTTCAAAGATGAAAAAGAAGATAAGAAATTATCCTTAAAAATGCATTTTTTTTTTTCGAAAATTTGCAAAGATTGTATTTATAAAATAAATTTTACTTTTTGAATTTTAATTTTTATTCAAATATAGGTAAACTTCAATTTGGGATGCTTAGAAGCAAAATAAAAAAATTATTCTTGATGAAAATCTGTTATCTGATGTTTAAATTTTTCACACACCTGTTATTCTGGAGAGATGCTGTACTCTGACATATTTAATTTTAAATAATAGCTCATAGTGGCAACGTCTGTCAGGGATGACAAATCTTGTCGGCTACTTCATAATGAGAATCCATTTATATTAAATGAAGACTTTCAAAGAAGAAAAAGAAGAGAAGAAGTTAGTCTATCCACAGTTAAATCATTTTTTTCTTCTTTCGAAAATTGCAAGGATTCTATATTATAAATTTTCACCCACCTGTTATTCTGGAGCGACGATGTACTGTGTGATTTATTAAATTATAAATAATAGCACATAGTGGCAGCGTCTTTCTAGGATGACACACTATTGTCAACAACTTCTTGATGAAAATCCATTTAAATTGAATGAAGACCTTCAAAAATGAAAAAGAAGAGAAGAAATTAATCTATCAACACAGGCATAATTTTTTCCTCGAAAACTGCAATTATTGTATTTTTGGAACAGATTTTTTTTTTTGAAATCTTTTTATTAAAATATAAGCAAACTTCAATTTGGGAATGATTAGACTTAAAATAAAAATAATTAATTCTATATATTTAAAATAATAACCCCCAGTGGCCACCTCTGTCTAGGATGAAGCAATCTTGTCGACAACTTTTTGATGAAAATCTATTTAAATTAAATGAAGACCTTCCAAGAGGAAAAAGAAGAGAATAAATAAGTCAATTCACATACATAATTTTTATTTTTTCAAAAATAGCAAAAATTATACTTCGAAAATTCTCACCTACCTGTTATTCTGGAGAGACGCTGTACTGTGACTTATTTAATTTTAAATAATATCTCATAGTGGCAGCGTCTCTCTAGGAAGACACAATATTGCCGACAACTTCATGATGAAAATCCAATCAAATTTAATGAAGACCTTCAAAGATGAAAAAGAAGATAAGAAATTAGCCTTTAACATGCATTTTTTTTTCGAAAATTTGCAAAGATTGTATTTATAAAACAAATTTTACTTTCTAAAATTTTTTTTATTAAAATATAGGTAAACTTCAATTTGGGATGCTTAGATGCAAAATAAAAAATTTATTCTTGATGAAAATCTGTTATCTGATGTTTAAATTTTTCACACACCTGTTATTCTGGAGAGATGCTGTACTGTGACTTATTTAATTTTAAGTAATAGTTCATAGTGGCAGCGTCTCTCTAGGATGACACAATATTGTCGACAATTTCGTGATGAAAATCTATTGAAAATTAATGAACACCTTCAAAGATGAAAAAGAAGATAAGAAATTATCCTTAAACATGCATTTTGTTTTTTCGAAAATTTGCAAAGATTGTATTTATAAAATAAATTTTACTTTTTGAATTTTTTTTTATTAAAATATAGGTAAACTTCATTTTGGGATGCTTAGATGCAAAATAAAAAAATTATTCTTGATGAAAATCTGTTATCTGATGTTTAAATTTTTCACACAACTGTTATTCTGGAGAGATGCTCTGTACTCTGACTTATTTAATTTTAAATAATAGCTCATAGTGGCAAGGTCTGTCAGGGATGACAAATCCTGTCTGCTACTTCATAATGAGAATCCATTTATATTAAATGAAGACTTTCAAAGAAGAAAAAGAAGAGAAGAAGTTAGTCTATCCACACTTAAATCATTTTTTTCTTCTTTCGAAAATGGCAAGGATTCTATATTATAAATTTTCACCCACCTGTTATCCTGGAGCGACGCTGTACTGTGTGATTTATTAAATTATAAATAATAGCACATAGTGGCAGCGTCTTTCTAGGATGACACACTATCGTCAACAACTTCTTGATGAAAATCCATTTGAATTGAATGAAGACCTTCAAAAATGAAAAAGAAGAGAAGAAATTAATCTATCAACACAGGCATAATTTTTTCCTCGAAAACTGCAATTATTGTATTTTTGTAACAGATTTTATTTTGAAATCTTTTTATTAAAATATAAGCAAACTTCAACTTGGGAATGATTAGACTTAAAATAAAAATAATTAATTCTATATATTTAAAATAATAACCCCCAGGGGCCACCTTTGTCTAGGATGAAGCAATCTTGTCGACAACTTTTTGATGAAAATCTATTTAAATTAAATGAAGACCATCCAAGAGGAAAAAGAAGAGAATAAATAAGTCAATTCACATACATAATTTTTATTTTTTCAAAAATAGCAAAAATTATACTTCGAAAATTCTCACCTACCTGTTATTCTGGAGAGACGCTGTACTGTGACTTATTTAATTTTAAATAATAGCTCATAGTGGCAGCGTCTCTCTAGGAAGACACAATATTGTCGACAACTTCATGATGAAAATCCAATCAAATTTAATGAAGACCTTCAAAGATGAAAAAGAAGATAAGAAATTAGCCTTAAACATGCATTTTTTTTTTTCGAAAATTTGCAAAGATTGTATTTATAAAACAAATTTTACTTTCTAAAATTTTTTTTATTAAAATATAGGTAAACTTCAATTTGGGATGCTTAGATGCAAAATAAAAAAATTATTCTTGATGAAAATCTGTTATCTGATGTTTAAATTTTTCACACACCTGTTATTCTGGAGAGATGCTGTACTGTGACTTATTTAATTTTAAGTAATAGTTCATAGTGGCAGCGTCTCTCTAGGATGACACAATATTGTCGACAATTTCGTGATGAAAATCTATTGAAAATTAATGAACACCTTCAAAGATGAAAAAGAAGATAAGAAATTATCCTTAAACATGCATTTTGTTTTTTCGAAAATTTGCAAAGATTGTATTTATAAAATAAATTTTACTTTTTGAATTTTTTTTTAATAAAATATAGGTAAACTTCATTTTGGGATGCTTAGATGCAAAATAAAAAAATTATTCTTGATGAAAATCTGTTATCTGATGTTTAAATTTTTCACACACCTGTTATTCTGGAGAGATGCTGTACTGTGACTTATTTAATTTTAAGTAATAGTTCATAGTGGCAGGATCTCTCTAGGATGACACAATATTGTCGACAATTTCATGATGAAAATCTATTGAAAATTAATGAACACCTTCAAAGATGAAAAAGAAGATAAGAAATTATCCTTAAACATGCATTGTTTTTTTTCGAAAATTTGCAAAAATTGTATTTATAAAATAAATTTTACTTTTTGAATTTTTTTTTATTAAAATATAGGTAAACTTCAATTTGTGATGCTTAGATGCAAAATAAAAAAATTATTCTTGATGAAAATCTGTTATCTGATATTTAAATTTTTCACTCACCTGTTATTCTGGAGAGATGCTGTACTGTGACTTATTTAATTTTAAGTAATAATTCATAGTGGCAGCGTCTCTCTAGGATGACACAATATTGTCGACAATTTCATGATGAAAATCTATTGAAAATTAATGAAAACCTTCAAAGATGGAAAAGAAGATAAGAAATTATCCTTAAACATGCATTTTTTTTTTTTTCGAAAATTTGCAAAGATTGTATTTATAAAATAAATTTACTTTTTGAATTTTTTTTTTATTCAAATATAGGTAAACTTCAATTTGGGATTCTTAGATGCGAAATAAAAAAATTATTCTTGATGAAAATCTGTTATCTGATGTTTAAATTTTTCACACACCTGTTATTCTGGAGAGATGCTGTACTGTGACTTATTTAATTTTAAGTAATAGTTCATAGTGGCAGCGTCTCTCTAGGATGACACAATATTGTCGACAATTTCATGATGAAAATCTATTGAAAATTAATGAACACCTTCAAAGATGAAATAGAAGATAAGAAATTATCCTTAAACATGCATTTTTTTTTTTTTTTTGAAAATTTGCAAAGATAGTATTTATAAAATAAATTTTACTTTTTGAATTTTTTTTTATTAAAATAAAGGTAAACTTCAATTTGGGATGCTTAGATGCAAAATAAAAAAATTATTCTTGATGAAAATCTGTTTTCTGATGTTTAAATTTTTCACACACCTGTTATTCTGGAGAGATGCTGTACTGTGACTTATTTAATTTTAAGTAATAGTTCATAGTGGCAGCGTCTCTCTAGGATCACACAATATTGTCGACAATTTCGTGATGAAAATCTATTGAAAATTAATGAACACCTTCAAAGATGAAAAAGAAGATAAGAAATTATCCTTAAACATGCATTTTGTTTTTTCGAAAATTTGCAAAGATTGTATTTATAAAATAAATTTTACTTTTTGAATTTTTTTTTATTAAAATATAGGTAAACTTCATTTTGGGATGCTTAGATGCAAAATAAAAAAATTATTCTTGATGAAAATCTGTTATCTGATGTTTAAATTTTTCACACACCTGTTATTCTGGAGAGATGCTGTACTGTGACTTATTTAATTTTAAGTAATAGTTCATAGTGGCAGGATCTCTCTAGGATGACACAATATTGTCGACAATTTCATGATGAAAATCTATTGAAAATTAATGAACACCTTCAAAGATGAAAAAGAAGATAAGAAACTATCCTTAAACATGCATTGTTTTTTTTCGAAAATTTGCAAAAATTGTATTTATAAAATAAATTTTACTTTTTGAATTTTTTTTTATTAAAATATAGGTAAACTTCAATTTGTGATGCTTAGATGCAAAATAAAAAAATTATTCTTGATGAAAATCTGTTATCTGATATTTAAATTTTTCACTCACCTGTTATTCTGGAGAGATGCTGTACTGTGACTTATTTAATTTTAAGTAATAGTTCATAGTGGCAGCGTCTCTCTAGGATGACACAATATTGTCGACAATTTCATGATGAAAATCTATTGAAAATTAATGAACACCTTCAAAGATGGAAAAGAAGATAAGAAACTATCCTTAAACATGCATTTTTTTTTTCGAAAATTTGCAAAGATTGTATTTATAAAATAAATTTACTTTTTGAATTTTTTTTTTATTCAAATATAGGTAAACTTCAATTTGGGATTCTTAGATGCGAAATAAAAAAATTATTCTTGATGAAAATCTGTTATCTGATGTTTAAATTTTTCACACACCTGTTATTCTGGAGAGATGCTGTACTGTGACTTATTTAATTTTAAGTAATAGTTCATAGTGGCAGCGTCTCTCTAGGATGACACAATATTGTCGACAATTTCATGATGAAAATCTATTGAAAATTAATGAACACCTTCAAAGATGAAATAGAAGATAAGAAATTATCCTTAAACATGCATTTTTTTTTTTTCGAAAATTTGCAAAGATAGTATTTATAAAATAAATTTTACTTTTTGAATTTTTTTTTATTAAAATAAAGGTAAACTTCAATTTGGGATGCTTAGATGCAAAATAAAAAAATTATTCTTGATGAAAATCTGTTATCTGATGTTTAAATTTTTCACACACCTGTTATTCTGGAGAGATGCTGTACTGTGACTTATTTAATTTTAAGTAATAGTTCATAGTGGCAGCGTCTCTCTAGGATGACACAATATTGTCGACAATTTCATGATGAAAATCTATTGAAAATTAATGAACACCTTCAAAGATGAAAAAGAAGATAAGAAATTATCCTTAAACATGCATTTTTTTTTCGAAAATTTGCAAATATTGTATTTATAAAAAAAAATTTTACTTTTTGAATTTTTTTTTATTCAAATATAGGTAAACTTCAATTTGGGATGCTTAGATGCAAAATAAAAAAAATTATTATTGATGAAAATCTGTTATGTCATGTTTAAATTTTTCACACACCTGTTATTCTGGAGAGATGCTGTACTGTGACTTATTTAATTTTAAGTAATAGTTCATAGTGGCAGCGTCTCTCTAGGATCACACAATATTGTCAACAATTTCATGATGAAAATCTATTGAAAATTAATGAACACCTTCAAAGAAGAAAAAGAAGATAAGAAATTATCCTTAAACATGCATTTTTTTTTTCGAAAATTTGCAAAGATTGTATTTATAAAATAAATTTTACTTTTTGAATTTTTTTTTATTAAAATATAGGTAAACTTCATTTTGGGATGCTTAGATGCAAAATAAAAAAATTGTTCTTGATGAAAATCTGTTATCTGATGTTTAAATTTTTCACACACCTGTTATTCTGGAGAGATGCTGTACTGTGACTTATTTAATTTTAAGTAATAGTTCATAGTGGCAGCGTCTCTCTAGGATGACACAATATTGTCGACAATTTCATGATGAAAATCTATTGAAAATTGATGAACACCTTCAAAGATGAAAAAGAAGATACGAAATTATCCTTAAACATGCATTTTTTTTTTTCGAAAATTTGCGAAGATTGTATTTGTAAAATAAATTTTACTTTTTGAATTTTTTTTTATTAAAATATGGGTAAACTTCAATTTGGGATGCTTAGATGCAAAATAAAAAAATTATTCTTGATGAAAATCTGTTATCTGATGTTTAAATTTTTCACACACCTGTTATTCTGGAGAGATGCTGTACTGTGACTTATTTAATTTTAAGTAATAGTTCATAGTGGCAGCGTCTCTCTAGGATGACACAATATTGTCGACAATTTCATGATGAAAATCTATTGAAAATTAATGAACACCTTCAAAGATGAAAAAGAAGATAAGAAATTATCCTTAAACATGCATTTTTTTTTTCGAAAATTTGCAAAAATTGTATTTATAAAATAAATTTTACTTTTTGAATTTTTTTTTATTAAAATATAGGTAAACTTCAATTTGTGATGCTTAGATGCAAAATAAAAAAATTATTCTTGATGAAAATCTGTTATCTGATATTTAAATTTTTCACTCACCTGTTATTCTGGAGAGATGCTGTACTGTGACTTATTTAATTTTAAGTAATAGTTCATAGTGGCAGCGTCTCTCTAGGATGACACAATATTGTCGACAATTTCATGATGAAAATCTATTGAAAATTAATGAACACCTTCAAAGATGGAAAAGAAGATAAGAAATTATCCTTAAACATGCATTTTTTTTTTTTCGAAAATTTGCAAAGATTGTATTTATAAAATAAATTTACTTTTTGAATTTTTTTTTATTCAAATATAGGTAAACTTCAATTTGGGATTCTTAGATGCGAAATAAAAAAATTATTCTTGATGAAAATCTGTTATCTGATGTTTAAATTTTTCACACACCTGTTATTCTGGAGAGATGCTGTACTGTGACTTATTTAATTTTAAGTAATAGTTCATAGTGGCAGCGTCTCTCTAGGATGACACAATATTGTCGACAATTTCATGATGAAAATCTATTGAAAATTAATGAACACCTTCAAAGATGAAATAGAAGATAAGAAATTATCCTTAAACATGCATTTTTTTTTTTTCGAAAATTTGCAAAGATAGTATTTATAAAATAAATTTTACTTTTTGAATTTTTTTTTATTAAAATAAAGGTAAACTTCAATTTGGGATGCTTAGATGCAAAATAAAAAAATTATTCTTGATGAAAATCTGTTATCTGATGTTTAAATTTTTCACACACCTGTTATTCTGGAGAGATGCTGTACTGTGACTTATTTAATTTTAAGTAATAGTTCATAGTGGCAGCGTCTCTCTAGGATCACACAATATTGTCAACAATTTCATGATGAAAATCTATTGAAAATTAATGAACACCTTCAAAGATGAAAAAGAAGATAAGAAATTATCCTTAAACATGCATTTTTTTTTTCGAAAATTTGCAAAGATTGTATTTATAAAATAAATTTTACTTTTTGAATTTTTTTTTATTAAAATATAGGTAAACTTCTATTTGGGATGCTTAGATGCAAAATAAAAAAATTATTCTTGATGAAAATCTGTTATCTGATGTTTAAATTTTTCACACACCTGTTATTCTGGAGAGATGCTGTACTGTGACTTATTTAATTTTAAGTAATAGTTCATAGTGGCAGCGTCTCTCTAGGATGACACAATATTGTCGACAATTTCATGATGAAAATCTATTGAAAATTAATGAACACCTTCAAAGATGAAAAAGAAGATAAGAAATTATCCTTAAACATGCATTTTTTTTTTCGAAAATTTGCAAATATTGTATTTATAAAAAAAAATTTTACTTTTTGAATTTTTTTTTATTCAAATATAGGTAAACTTCAATTTGGGATGCTTAGATGCAAAATAAAAAAAATTATTATTGATGAAAATCTGTTATGTCATGTTTAAATTTTTCACACACCTGTCATTCTGGAGAGATGCTGTACTGTGACTTATTTAATTTTAAGTAATAGTTCATAGTGGCAGCGTCTCTCTAGGATCACACAATATTGTCAACAATTTCATGATGAAAATCTATTGAAAATTAATGAACACCTTCAAAGAAGAAAAAGAAGATAAGAAATTATCCTTAAACATGCATTTTTTTTTTCGAAAATTTGCAAAGATTGTATTTATAAAATAAATTTTACTTTTTGAATTTTTTTTTATTAAAATATAGGTAAACTTCAATTTGGGATGCTTAGATGCAAAATAAAAAAATTGTTCTTGATGAAAATCTGTTATCTGATGTTTAAATTTTTCACACACCTGTTATTCTGGAGAGATGCTGTACTGTGACTTATTTAATTTTAAGTAATAGTTCATAGTGGCAGCGTCTCTCTAGGATGACACAATATTGTCGACAATTTCATGATGAAAATCTATTGAAAATTGATGAACACCTTCAAATATGAAAAAGAAGATACGAAATTATCCTTAAACATGCATTTTTTTTTTCGAAAATTTGCGAAGATTGTATTTGTAAAATAAATTTTACTTTTTGAATTTTTTTTTATTAAAATATGGGTAAACTTCAATTTGGGATGCTTAGATGCAAAATAAAAAAATTATTCTTGATGAAAATCTGTTATCTGATGTTTAAATTTTTCACACACCTGTTATTCTGGAGAGATGCTGTACTGTGACTTATTTAATTTTAAGTAATAGTTCATAGTGGCAGCGTCTCTCTAGGATGACACAATATTGTCGACAATTTCATGATGAAAATCTATTGAAAATTAATGAACACCTTCAAAGATGAAAAAGAAGATAAGAAATTATCCTTAAAAATGCATTTTTTTTTTTTCGAAAATTTGCAAAGATTATATTTATAAAATAAATTTTACTTTTTGAATTTTAATTTTTATTCAAATATAGGTAAACTTCAATTTGGGATGCTTAGATGCAAAATAAAAAAATTATTCTTGATGAAAATCTGTTATCTGATGTTTAAATTTTTCACACACCTGTTATTCTGGAGAGATGCTGTACTGTGACTTATTTAATTTTAAGTAATAGTTCATAGTGGCAGCGTCTCTCTAGGATGACACAATATTGTCGACAATTTCATGATGAAAATCTATTGAAAATTAATGAACACCTTCAAAGATGAAAAAGAAGATAAGAAATTATCCTTAAACATGCATTTTTTTTTTCGAAAATTTGCAAAGATTGTATTTATAAAATAAATTTTACTTTTTGAATTTTTTTTTATTAAAATATAGGTAAACTTCTATTTGGGATGCTTAGATGCAAAATAAAAAAATTATTCTTGATGAAAATCTGTTATCTGATGTTTAAATTTTTCACACACCTGTTATTCTGGAGAGATGCTGTACTGTGACTTATTTAATTTTAAGTAATAGTTCATAGTGGCAGCGTCTCTCTAGGATGACACAATATTGTCGACAATTTCATGATGAAAATCTATTGAAAATTAATGAACACCTTCAAAGATGAAAAAGAAGATAAGAAATTATCCTTAAACATGCATTTTTTTTTTCGAAAATTTGCAAATATTGTATTTATAAAAAAAAATTTTACTTTTTGAATTTTTTTTTATTCAAATATAGGTAAACTTCAATTTGGGATGCTTAGATGCAAAATAAAAAAAATTATTATTGATGAAAATCTGTTATGTCATGTTTAAATTTTTCACACACCTGTTATTCTGGAGAGATGCTGTACTGTGACTTATTTAATTTTAAGTAATAGTTCATAGTGGCAGCGTCTCTCTAGGATCACACAATATTGTCAACAATTTCATGATGAAAATCTATAGAAAATTAATGAACACCTTCAAAGAAGAAAAAGAAGATAAGAAATTATCCTTAAACATGCATTTTTTTTTTCGAAAATTTGCAAAGATTGTATTTATAAAATAAATTTTACTTTTTGAATTTTTTTTTATTAAAATATAGGTAAACTTCAATTTGGGATGCTTAGATGCAAAATAAAAAAATTGTTCTTGATGAAAATCTGTTATCTGATGTTTAAATTTTTCACACACCTGTTATTCTGGAGAGATGCTGTACTGTGACTTATTTAATTTTAAGTAATAGTTCATAGTGGCAGCGTCTCTCTAGGATGACACAATATTGTCGACAATTTCATGATGAAAATCTATTGAAAATTGATGAACACCTTCAAAGATGAAAAAGAAGATACGAAATTATCCTTAAACATGCATTTTTTTTTTCGAAAATTTGCGAAGATTGTATTTGTAAAATAAATTTTACTTTTTGAATTTTTTTTTATTAAAATAAAGGTAAACTTCAATTTGGGATGCTTAGATGCAAAATAAAAAAATTATTCTTGATGAAAATCTGTTATCTGATGTTTAAATTTTTCACACACCTGTTATTCTGGAGAGATGCTGTACTGTGACTTATTTAATTTTAAGTAATAGTTCATAGTGGCAGCGTCTCTCTAGGATGACACAATATTGTCGACAATTTCATGATGAAAATCTATTGAAAATTAATGAACACCTTCAAAGATGAAAAAGAAGATAAGAAATTATCCTTAAACATGCATTTTTTTTTTCGAAAATTTGCAAAGATTGTATTTATAAAATAAATTTTACTTTTTGAATTTTTTTTTATTAAAATATAGGTAAACTTCTATTTGGGATGCTTAGATGCAAAATAAAAAAATTATTCTTGATGAAAATCTGTTATCTGATGTTTAAATTTTTCACACACCTGTTATTCTGGAGAGATGCTGTACTGTGACTTATTTAATTTTAAGTAATAGTTCATAGTGGCAGCGTCTCTCTAGGATGACACAATATTGTCGACAATTTCATGATGAAAATCTATTGAAAATTAATGAACACCTTCAAAGATGAAAAAGAAGATAAGAAATTATCCTTAAACATGCATTTTTTTTTTCGAAAATTTGCAAATATTGTATTTATAAAAAAAAATTTTACTTTTTGAATTTTTTTTTATTCAAATATAGGTAAACTTCAATTTGGGATGCTTAGATGCAAAATAAAAAAAATTATTATTGATGAAAATCTGTTATGTCATGTTTAAATTTTTCACACACCTGTTATTCTGGAGAGATGCTGTACTGTGACTTATTTAATTTTAAGTAATAGTTCATAGTGGCAGCGTCTCTCTAGGATCACACAATATTGTCAACAATTTCATGATGAAAATCTATAGAAAATTAATGAACACCTTCAAAGAAGAAAAAGAAGATAAGAAATTATCCTTAAACATGCATTTTTTTTTTCGAAAATTTGCAAAGATTGTATTTATAAAATAAATTTTACTTTTTGAATTTTTTTTTATTAAAATATAGGTAAACTTCAATTTGGGATGCTTAGATGCAAAATAAAAAAATTGTTCTTGATGAAAATCTGTTATCTGATGTTTAAATTTTTCACACACCTGTTATTCTGGAGAGATGCTGTACTGTGACTTATTTAATTTTAAGTAATAGTTCATAGTGGCAGCGTCTCTCTAGGATGACACAATATTGTCGACAATTTCATGATGAAAATCTATTGAAAATTGATGAACACCTTCAAAGATGAAAAAGAAGATACGAAATTATCCTTAAACATGCATTTTTTTTTTCGAAAATTTGCGAAGATTGTATTTGTAAAATAAATTTTACTTTTTGAATTTTTTTTTATTAAAATAAAGGTAAACTTCAATTTGGGATGCTTAGATGCAAAATAAAAAAATTATTCTTGATGAAAATCTGTTATCTGATGTTTAAATTTTTCACACACCTGTTATTCTGGAGAGATGCTGTACTGTGACTTATTTAATTTTAAGTAATAGTTCATAGTGGCAGGATCTCTCTAGGATGACACAATATTGTCGACAATTTCATGATGAAAATCTATTGAAAATTAATGAACACCTTCAAAGATGAAAAAGAAGATAAGAAATTATCCTTAAACATGCATTGTTTTTTTTCGAAAATTTGCAAAAATTGTATTTATAAAATAAATTTTACTTTTTGAATTTTTTTTTATTAAAATATAGGTAAACTTCAATTTGTGATGCTTAGATGCAAAATAAAAAAATTATTCTTGATGAAAATCTGTTATCTGATATTTAAATTTTTCACTCACCTGTTATTCTGGAGAGATGCTGTACTGTGACTTATTTAATTTTAAGTAATAGTTCATAGTGGCAGCGTCTCTCTAGGATGACACAATATTGTCGACAATTTCATGATGAAAATCTATTGAAAATTAATGAACACCTTCAAAGATGGAAAAGAAGATAAGAAATTATCCTTAAACATGCATTTTTTTTTTTCGAAAATTTGCAAAGATTGTATTTATAAAATAAATTTACTTTTTGAATTTTTTTTTTATTCAAATATAGGTAAACTTCAATTTGGGATTCTTAGATGCGAAATAAAAAAATTATTCTTGATGAAAATCTGTTATCTGATGTTTAAATTTTTCACACACCTGTTATTCTGGAGAGATGCTATACTGTGACTTATTTAATTTTAAGTAATAGTTCATAGTGGCAGCGTCTCTCTAGGATGACACAATATTGTCGACAATTTCATGATGAAAATCTATTGAAAATTAATGAACACCTTCAAAGATGAAATAGAAGATAAGAAATTATCCTTAAACATGCATTTTTTTTTTTTTTCGAAAATTTGCAAAGATAGTATTTATAAAATAAATTTTACTTTTTGAATTTTTTTTTATTAAAATAAAGGTAAACTTCAATTTGGGATGCTTAGATGCAAAATAAAAAAATTATTCTTGATGAAAATCTGTTATCTGATGTTTAAATTTTTCACACACCTGTTATTCTGGAGAGATGCTGTACTGTGACTTATTTAATTTTAAGTAATAGTTCATAGTGGCAGCGTCTCTCTAGGATCACACAATATTGTCAACAATTTCATGATGAAAATCTATTGAAAATTAATGAACACCTTCAAAGATGAAAAAGAAGATAAGAAATTATCCTTAAACATGCATTTTTTTTTTCGAAAATTTGCAAAGATTGTATTTATAAAATAAATTTTACTTTTTGAATTTTTTTTTATTAAAATATAGGTAAACATCTATTTGGGATGCTTAGATGCAAAATAAAAAAATTATTCTTGATGAAAATCTGTTATCTGATGTTTAAATTTTTCACACACCTGTTATTCTGGAGAGATGCTGTACTGTGACTTATTTAATTTTAAGTAATAGTTCATAGTGGCAGCGTCTCTCTAGGATGACACAATATTGTCGACAATTTCATGATGAAAATCTATTGAAAATTAATGAACACCTTCAAAGATGAAAAAGAAGATAAGAAATTATCCTTAAACATGCATTTTTTTTTTCGAAAATTTGCAAATATTGTATTTATAAAAAAAAATTTTACTTTTTGAATTTTTTTTTATTCAAATATAGGTAAACTTCAATTTGGGATGCTTAGATGCAAAATAAAAAAAATTATTATTGATGAAAATCTGTTATGTCATGTTTAAATTTTTCACACTCCTGTTATTCTGGAGAGATGCTGTACTGTGACTTATTTAATTTTAAGTAATAGTTCATAGTGGCAGCGTCTCTCTAGGATCACACAATATTGTCAACAATTTCATGATGAAAATCTATTGAAAATTAATGAACACCTTCAAAGAAGAAAAAGAAGATAAGAAATTATCCTTAAACATGCATTTTTTTTTTCGAAAATTTGCAAAGATTGTATTTATAAAATAAATTTTACTTTTTGAATTTTTTTTTATTAAAATATAGGTAAACTTCAATTTGGGATGCTTAGATGCAAAATAAAAAAATTGTTCTTGATGAAAATCTGTTATCTGATGTTTAAATTTTTCACACACCTGTTATTCTGGAGAGATGCTGTACTGTGACTTATTTAATTTTAAGTAATAGTTCATAGTGGCAGCGTCTCTCTAGGATGACACAATATTGTCGACAATTTCATGATGAAAATCTATTGAAAATTGATGAACACCTTCAAAGATGAAAAAGAAGATACGAAATTATCCTTAAACATGCATTTTTTTTTTCGAAAATTTGCGAAGATTGTATTTGTAAAATAAATTTTACTTTTTGAATTTTTTTTTATTAAAATATGGGTAAACTTCAATTTGGGATGCTTAGATGCAAAATAAAAAAATTATTCTTGATGAAAATCTGTTATCTGATGTTTAAATTTTTCACACACCTGTTATTCTGGAGAGATGCTGTACTGTGACTTATTTAATTTTAAGTAATAGTTCATAGTGGCAGCGTCTCTCTAGGATGACACAATATTGTCGACAATTTCATGATGAAAATCTATTGAAAATTAATGAACACCTTCAAAGATGAAAAAGAAGATAAGAAATTATCCTTAAAAATGCATTTTTTTTTTTTCGAAAATTTGCAAAGATTATATTTATAAAATAAATTTTACTTTTTGAATTTTAATTTTTATTCAAATATAGGTAAACTTCAATTTGGGATGCTTAGATGCAAAATAAAAAAATTATTCTTGATGAAAATCTGTTATCTGATGTTTAAATTTTTCACACACCTGTTATTCTGGAGAGATGCTGTACTGTGACTTATTTAATTTTAAGTAATAGTTCATAGTGGCAGCGTCTCTCTAGGATGACACAATATTGTCGACAATTTCATGATGAAAATCTATTGAAAATTAATGAACACCTTCAAAGATGAAATAGAAGATAAGAAATTATCCTTAAACATGCATTTTTTTTTTTTTTCGAAAATTTGCAAAGATAGTATTTATAAAATAAATTTTACTTTTTGAATTTTTTTTTATTAAAATAAAGGTAAACTTCAATTTGGGATGCTTAGATGCAAAATAAAAAAATTATTCTTGATGAAAATCTGTTATCTGATGTTTAAATTTTTCACACACCTGTTATTCTGGAGAGATGCTGTACTGTGACTTATTTAATTTTAAGTAATAGTTCATAGTGGCAGCGTCTCTCTAGGATCACACAATATTGTCAACAATTTCATGATGAAAATCTATTGAAAATTAATGAACACCTTCAAAGATGAAAAAGAAGATAAGAAATTATCCTTAAACATGCATTTTTTTTTTCGAAAATTTGCAAAGATTGTATTTATAAAATAAATTTTACTTTTTGAATTTTTTTTTATTAAAATATAGGTAAACTTCTATTTGGGATGCTTAGATGCAAAATAAAAAAATTATTCTTGATGAAAATCTGTTATCTGATGTTTAAATTTTTCACACACCTGTTATTCTGGAGAGATGCTGTACTGTGACTTATTTAATTTTAAGTAATAGTTCATAGTGGCAGCGTCTCTCTAGGATGACACAATATTGTCGACAATTTCATGATGAAAATCTATTGAAAATTAATGAACACCTTCAAAGATGAAAAAGAAGATAAGAAATTATCCTTAAACATGCATTTTTTTTTTCGAAAATTTGCAAATATTGTATTTATAAAAAAAAATTTTACTTTTTGAATTTTTTTTTTATTCAAATATAGGTAAACTTCAATTTGGGATGCTTAGATGCAAAATAAAAAAAATTATTATTGATGAAAATCTGTTATGTCATGTTTAAATTTTTCACACACCTGTTATTCTGGAGAGATGCTGTACTGTGACTTATTTAATTTTAAGTAATAATTCATAGTGGCAGCGTCTCTCTAGGATCACACAATATTGTCAACAATTTCATGATGAAAATCTATTGAAAATTAATGAACACCTTCAAAGAAGAAAAAGAAGATAAGAAATTATCCTTAAACATGCATTTTTTTTTTCGAAAATTTGCAAAGATTGTATTTATAAAATAAATTTTACTTTTTGAATTTTTTTTTATTAAAATATAGGTAAACTTCAATTTGGGATGCTTAGATGCAAAATAAAAAAATTGTTCTTGATGAAAATCTGTTATCTGATGTTTAAATTTTTCACACACCTGTTATTCTGGAGAGATGCTGTACTGTGACTTATTTAATTTTAAGTAATAGTTCATAGTGGCAGCGTCTCTCTAGGATGACACAATATTGTCGACAATTTCATGATGAAAATCTATTGAAAATTGATGAACACCTTCAAAGATGAAAAAGAAGATACGAAATTATCCTTAAACATGCATTTTTTTTTTTCGAAAATTTGCGAAGATTGTATTTGTAAAATAAATTTTACTTTTTGAATTTTTTTTTATTAAAATATGGGTAAACTTCAATTTGGGATGCTTAGATGCAAAATAAAAAAATTATTCTTGATGAAAATCTGTTATCTGATGTTTAAATTTTTCACACACCTGTTATTCTGGAGAGATGCTGTACTGTGACTTATTTAATTTTAAGTAATAGTTCATAGTGGCAGCGTCTCTCTAGGATGACACAATATTGTCGACAATTTCATGATGAAAATCTATTGAAAATTAATGAACACCTTCAAAGATGAAAAAGAAGATAAGAAATTATCCTTAAAAATGCATTTTTTTTTTTTTCGAAAATTTGCAAAGATTATATTTATAAAATAAATTTTACTTTTTGAATTTTAATTTTTATTCAAATATAGGTAAACTTCAATTTGGGATGCTTAGATGCAAAATAAAAAAATTATTCTTGATGAAAATCTGTTATCTGATGTTTAAATTTTTCACACACCTGTTATTCTGGAGAGATGCTGTACTGTGACTTATTTAATTTTAAGTAATAGTTCATAGTGGCAGCGTCTCTCTAGGATGACACAATATTGTCGACAATTTCATGATGAAAATCTATTGAAAATTAATGAACACCTTCAAAGATGAAAAAGAAGATAAGAAATTATCCTTAAACATGCATTTTTTTTTCGAAAATTTGCAAAGATTGTATTTATAAAATAAATTTTATTTTTTGAAATTTTTTTTATTCAAATATAGGTAAACTTCAATTTGGGATGCTTAGATGCAAAATAAAAAAATTATTCTTGATGAAAATCTGTTATCTGATGTTTAAATTTTTCACACACCTGTTATTCTGGAGAGATGCTGTACTGTGACTTATTTAATTTTAAATAAAAGTTCATAGTGGCAGCGTCTCTCTAGGATGACACAATATTGTCGACAATTTCATGATGAAAATCTATTGAAAATTAATGAACACCTTCAAAGATGAAAAAGAAGATAAGAAATTATCCTTAAACATGCATTTTTTTTTTCGAAAATTTGCAAATATTGTATTTATAAAAAAAAATTTTACTTTTTGAATTTTTTTTTATACAAATATAGGTAAACTTCAATTTGGGATGCTTAGATGCAAAATAAAAAAAATTATTATTGATGAAAATCTGTTATGTCATGTTTAAATTTTTCACACACCTGTTATTCTGGAGAGATGCTGTACTGTGACTTATTTAATTTTAAGTAATAGTTCATAGTGGCAGCGTCTCTCTAGGATCACACAATATTGTCAACAATTTCATGATGAAAATCTATTGAAAATTAATGAACACCTTTAAAGATGAAAAAGAAGATAAGAAATTATCCTTAAACATGCATTTTTTTTTTTCGAAAATTTGCAAAGATTGTATTTATAAAATAAATTTTACTTTTTGAATTTTTTTTTATTAAAATATAGGTAAACTTCAATTTGGGATGCTTAGATGCAAAATAAAAAAATTGTTCTTGATGAAAATCTGTTATCTGATGTTTAAATTTTTCTCACACCTGTTATTCTGGAGAGATGCTGTACTGTGACTTATTTAATTTTAAGTAATAGTTCATAGTGGCAGCGTCTCTCTAGGATGACACAATATTGTCGACAATTTCATGATGAAAATCTATTGAAAATTGATGAACACCTTCAAAGATGAAAAAGAAGATACGAAATTATCCTTAAACATGCATTTTTTTTTTTTCGAAAATTTGCGAAGATTGTATTTGTAAAATAAATTTTACTTTTTGAATTTTTTTTTATTAAAATATGGGTAAACTTCAATTTGGGATGCTTAGATGCAAAATAAAAAAATTATTCTTGATGAAAATCTGTTATCTGATGTTTAAATTTTTCACACACCTGTTATTCTGGAGAGATGCTGTACTGTGACTTATTTAATTTTAAGTAATAGTTCATAGTGGCAGCGTCTCTCTAGGATGACACAATATTGTCGACAATTTCATGATGAAAATCTATTGAAAATTGATGAACACCTTCAAAGATGAAAA
Organism: Parasteatoda lunata; assembly: GCA_949128135.1. Classification (NCBI taxonomy): domain Eukaryota; kingdom Metazoa; phylum Arthropoda; class Arachnida; order Araneae; family Theridiidae; genus Parasteatoda; species Parasteatoda lunata. The sequence continues at coordinate 46,270,513 of OX421981.1, read as the reverse complement.
AGAAGATACGAAATTATCCTTAAACATGCATTTTTTTTTTTCGAAAATTTGCGAAGATTGTATTTGTAAAATAAATTTTACTTTTTGAATTTTTTTTTATTAAAATATGGGTAAACTTCAATTTGGGATGCTTAGATGCAAAATAAAAAAATTATTCTTGATGAAAATCTGTTATCTGATGTTTAAATTTTTCACACACCTGTTATTCTGGAGAGATGCTGTACTGTGACTTATTTAATTTTAAGTAATAGTTCATAGTGGCAGCGTCTCTCTAGGATGACACAATATTGTCGACAATTTCATGATGAAAATCTATTGAAAATTAATGAACACCTTCAAAGATGAAAAAGAAGATAAGAAATTATCCTTAAAAATGCATTTTTTTTTTTTTCGAAAATTTGCAAAGATTATATTTATAAAATAAATTTTACTTTTTGAATTTTAATTTTTATTCAAATATAGGTAAACTTCAATTTGGGATGCTTAGATGCAAAATAAAAAAATTATTCTTGATGAAAATCTGTTATCTGATGTTTAAATTTTTCACACACCTGTTATTCTGGAGAGATGCTGTACTGTGACTTATTTAATTTTAAGTAATAGTTCATAGTGGCAGCGTCTCTCTAGGATGACACAATATTGTCGACAATTTCATGATGAAAATCTATTGAAAATTAATGAACACCTTCAAAGATGAAAAAGAAGATAAGAAAATATCCTTAAACATGCATTTTTTTTTCGAAAATTTGCAAAGATTGTATTTATAAAATAAATTTTATTTTTTGAAATTTTTTTTATTCAAATATAGGTAAACTTCAATTTGGGATGCTTAGATGCAAAATAAAAAAATTATTCTTGATGAAAATCTGTTATCTGATGTTTAAATTTTTCACACACCTGTTATTCTGGAGAGATGCTGTACTGTGACTTATTTAATTTTAAATAAAAGTTCATAGTGGCAGCGTCTCTCTAGGATGACACAATATTGTCGACAATTTCATGATGAAAATCTATTGAAAATTAATGAACACCTTCAAAGATGAAAAAGAAGATAAGAAATTATCCTTAAACATGCATTTTTTTTTTCGAAAATTTGCAAATATTGTATTTATAAAAAAAAATTTTACTTTTTGAATTTTTTTTTATACAAATATAGGTAAACTTCAATTTGGGATGCTTAGATGCAAAATAAAAAAAATTATTATTGATGAAAATCTGTTATGTCATGTTTAAATTTTTCACACACCTGTTATTCTGGAGAGATGCTGTACTGTGACTTATTTAATTTTAAGTAATAGTTCATAGTGGCAGCGTCTCTCTAGGATCACACAATATTGTCAACAATTTCATGATGAAAATCTATTGAAAATTAATGAACACCTTTAAAGATGAAAAAGAAGATAAGAAATTATCCTTAAACATGCATTTTTTTTTTTCGAAAATTTGCAAAGATTGTATTTATAAAATAAATTTTACTTTTTGAATTTTTTTTTATTAAAATATAGGTAAACTTCAATTTGGGATGCTTAGATGCAAAATAAAAAAATTGTTCTTGATGAAAATCTGTTATCTGATGTTTAAATTTTTCTCACACCTGTTATTCTGGAGAGATGCTGTACTGTGACTTATTTAATTTTAAGTAATAGTTCATAGTGGCAGCGTCTCTCTAGGATGACACAATATTGTCGACAATTTCATGATGAAAATCTATTGAAAATTGATGAACACCTTCAAAGATGAAAAAGAAGATACGAAATTATCCTTAAACATGCATTTTTTTTTTTTCGAAAATTTGCGAAGATTGTATTTGTAAAATAAATTTTACTTTTTGAATTTTTTTTTATTAAAATATGGGTAAACTTCAATTTGGGATGCTTAGATGCAAAATAAAAAAATTATTCTTGATGAAAATCTGTTATCTGATGTTTAAATTTTTCACACACCTGTTATTCTGGAGAGATGCTGTACTGTGACTTATTTAATTTTAAGTAATAGTTCATAGTGGCAGCGTCTCTCTAGGATGACACAATATTGTCGACAATTTCATGATGAAAATCTATTGAAAATTAATGAACACCTTCAAAGATGAAAAAGAAGATAAGAAATTATCCTTAAAAATGCATTTTTTTTTTTCGAAAATTTGCAAAGATTATATTTATAAAATAAATTTTACTTTTTGAATTTTAATTTTTATTCAAATATAGGTAAACTTCAATTTGGGATACTTAGATGCAAAATAAAAAAATTATTCTTGATGAAAATCTGTTATCTGATGTTTAAATTTTTCACACACCTGTTATTCTGGAGAGATGCTGTACTGTGACTTATTTAATTTTAAGTAATAGTTCATAGTGGCAGCGTCTCTCTAGGATGACACCATATTGTCGACAATTTCATGATGAAAATCTATTGAAAATTAATGAACACCTTCAAAGATGAAAAAGAAGATAAGAAATTATCCTTAAACATGCATTTTTTTTTTCGAAAATTTGCAAATATTGTATTTATAAAAAAAAAATTTACTTTTTGAATTTTTTTTTATTCAAATATAGGTAAACTTCAATTTGGGATGCTTAGATGCAAAATAAAAAAATTATTCTTGATGAAAATCTGTTATCTGATGTTTAAATTTTTCACACACCTGTTATTTTGGAGAGATGCTGTACTGTGACTTATTTAATTTTAAGTAATAGTTCATAGTGGCAGCGTCTCTCTAGGATCACACAATATTGTCAACAATTTCATGATGAAAATCTATTGAAAATTAATGAACACCTTCAAAGATGAAAAAGAAGATAAGAAATTATCCTTAAACATGCATTTTTTTTTTTCGAAAATTTGCAAATATTGTATTTATGAAAAAAAATTTTACTTTTTGAATTTTTTTTTATTCAAATATAGGTAAACTTCAATTTGGGATGCTTAGATGCAAAATAAAAAAATTATTCTTGATGAAAATCTGTTATCTGATGTTTAAATTTTTCACACACCTGTTATTTTGGAGAGATGCTGTACTGTGACTTATTTAATTTTAAGTAATAGTTCATAGTGGCAGCGTCTCTCTAGGATGACACAATATTGTCGACAATTTCATGATGAAAATCTATTGAAAATTAATGAACACCTTCAAAGATGAAAAAGAAGATAAGAAATTATCCTTAAACATGCATTTTTTTTTTCGAAAATTTGCAAAGATTGTATTTATAAAAAAAAATTTTACTTTTTGAATTTTTTTTTATTCAAATATAGGTAAACTTCAATTTGGGATGCTTAGATGCAAAATAAAAAAAATTATTATTGATGAAAATCTGTTATGTCATGTTTAAATTTTTCACACACCTGTTATTCTGGAGAGATGCTGTACTGTGACTTATTTAATTTTAAGTAATAGTTCATAGTGGCAGCGTCTCTCTAGGATCACACAATATTGTCAACAATTTCATGATGAAAATCTATTGAAAATTAATGAACACCTTCAAAGATGAAAAAGAAGATAAGAAATTATCCTTAAACATGCATTTTTTTTTTCGAAAATTTGCAAAGATTGTATTTATAAAATAAATTTTACTTTTTGAATTTTTTTTTATTAAAATATAGGTAAACTTCAATTTGGGATGCTTAGATGCAAAATAAAAAAATTGTTCTTGATGAAAATCTGTTATCTGATGTTTAAATTTTTCACACACCTGTTATTCTGGAGAGATGCTGTACTGTGACTTATTTAATTTTAAGTAATAGTTCATAGTGGCAGCGTCTCTCTAGGATGACACAATATTGTCGACAATTTCATGATGAAAATCTATTGAAAATTGATGAACACCTTCAAAGATGAAAAAGAAGATACGAAATTATCCTTAAACATGCATTTTTTTTTTTTCGAAAATTCGCTAAGATTGTATTTGTAAAATAAATTTTACTTTTTGAATTTTTTTTTATTAAAATATGGGTAAACTTCAATTTGGGATGCTTAGATGCAAAATAAAAAAATTATTTTTGATGAAAATCTGTTATCTGATGTTTAAATTTTTCACACACCTGTTATTCTGGAGAGATGCTGTACTGTGACTTATTTAATTTTAAGTAATAGTTCATAGTGGCAGCGTCTCTCTAGGATGACACAATATTGTCGACAATTTCATGATGAAAATCTATTGAAAATTAATGAACACCTTCAAAGATGAAAAAGAAGATAAGAAATTATCCTTAAACATGCATTTTTTTTTTCGAAAATTTGCAAATATTGTATTTATAAAAAAAAATTTTACTTTTTGAATTTTTTTTTATTCAAATATAGGTAAACTTCAATTTGGGATGCTTAGATGCAAAATAAAAAAAATTATTATTGATGAAAATCTGTTATGTCATGTTTAAATTTTTCACACACCTGTTATTCTGGAGAGATGCTGTACTGTGACTTATTTAATTTTAAGTAATAGTTCATAGTGGCAGCGTCTCTCTAGGATCACACAATATTGTCAACAATTTCATGATGAAAATCTATTGAAAATTAATGAACACCTTCAAAGATGAAAAAGAAGATAAGAAATTATCCTTAAACATGCATTTTTTTTTTCGAAAATTTGCAAAGATTGTATTTATAAAATAAATTTTACTTTTTGAATTTTTTTTTATTAAAATATGGGTAAACTTCAATTTGGGATGCTTAGATGCAAAATAAAAAAATTATTCTTGATGAAAATCTGTTATCTGATGTTTAAATTTTTCACACACCTGTTATTCTGGAGAGATGCTGTACTGTGACTTATTTAATTTTAAGTAATAGTTCATAGTGGCAGCGTCTCTCTAGGATGACACAATATTGTCGACAATTTCATGATGAAAATCTATTGAAAATTAATGAACACCTTCAAAGATGAAAAAGAAGATAAGAAATTATCCTTAAAAATGCATTTTTTTTTTTCGAAAATTTGCAAAGATTATATTTATAAAATAAATTTTACTTTTTGAATTTTAATTTTTATTCAAATATAGGTAAACTTCAATTTGGGATGCTTAGATGCAAAATAAAAAAATTATTCTTGATGAAAATCTGTTATCTGATGTTTAAATTTTTCACACACCTGTTATTCTGGAGAGATGCTGTACTGTGACTTATTTAATTTTAAGTAATAGTTCATAGTGGCAGCGTCTCTCTAGGATGACACAATATTGTCGACAATTTCATGATGAAAATCTATTGAAAATTAATGAACACCTTCAAAGATGAAAAAGAAGATAAGAAATTATCCTTAAACATGCATTTTTTTTTTTCGAAAATTTGCAAAGATTGTATTTATAAAATAAATTTTACTTTTTGAATTTTTTTTTATTAAAATATAGGTAAACTTCAATTTGGGATGCTTAGATGCAAAATAAAAAAATTGTTCTTGATGAAAATCTGTTTTCTGATGTTTAAATTTTTCACACACCTGTTATTCTGGAGAGATGCTGTACTGTGACTTATTTAATTTTAAGTAATAGTTCATAGTGGCAGCGTCTCTCTAGGATGACACAATATTGTCGACAATTTCATGATGAAAATCTATTGAAAATTGATGAACACCTTCAAAGATGAAAAAGAAGATACGAAATTATCCTTAAACATGCATTTTTTTTTTTTCGAAAATTCGCTAAGATTGTATTTGTAAAATAAATTTTACTTTTTGAATTTTTTTTTATTAAAATATGGGTAAACTTCAATTTGGGATGCTTAGATGCAAAATAAAAAAATTATTCTTGATGAAAATCTGTTATCTGATGTTTAAATTTTTCACACACCTGTTATTCTGGAGAGATGCTGTACTGTGACTTATTTAATTTTAAGTAATAGTTCATAGTGGCAGCGTCTCTCTAGGATGACACAATATTGTCGACAATTTCATGATGAAAATCTATTGAAAATTAATGAACACCTTCAAAGATGAAAAAGAAGATAAGAAATTATCCTTAAAAATGCATTTTTTTTTTTTTCGAAAATTTGCAAAGATTATATTTATAAAATAAATTTTACTTTTTGAATTTTAATTTTTATTCAAATATAGGTAAACTTCAATTTGGGATGCTTAGATGCAAAATAAAAAAATTATTCTTGATGAAAATCTGTTATCTGATGTTTAAATTTTTCACACACCTGTTATTCTGGAGAAATGCTGTACTGTGACTTATTTAATTTTAAGTAATAGTTCATAGTGGCAGCGTCTCTCTAGGATGACACAATATTGTCGACAATTTCATGATGAAAATCTATTGAAAATTAATGAACACCTTCAAAGATGAAAAAGAAGATAAGAAATTATCCTTAAACATGCATTTTTTTTTCGAAAATTTGCAAAGATTGTATTTATAAAATAAATTTTATTTTTTGAAATTTTTTTTATTCAAATATAGGTAAACTTCAATTTGGGATGCTTAGATGCAAAATAAAAAAATTATTCTTGATGAAAATCTGTTATCTGATGTTTAAATTTTTCACACACCTGTTATTCTGGAGAGATGCTGTACTGTGACTTATTTAATTTTAAGTAATAGTTCATAGTGGCAGCGTCTCTCTAGGATGACACAATATTGTCGGCAATTTCATGATGAAAATCTATTGAAAATTAATGAACACCTTCAAAGATGAAAAAGAAGATAAGAAATTATCCTTAAACATGCATTTTTTTTTTCGAAAATTTGCAAATATTGTATTTATAAAAAAAAATTTTACTTTTTGAATTTTTTTTTATTCAAATATAGGTAAACTTCAATTTGGGATGCTTAGATGCAAAATAAAAAAAATTATTATTGATGAAAATCTGTTATGTCATGTTTAAATTTTTCACACACCTGTTATTCTGGAGAGATGCTGTACTGTGACTTATTTAATTTTAAGTAATAGTTCATAGTGGCAGCGTCTCTCTAGGATGACACAATATTGTCGACAATTTCATGATGAAAATCTATTGAAAATTAATGAACACCTTCAAAGATGAAAAAGAAGATAAGAAATTATCCTTAAACATGCATTTTTTTTTTCGAAAATTTGCAAATATTGTATTTATAAAAAAAAATTTTACTTTTTGAATTTTTTTTTATTCAAATATAGGTAAACTTCAATTTGGGATGCTTAGATGCAAAATAAAAAAAATTATTATTGATGAAAATCTGTTATGTCATGTTTAAATTTTTCACACACCTGTTATTCTGGAGAGATGCTGTACTGTGACTTATTTAATTTTAAGTAATAGTTCATAGTGGCAGCGTCTCTCTAGGATCACACAATATTGTCAACAATTTCATGATGAAAATCTATTGAAAATTAATGAACACCTTCAAAGATGAAAAAGAAGATAAGAAATTATCCTTAAACATGCATTTTTTTTTTTCGAAAATTTGCAAAGATTGTATTTATAAAATAAATTTTACTTTTTGAATTTTAATTTTTATTCAAATATAGGTAAACTTCAATTTGGGATGCTTAGATGCAAAATAAAAAAATTATTCTTGATGAAAATCTGTTATCTGATGTTTAAATTTTTCACACACCTGTTATTCTGGAGAGATGCTGTACTGTGACTTATTTAATTTTAAGTAATAGTTCATAGTGGCAGCGTCTCTCTAGGATGACACAATATTGTCGACAATTTCATGATGAAAATCTATTGAAAATTAATGAACACCTTCAAAGATGAAAAAGAAGATAAGAAATTATCCTTAAACATGCATTTTTTTTTCGAAAATTTGCAAAGATTGTATTTATAAAATAAATTTTATTTTTTGAAATTTTTTTTATTCAAATATAGGTAAACTTCAATTTGGGATGCTTAGATGCAAAATAAAAAAATTATTCTTGATGAAAATCTGTTATCTGATGTTTAAATTTTTCACACACCTGTTATTCTGGAGAGATGCTGTACTGTGACTTATTTAATTTTAAGTAATAGTTCATAGTGGCAGCGTCTCTCTAGGATGACACAATATTGTCGACAATTTCATGATGAAAATCTATTGAAAATTAATGAACACCTTCAAAGATGAAAAAGAAGATAAGAAATTATCCTTAAAAATGCATTTTTTTTTTTCGAAAATTTGCAAAGATTATATTTATAAAATAAATTTTACTTTTTGAATTTTAATTTTTATTCAAATATAGGTAAACTTCAATTTGGGATACTTAGATGCAAAATAAAAAAATTATTCTTGATGAAAATCTGTTATCTGATGTTTAAATTTTTCACACACCTGTTATTCTGGAGAGATGCTGTACTGTGACTTATTTAATTTTAAGTAATAGTTCATAGTGGCAGCGTCTCTCTAGGATGACACAATATTGTCGACAATTTCATGATGAAAATCTATTGAAAATTAATGAACACCTTCAAAGATGAAAAAGAAGATAAGAAATTATCCTTAAACATGCATTTTTTTCGAAAATTTGCAAATATTGTATTTATAAAAAAAAATTTTACTTTTTGAATTTTTTTTTATTCAAATATAGGTAAACTTCAATTTGGGATGCTTAGATGCAAAATAAAAAAATTATTCTTGATGAAAATCTGTTATCTGATGTTTAAATTTTTCACACACCTGTTATTCTGGAGAGATGCTGTACTGTGACTTATTTAATTTTAAGTAATAGTTCATAGTGGCAGCGTCTCTCTAGGATCACACAATATTGTCGACAATTTCATGATGAAAATCTATTGAAAATTAATGAACACCTTCAAAGATGAAAAAGAAGATAAGAAATTATCCTTAAACATGCATTTTTTTTTTTCGAAAATTTGCAAATATTGTATTTATAAAAAAAAATTTTACTTTTTGAATTTTTTTTTATTCAAATATAGGTAAACTTCAATTTGGGATGCTTAGATGCAAAATAAAAAAAATTATTATAGATGAAAATCTGTTATGTCATGTTTAAATTTTTCACACACCTGTTATTCTGGAGAGATGCTGTACTGTGACTTATTTAATTTTAAGTAATAGTTCATAGTGGCAGCGTCTCTCTAGGATGACACAATATTGTCGACAATTTCATGATGAAAATCTATTGAAAATTGATGAACACCTTCAAAGATGAAAAAGAAGATACGAAATTATCCTTAAACATGCATTTTTTTTTTTCGAAAATTTGCGAAGATTGTATTTGTAAAATAAATTTTACTTTTTGAATTTTTTTTTATTAAAATATGGGTAAACTTCAATTTGGGATGCTTAGATGCAAAATAAAAAAATTATTCTTGATGAAAATCTGTTATCTGATGTTTAAATTTTTCACACACCTGTTATTCTGGAGAGATGCTGTACTGTGACTTATTTAATTTTAAGTAATAGTTCATAGTGGCAGCGTCTCTCTAGGATCACACAATATTGTCGACAATTTCATGATGAAAATCTATTGAAAATTAATGAACACCTTCAAAGATGAAAAAGAAGATAAGAAATTATCCTTAAAAATGCATTTTTTTTTTTCGAAAATTTGCAAAGATTATATTTATAAAATAAATTTTACTTTTTGAATTTTAATTTTTATTCAAATATAGGTAAACTTCAATTTGGGATGCTTAGATGCAAAATAAAAAAATTATTCTTGATGAAAATCTGTTATCTGATGTTTAAATTTTTCACACACCTGTTATTCTGGAGAGATGCTGTACTGTGACTTATTTAATTTTAAGTAATAGTTCATAGTGGCAGCGTCTCTCTAGGATGACACAATATTGTCGACAATTTCATGATGAAAATCTATTGAAAATTAATGAACACCTTCAAAGATGAAAAAGAATATAAGAAATTATCCTTAAACATGCATTTTTTTTTTCGAAAATTTGCAAATATTGTATTTATAAAAAAAAATTTTATTTTTTGAATTTTTTTTTATTCAAATATAGGTAAACTTCAATTTGGGATGCTTAGATGCAAAATAAAAAAAATTATTATTGATGAAAATCTGTTATGTCATGTTTAAATTTTTCACACACCTGTTATTCTGGAGAGATGCTGTACTGTGACTTATTTAATTTTAAGTAATAGTTCATAGTGGCAGCGTCTCTCTAGGATCACACAATATTTTCAACAATTTCATGATGAAAATCTATTGAAAATTAATGAACACCTTCAAAGATGAAAAAGAAGATAAGAAATTATCCTTAAACATGCATTTTTTTTTCGAAAATTTGCAAAGATTGTATTTATAAAATAAATTTTACTTTTTGAATTTTTTTTTATTAAAATATAGGTAAACTTCAATTTGGGATGCTTAGATGCAAAATAAAAAAATTGTTCTTGATGAAAATCTGTTATCTGATGTTTAAATTTTTCACACACCTGTTATTCTGAAGAGATGCTGTACTGTGACTTATTTAATTTTAAGTAATAGTTCATAGTGGCAGCGTCTCTCTAGGATGACACAATATTGTCGACAATTTCATGATGAAAATCTATTGAAAATTGATGAACACCTTCAAAGATGAAAAAGAAGATACGAAATTATCCTTAAACATGCATTTTTTTTTTTCGAAAATTTTCGAAGATTGTATTTGTAAAATAAATTTTACTTTTTGAAATTTTTTTTATTAAAATATGGGTAAACTTCAATTTGGGATGCTTAGATGCAAAATAAAAAATTATTCTTGATGAAAATCTGTTATCTGAAGTTTAAATTTTTCACACACCTGTTATTCTGGAGAGATGCTGTACTGTGACTTATTTAATTTTAAGTAATAGTTCATAGTGGCAGCGTCTCTCTAGGATGACACAATATTGTCGACAATTTCATGATGAAAATCTATTGAAAATTAATGAACACCTTCAAAGATGAAAAAGAAGATAAGAAATTATCCTTAAAAATGCATTTTTTCTTTTCGAAAATTTGCAAAGATTATATTTATAAAATAAATTTTACTTTTTGAATTTTAATTTTTATTCAAATATAGGTAAACTTCAATTTGGGATGCTTAGATGCAAAATAAAAAAATTATTCTTGATGAAAATCTGTAATCTGATGTTTAAATTTTTCACACACCTGTTATTCTGGAGAGATGCTGTACTGTGACTTATTTAATTTTAAGTAATAGTTCATAGTGGCAGCGTCTCTCTAGGATGACACAATATTGTCGACAATTTCATGATGAAAATCTATTGAAAATTAATGAACACCTTCAAAGATGAAAAAGAAGATAAGAAATTATCCTTAAACATGCATTTTTTTTTCGAAAATTTGCGAAGATTGTATTTATAAAATAAATTTTATTTTTTGAAATTTTTTTTATTCAAATATAGGTAAACTTCAATTTGGGATGCTTAGATGCAAAATAAAAAAATTGTTCTTGATGAAAATCTGTTATCTGATGTTTAAATTTTTCACACACCTGTTATTCTGGAGAGATGCTGTACTGTGACTTATTTAATTTTAAGTAATAGTTCATAGTGGCAGCGTCTCTCTAGGATGACACAATATTGTCGACAATTTCATGATGAAAATCTATTGAAAATAATGAACACCTTCAAAGATGAAAAAGAAGATAAGAAATTATCCTTAAACATGCATTTTTTTTTTTTCGAAAATTTGCAAATATTGTATTTATAAAAAAAAATTTTACTTTTTAAATTTTTTTTTATTCAAATATAGGTAAACTTCAATTTGGGATGCTTAGATGCAAAATAAAAAAAATTATTATTGATGAAAATCTGTTATGTCATGTTTAAATTTTTCACACACCTGTTATTCTGGAGAGATGCTGTACTGTGACTTATTTAATTTTAAGTAATAGTTCATAGTGGCAGCGTCTCTCTAGGATCACACAATATTGTCAACAATTTCATGATGAAAATCTATTGAAAATTAATGAACACCTTCAAAGATGAAAAAGATGATAAGAAATTATCCTTAAACATGCATTTTTTTTTCGAAAATTTGCAAAGATTGTATTTATAAAATAAATTCTACTTTTTGAATTTTTTTTTATTAAAATATAGGTAAACTTCAATTTGGGATGCTTAGATGCAAAATAAAAAAATTGTTCTTGATGAAAATCTGTTATCTGATGTTTAAATTTTTCACACACCTGTTATTCTGGAGAGATGCTGTACTGTGACTTATTTAATTTTAAGTAATAGTTCATAGTGGCAGCGTCTCTCTAGGATCACACAATATTGTCAACAATTTCATGATGAAAATCTATTGAAAATTAATGAACACCTTCAAAGATGAAAAAGAAGATAAGAAATTATCCTTAAACATGCATTTTTTTTTTTCGAAAATTTGCAAAGATTGTATTTATAAAATAAATTTTACTTTTTGAATTTTAATTTTTATTCAAATATAGGTAAACTTCAATTTGGGATGCTTAGATGCAAAATAAAAAAATTTTTCTTGATGAAAATCTGTTATCTGATGTTTAAATTTTTCACACACCTGTTATTCTGGAGAGATGCTGTACTGTGACTTATTTAATTTTAAGTAATAGTTCATAGTGGCAGCGTCTCTCTAGGATGACACCATATTGTCGACAATTTCATGATGAAAATCTATTAAAAATTAATGAACACCTTCAAAGATGAAAAAGAAGATAAGAAATTATCCTTAAAAATGCATTTTTTTTTTTTTTCGAAAATTTGCAAAGATTGTATTTATAAAATAAATTTTACTTTTTGAATTTTAATTTTTATTCAAATATAGGTAAACTTCAATTTGGGATGCTTAGATGCAAAATAAAAAAATTATTCTTGATGAAAATCTGTTATCTGATGTTTAAATTTTTCACACACCTGTTATTCTGGAGAGATGCTGTACTGTGACTTATTTAATTTTAAGTAATAGTTCATAGTGGCAGCGTCTCTCTAGGATGACACAATATTGTCGACAATTTCATGATGAAAATCTATTGAAAATTAATGAACACCTTCAAAGATGAAAAAGAAGATAAGAAATTATCCTTAAACATGCATTTTTTTTCGAAAATTTGCAAAGATTGTATTTATAAAATAAATTTTATTTTTTGAAATTTTTTTTATTCAAATATAGGTAAACTTCAATTTGGGATGCTTAGATGCAAAATAAAAAAATTATTCTTGATGAAAATCTGTTATCTGATGTTTAAATTTTTCACACACCTGTTATTCTGGAGAGATGCTGTACTGTGACTTATTTAATTTTAAGTAATAGTTCATAGTGGCAGGGTCTCTCTAGGATGACACAATATTGTCGACAATTTCATGATGAAAATCTATTGAAAATTAATGAACACCTTCAAAGATGAAAAAGAAGATAAGAAATTATCCTTAAACATGCATTTTTTTTTTTTCGAAAATTTGCAAAGATTGTATTTATAAAATAAATTTACTTTTTGAATTTTTTTTTATTCAAATATAGGTAAACTTCAATTTGGGATTCTTAGATGCGAAATAAAAAAATTATTCTTGATGAAAATCTGTTATCTGATGTTTAAATTTTTCACACACCTGTTATTCTGGAGAGATGCTGTACTGTGACTTATTTAATTTTAAGTAATAGTTCATAGTGGCAGCGTCTCTCTAGGATGACACAATATTGTCGACAATTTCATGATGAAAATCTATTGAAAATTAATGAACACCTTCAAAGATGAAATAGAAGATAAGAAATTATCCTTAAACATGCATTTTTTTTTTTCGAAAATTTGCAAAGATAGTATTTATAAAATAAATTTTACTTTTTGAATTTTTTTTTATTAAAATAAAGGTAAACTTCAATTTGGGATGCTTAGATGCAAAATAAAAAAATTATTCTTGATGAAAATCTGTTATCTGATGTTTAAATTTTTCACACACCTGTTATTCTGGAGAGATGCTGTACTGTGACTTATTTAATTTTAAGTAATAGTTCATAGTGGCAGCGTCTCTCTAGGATCACACAATATTGTCAACAATTTCATGATGAAAATCTATTGAAAATTAATGAACACCTTCAAAGATGAAAAAGAAGATAAGAAATTATCCTTAAACATGCATTTTTTTTTTTTTTTCGAAAATTTGCAAAGATTGTATTTATAAAATAAATTTTACTTTTTGAATTTTTTTTTATTAAAATATAGGTAAACTTCAATTTGGGATGCTTAGATGCAAAATAAAAAAATTATTCTTGATGAAAATCTGTTATCTGATGTTTAAATTTTTCACACACCTGTTATTCTGGAGAGATGCTGTACTGTGACTTATTTAATTTTAAGTAATAGTTCATAGTGGCAGCGTCTCTCTAGGATCACACAATATTGTCAACAATTTCATGATGAAAATCTATTGAAAATTAATGAACACCTTCAAAGATGAAAAAGAAGATAAGAAATTATCCTTAAACATGCATTTTTTTTTTCGAAAATTTGCAAAGATTGTATTTATAAAATAAATTTTACTTTTTGAATTTTTTTTTATTAAAATATAGGTAAACTTCAATTTGGGATGCTTAGATGCAAAATAAAAAAATTGTTCTTGATGAAAATCTGTTATCTGATGTTTAAATTTTTCACACACCTGTTATTCTGGAGAGATGCTGTACTGTGACTTATTTAATTTTAAGTAATAGTTCATAGTGGCAGCGTCTCTCTAGGATGACACAATATTGTCGACAATTTCATGATGAAAATCTATTGAAAATTAATGAACACCTTCAAAGATGAAAAAGAAGATAAGAAATTATCCTTAAACATGCATTTTTTTTTTTCGAAAATTTGCAAATATTGTATTTATAAAAAAAAATTTTACTTTTTGAATTTTTTTTTATTCAAATATAGGTAAACTTCAATTTGGGATGCTTAGATGCAAAATAAAAAAAATTATTATTGATGAAAATCTGTTATGTCATGTTTAAATTTTTCACACACCTGTTATTCTGGAGAGATGCTGTACTGTGACTTATTTAGTTTTAAGTGATAGTTCATAGTGGCAGCGTCTCTCTAGGATCACACAATATTGTCAACAATTTCATGATGAAAATCTATTGAAAATTAATGAACACCTTCAAAGATGAAAAAGAAGATAAGAAATTATCCTTAAACATGCATTTTTTTTTCGAAAATTTGCAAAGATTGTATTTATAAAATAAATTTTACTTTTTGAATTTTTTTTTTTTTTAAATATAGGTAAACTTCAATTTGGGATGCTTAGATGCAAAATAAAAAAATTGTTCTTGATGAAAATCTGTTATCTGATGTTTAAATTTTTCACACACCTGTTATTCTGGAGAGATGCTGTACTGTGACTTATTTAATTTTAAGTAATAGTTCATAGTGGCAGCGTCTCTCTAGGATGACACAATATTGTCGACAATTTCATGATGAAAATCTATTGAAAATTAATGAACACCTTCAAAGATGAAAAAGAAGATACGAAATTATCCTTAAACATGCATTTTTTTTTTTCGAAAATTTGCAAAGATTGTATTTATAAAATAAATTTTACTTTTTGAATTTTTTTTTTATTAAAATATGGGTAAACTTCAATTTGGGATGCTTAGATGCAAAATAAAAAAATTATTCTTGATGAAAATCTTTTATCTGATGTTTAAATTTTTCACACACCTGTTATTCTGGAGAGATGCTGTACTGTGACTTATTTAATTTTAAGTAATAGTTCATAGTGGCAGCGTCTCTCTAGGATGACACAATATTGTCGACAATTTCATGATGAAAATCTATTGAAATTAATGAACACCTTCAAAGATGAAAAAGAAGATATGAAATTATCCTTAAACATGCATTTTTTTTTTTTTCGAAAATTTGCAAAGATTGTATTTATAAAATAAATTTTACTTTTTGAATTTTTTTTTATTAAAATATAGGTAAACTTCTATTTGGGATGCTTAGATGCAAAATAAAAAAAATTATTCTTGATGAAAATCTGTTATCTGATGTTTAAATTTTTCACACACCTGTTATTCTGGAGAGATGCTGTACTGTGACTTATTTAATTTTAAGTAATAGTTCATAGTGGCAGGGTCTCTCTAGGATGACAATTTATTGTCGACAATTTCATGATGAAAATCTATTGAAAATTAATGAACACCTTCAAAGATGAAAAAGAAGATAAGAAATTATCCTTAAACATGCATTTTTTTTTTTTTTTCGAAAATTTGCAAAGATTGTATTTATAAAATAAATTTTACTTTTTGAATTTTTTTTTATTAAAATATAGGTAAACTTCTATTTGGAATGCTTAGATGCAAAATAAAAAAAATTATTCTTGATGAAAATCTGTTATCTGATGTTTAAATTTTTCACACACCTGTTATTCTGGAGAGATGCTGTACTGTGACTTATTTAATTTTAAGTAATAGTTCATAGTGGCAGCGTCTCTCTAGGATGACACAATATTGTCGGCAATTTTATGATGAAAATCTATTGAAAATTAATGAACTTCTTCAAAGATGAAAAAGAAGATAAGAAATTATCCTTAAACATGCATTTTTTTTTTTTTTCGAAAATTTGCAAATATTGTATTTATAAAAAAAAATTTTACTTTTTGAATTTTTTTTTATTCAAATATAGGTAAACTTCAATTTGGGATGCTTAGATGCAAAATAAAAAAAATTATTATTGATGAAAATCTGTTATGTCATGTTTAAATTTTTCACACACCTGTTATTCTGGAGAGATCCTGTACTGTGACTTATTTAATTTTAAGTAATAGTTCATAGTGGCAGCGTTTCTCTAGGATGACACAATATTGTCGACAATTTCATGATGAAAATCTATTGAAAATTAATGAACACCTTCAAAGATGAAAAAGAAGATAAGAAATTATCCTTAAACATGCATTTTTTTTTTTTTTCGAAAATTTGCAAAGATTGTATTTATAAAATAAATTTTACTTTTTGAATTTTTTTTTTATTCAAATATAGGTAAACTTCAATTTGGGATGCTTAGATGCAAAATAAAAAAAATTATTATTGATGAAAATCTGTTATGTGATGTTTAAATTTTTCACACACCTGTTATTCTGGAGAGATGCTGTACTGTGACTTATTTAATTTTAAGTAATAGTTCATAGTGGCAGCGTCTCTCTAGGATCACACAATATTGTCGACAATTTCATGATGAAAATCTATTGAAAATTAATGAACACCTTGAAAGATGAAAAAGAAGATACGAAATTATCCTTAAACATGCATTTTTTTTTTTTTCGAAAATTTGCAAAGATTGTTTTTATAAAATAAATTTTACTTTTTGAATTTTTTTTTATTAAAATATAGGTAAACTTCAATTTGGGATGCTTATATGCAAAATAAAAAAATTATTCTTGATGAAAATCTGTTATCTGATGTTTAAATTTTTCACACACCTGTTATTCTGGAGAGATGCTGTACTGTGACTTATTTAATTTTAAGTAATAGTTCATAGTGGCAGCGTTTCTCTAGGATGACACAATATTGTCGACAATTTCATGATGAAAATCTATTGAAAATTAATGAACACCTTCAAAGATGAAAAAGAAGATAAGAAATTATCCTTAAACATGCATTTTTTTTTTTTTTTCGAAAATTTGCAAAGATTGTATTTATAAAATAAATTTTACTTTTTGAATTTTTTTTTTATTCAAATATAGGTAAACTTCAATTTGGGATGCTTAGATGCAAAATAAAAAAAATTATTATTGATGAAAATCTGTTATGTGATGTTTAAATTTTTCACACACCTGTTATTCTGGAGAGATGCTGTACTGTGACTTATTTAATTTTAAGTAATAGTTCATAGTGGCAGCGTCTCTCTAGGATCACACAATATTGTCGACAATTTCATGATGAAAATCTATTGAAAATTAATGAACACCTTGAAAGATGAAAAAGAAGATACGAAATTATCCTTAAACATGCATTTTTTTTTTTTTCGAAAATTTGCAAAGATTGTTTTTATAAAATAAATTTTACTTTTTGAATTTTTTTTTATTAAAATATAGGTAAACTTCAATTTGGGATGCTTATATGCAAAATAAAAAAATTATTCTTGATGAAAATCTGTTATCTGATGTTTAAATTTTTCACACACCTGTTATTCTGGAGAGATGCTGTACTGTGACTTATTTAATTTTAAGTAATAGTTCATAGTGGCAGCGTCTCTCTAGGATGACACAATATTGTCGACAATTTCATGATGAAAATCTATTGAAAATTAATGAACACCTTCAAAGATGAAAAAGAAGATAAGAAATTATCCTTAAACGTGCATTTTTTTTTCGAAAATTTGCAAAGATTGTATTTATAAAATAAATTTTACTTTTTGAAATTTTTTTTGTTCAAATATAGGTAAACTTCAATTTGGGATGATTAGACGCAAAATAAAAAAAATTATTCTTGATGAGAATCTGTTATCTGATGTTTAAATTTTTCACACACCTGTTATTCTGGAGAGACGATGTACTGTGATTTATTTAATTTTAATCAATAGCTCATAGTGGCAGCGCCTTTCTATGATGACACAATATTTTCGACAACTTAAAGATGAAAAGTCATTCAAATTTAATGAAGACCTTCAAAGATGAAAAAGAAAATAAGAAATTAGCCTTAAACATGAATATTTTTTTTTTCGAAAATTTGCAAAGATTGTATTTACAAAACAAATTTTACTTTTTGAAATTTTTTTTTATTAAAATATAGGTAAACTTAAATTTGGGATGCTTAGACGCAAAATAAAAAAATTGTTTTAATTCTTATATTTAAAATAATAACTCCCAGTGGCAGCCTATGTCACGGAAGAAGCAATCTTGTCGACAACTTCTTGAATTTGGGAATGCTTAGACTTAAAATAAAAATCAATTAATTTTATATATTTAAAATAATAACTCCCAGTGGCCACCTCTGTCTAAGATCTGTCTAGTTCGACAACTTCTTGATGAAAATCTGATTAATTGAATGAAAATCTTCAAAGAGGAAAAAGAAGAGAAGAAATAAGTCAATCCACAAACTTATTCTTTTTTTCAAAAATAGCAAAAATTGTATGTTTAAGAGTTTCACAAACCTGTTATTCTGGAGAGATGCTGTACTGTGACTTATTTAAATTTAAATAATAGCTCATAGTGGCAGCGCCTCTCTAGGATGACACAAAATTTTCGACAACTTAGTGAATCCATTACGAAAATCCATTTGAATTAAATGAAGACCTTCTAAGATGAAAGAGAAGAGAAGAAGTCTGCCTACCCACATACATAATTTTATTTCTTCGAAAATTATAAAGATTGTATTTTTAAAACAGATTTTTTTTTTTTAAATTTTTCTATAAAAAATTTAGGCAAACTTCAATTTGGGAATGATTAGATGTAAAATAAAAAAATTGTTTTAATTCTAGATACAGTGAGCTCTCACTTATGCATCGGCGTAAGGGCCAATAGAAAAAAGCGCATAAGTAAAAGAGACGCATACGTGAAAAACTTCACAGAGGAAAAAGAAGAGAAGAAATTAGTCAATCCACATACAAAAATTGCAAAGATTGCATTTTTAAAATTGTGAATTTTTTTTTTTTTTTTTTTTTTTCCAATAAAAAATATATAGGCTGTTTTCAATTTTGGTACGATTAAACGTTAAATAACAAAATTGTGTTATTTCTTTATATTTTTGTTGTTATGTGAAATTACTAACATGAAACTTGTGTGAATGTTTTATTTCTTTTTAGTATTTAACAGAGCCCGGAAACTCGTTACTGGAGATGGTGTATTAACCATTCCATCTGCGAAATAACTATGTTATTCAAAGTGGATAATACTGTGAGAAAAGTTTTATTTTGAAAAATTTGAAACTCGGAAGTATCCCTCATGGATAACAGTATCGTCAGAAAATACTGTTATCTTGATGATATGTCACAGTCAGACTTTGTTTCAAACAATAATTCAAAGTTACGTCTTCTGTCTAGGAAAACAATCCTGTTGACTTCTTGACTGAGTTCTTTTTATATGCAGAAAATGGAGCTCAGGTAAATGAAATATCATTGGTATCATTGTCACAGTTATAATTGTTATTGCTTTCATTAATCAAGAAAATAGGAAAAGCTAGTAATAAGAAAATTTCACTTTTCTCTAGTTCAGCAAGATAAATTCTAGGTAGATAAAATCTAGCAAGATAAACTTCCAGTACTTATTAAAACAACTGTAACTCATGCGAAGTACACTTAAAATGTTTTATCAATTAAGGCTGTTTTTTGAAGGCTTTGTTACTGCATGAAATTGTCCTTTTTTTTTTCTTCTTCTTTTTTTTGCAAATAATATGCCATATTTATAACTGATGAAACATGACTGTTAGGTCGAATTTAGGCTACCTTTAGCCAGCGCCCTCTATTCGTTTTGAAAATCGTACAAAACATCAATATAGAGAAAATCCCCAGTTTTGAGATAATACAAAGCGTCTGTGGACTAATTTTTTATATTTTTAAACTTTTTCCAATGCTGCATTATCTGGGCTCATAAAAAATTGCCTAAAATTTTAATAAAGCATTGATTGTGATAAGTTTTATTTAGGTGGGAAAATATAGCCAAATTAGCGATTTTTAAAAAAGTTTCATATCTTTCGAAATATTTCAGTAATTTGTCCATTCTAAAGCCTAGATCAGGGCTGTCCAACTGCAAGGAGCCCACTGGCCAGAATTCCGGTCACTGATTACCTGGCGGGCCGCAGTTTGTAAAACTTGAACAATACCCTCTTACTTCTTATACAATAACAATGAATAGTTGAATTATTAATTATAAAACAAGGGAACAGAAACAATTATAAAACAATTTGCTTACATTTTAATGGGAAAACTGAGGCCGATCAGCCTGAATAAGAAGTTGGCGGTACCACACAATAGCCCACGGGCCACATGCGGCCCGCGGGTCGCCAGTTGGACACCCCTGGCCTAGATAATTCTTCACTTCAAGATGGCATATATATAGTTCAAAATTATAGCTTTCTTTTAAGTGTAAGGCACTTAAACTGTAGCTTTTTTCTTCCTTGGCGAAAGAGCTTGGAAAAACCATGTTAATTTAGAGTGATAGTCACCGTTGCTCACTTCTATTTGATGGCGTACTACTGAGATGTCATTATGAAGAGCTGGGGTTTGATTCTCAGTAGTAACTTTCAGTATATTTAAAAATTCGCTAGGAGTGCGATCTAAAATGTTTCCTTTTTCTTCGATCTAAAAGTTTCGATTTTTCAAGCACGCGCAGTCAATTCTTTCAAAAGAAAAGGGATATATTTTTACTTTATATGTTGTAATTCCCAAATTCGAGGGAATTTGGGAATTCCACGAATTCCCAAAGTTGCGATTCCCAAATTCGTGGAATGTATATGTGGTCCATGGCGTACTACTCAGATAGTAGTACTACTATTTGATGGCATACTATTCAAATAGTAGTACGCCATGATGTGGTCATTGACAGGCTAATAACAACAATCTTACATTAACCCCAATGCCCCGCCCAGTTACTCCTTTTGAGCATTGGCGTAAAAACTTATTCTCACTGCTTGCGTTACAAGTAATTCGTATCGCCATTCCTTGAAACACTTATCTCACTAATCATTCTTGACAGACAGTGTTAGCAAGTGCATGAGTTATATACAGTAAAAACAGTTCCTTAGTTTACCTTGTCTAATGCTCCCGGCCACAGAGGTTCTATTTCAGTTATCTGAAGTAGCTCTTGACACGGGCAACTGTAGGTAGGCAGCAACAACAAACAGTTCTTGAATTCAAGTCAGCAAAATAAATTTTAAGTCAAAATCCCTAGATTAAAACGGATTATTTCCTTTCTCCTCTTAGTTCATTACTTTACATTTGCGTTGCTTCCACATTTTTCTCTACGGTTGCATCAATGATCTGAAAACTATTTGCTGTGATTTAAATTTATTGAACTCAATCCGAGAGTATATCTTGAATTACGATAACTATTTTCCGCAATCAGATTTTCTAAATGGAAGAACAGGAAAATGCCTCTCTGTTGGACTATTTGGATACGCATGCATATTTTAAGAAACACAATTTAAAAGTGTACTTCGAAGATGCAATTACCCAAATGCTTTCTTATCGCTTAGAAAATAATAAAACAAAACCCACGAAATTTTTTAAAGAGTACTTTTGTAGTGTTCATCAAGGTACTCACATATTATTCCGTGAATATAGTTTTGTGAGTGCTACTCTTTATAATCGCCTCTGTGTTATGAAAGCCATCATGCAAATATATAAACCCCTTCTATATAATGATGAAAAAATGACTGCAAAAGATTATCACTCATTGTTACAATTAGTCTGGCCAGATTTTCCATTTCAAGTTACGAATGTGCCTTTTGCATTGTTGGAAGTGAAAGAAAATGAAGAACCCTCATTATCATTTTTAGAATTTATCAAAACTCTAAAACAATCATTCTGCATTGGTGAGTTTGATTATGAAGCTTCAATTATAAATACACAGATAAAAGCAAGAGTAGAAGAATTCACTAAAATTTGCAAGCAAGGTAATAAAAGTTGCGCTAACCTTTCGGAAGCAGACTTTTTATCATCGCTGGAAGATAACCAGAGTGATCAAGCATCATCTTGGTCTATTGCAAGTAATTTAGTGCAGAATTCAGAATTTAAAAGAATGTTAGGTTTGAAAGAATCTAACTCATTTTCTAGTGATGAACCTACTGATGGTGCTGGATGTAGTAAATTATCTCGTTCTTCGTCGGAATCCAAAGATGCTTCGAAATCCGATTTGAATGTGAGCACTTTCTCAAGAGCTTCATCAGCTAGTCTTCGCGGGCGATTAAGTGGAAAACAATTATCAAACAGTCTGACGCTTTTACAAACAGAGAAATTAGATTCTGAAAATAATTTTTCTAGTCGTAGGCATAGATCAAAATCTGCTGTAGCTATTCAGAGAAGCTATCATCATACCCGTAGTTAAAATATGTTATAATTACTTATCAAGGTAGGATTATTGATGTTAAAAGTTTGTTTTGATTTGGCTTGAGTAAAAAAAAAAAGTTAAATTGTCAACATTTACTTTTAACTTAAAACTCTGCACCTTAAAACCTATGGGAAAGGTGGTGTCTTAAATTATAAAAATGATGTTAAGTAATTTAGATTTATATTGACACAATATAATAAATAAACAAGGATCACAACATTAAAATATCTAAATACTTGAAATCTCAAAAGTAATGATGTAAAAGCTTCCTATTTTTTTAAAAAAATTTTTGCATAAAAATATATTTCGCATTTCTATAGTGTTGCTTATTGATTGCTTGTTATTGCTATTAATTTAACAGTTGATATTTACTACATTTGCATTAAACAATGCAATAAAAAATAACTTTTCTTCTACTGTTTTTTCTTATATATTGGTAAATCCAAGAAAGCTTAGTAAAATTTAGATTTTAAGAAATCTTAATAGCATATAGAGGGCTATATTATTTCTGTAATTTTTTATTGCTTTGTGAAAATGTTACTCATAACAATAAATTTAAAATGCATTATTCTGATCATCTCTTAACTTTTCATGTTTCTTAACTTCTCATACTTTTTAACTCTTCTTAACTTCTCATATTTCTTTTCTATTATATATTGAGAAATTCAAGAAAGCTTAGTAAAATTTATATTTTATGATATCTGAATAGCAAATAATGGAAAACTATTATATTTATGTAATTTTTATTGTTCTTTTGTGAAAATTTTACTCATAGTTATAAGTTTAAAAATCATTATTCTAATGAACTTCTCATACTTCTTAACTCTTTTTAACTTCTTCCTACTTTTTAACTTTTCATACTTTTTCTCTATTATATATTGGGAAATCTAAGAAAGCTTAGTAAAATTTAGATTTTCTGACATCTTAATAACAAATAGAGGACTAAATTTTTTATATAATTTTTTATTGTTCTTTTGTGAAAATGTCACTCATGGTTATAAATTTAAAAAGAATTATTCTGATCGTCTCTTTAACTTTTCTTGGTTCTTAACTTCTCATACTTTTTAACTCTTCTTAACATCTCATACCTTTTTTCTGTTATATATTGAGAAATTCAAGAAAGTTAATTAGTGAAATTCATATTTTATGACATCTTAATAGCAAATAGTGGAAAACTATTTTATTTATGTAATTTTCATTTTTCTTTTGTGAAAACTTTACTCATAGCAATGAGTTTAAAAAGCATTATTCTAATGAATTCTTAACTCTTTTTAACTTCTTATACTTTTTAACTAACTTCTTACACTTTTTTTCTATTATATATTGGGAAATTCAAGGAAGCTTAGTAAAATTTAGATTTTATGGCATCTTAATAGCAAATAGAGGACTATATTATTTATATAATTTTTTATTGTTCTTTTGTGATAATGTCACTCATGCTTATAAATTTAAAAAGAATTATTCTGATCATCTCTTTAACTTTTCATGATTCTTAATTTCTCATACTTTTTTTCTATTATATATTGGAAAATTCAAGAATGCTTAGTATAATTTATACTTTCTGACATCTTAATAGATATAGAGGAAAACAATTTTATTTATGTAAATTTTATTTTTTTGTGAAAATTTTAATCATAGTGATAAGTTTAAAAAGCATTATCCTAATGAATTCTTAACTTCTCATACTTTTTTTCTATTATATATTGGGAAATCCAAGAAAGCTTAGTAAAATTTAGACTTTATGACTTCTTAGTAGGAAATAAAAACTTTTTTTAACTAAACTTTATTTATTTACTTTATCTTATTCTTGTGTGAAAATTTTACTTACTCATAGTGATAGTTTAAAAAGCATCATTCTGATCAAAGTCAACTGTCAAACAATATTTTTCTTAAAGCCATTCACATAAAAAGTTATACTCATGTAAATAAAGCACCAAGAATGTAATAACTGAATTAGTGAACCTTTTGAATTTTGATTTAACATGATTTTCAAAAACTTACAAGAGAACACTAATAAGTAAAAATTCTTATCTATTTGTAGATTTTTAAATAACTTTCAAATTTCTGTAGTGTTAGCTAGGGATGTAACGAATAGTGATTTTGCCGAATATGAAAAATCTGTCGGGTACCGAATATTCGGTGGCTGAATAGCAACATTTTTTTAAAGCAAATCATTAATAAATATTGTTTTTTATATATGAATAAGTTTAGTCATTATTGAAAAATAATCAAAAAAATTTAATAAACATGAAGATAATTAGAAATATTTAAGATAAATAAAAACTCACAAACAGCTGTTAAAAATATAAAAAAAACTTAAGTTTTGAAAAAGACAAAAAGAAAAAATATTGCGTTAATGTTTAAAACAAAACTTCACTGCTAAAAAAATTATTTTATGGAAAAAATTATCCATAAAACAATAAAAGAGATAATGTCTATCAGAAAAGATTTTAAAAATGTTCCACTATCATAAAAAGGCCTATATAAAAAAAGATTATATACAAAAGTAAAACAGAAAAATAAAAATCTATCTTAATTTCTGAAATAAAATTTTAAAGCTTAAGCTCAGTTTTCCAATTATAGTTCACTCACCAGAAGTTGGCACTTGGTTCCACCTCCTCGGACGCAGAGTTCATTTCAGCTGAGGAGTAAGACTATAAACATCTCCGTGCTTGAAAATGAGACAACCCTTAATGCCCACCAAACACAAACAGTGACTTCTTTTTCAGCCACTTACTTCACTTTATCATCTGCTATTATACCTTTCGTTTCTCTAGCTAATTAAATATATTTTAAATTTAAAAACTGCTGTTTTCCCAGCAATGTCTCAAAAAGGATAAGCTATTCACTCAAAGAGCGCAGAGCTCATTCTAGGCAGAAAAATGAGCAGGGTGCAAAAGTTTTAAAAAAGGGCATTATTATTCTAAAAAGGCAATACAGTATGGGACCCCTAATCCGGCATCCTGAAATTCAGCACTTATACGAGATGGTTTTTTTTTTTAAAGAAAATTTCATGGATAAGAGAAAAAAAATTAAGTTATATTCTCTTATCATTTGGAATTTTATTCTGTTGCAGTAGGTATTTTATCTTTATTTATTTTATCTTTTAAAAATAATAAAATCTGTGTCAAAGGAAACATCTGTTCCTAAAGCAGTTTAAAATAAAGTGAAAGGGAAAAGTAAAAACACCTACATTTCTGATGAACAAAATAAAGAAATGTAAGTTTGGTTGGGAGAAACTGATCAATCAATTTTGACAGCGGTGCACCTGCTCTATGGGTGTGTCCCACATTCCCCTCTTCCATTTGACCATAAATTGGCCACACCTAGACATTGAAACTACCACATGGGGTACAACATGAATTCTATCTCCTCTTTGAGTGTCCTTGTCATTGCTATAGTGTTCTTACTCTTGTGCAGGTCTCATAACATTTTCTTTCTCCAGCATCCCTTGTTTTTTTCTTCTGTTTTTTATTAGTTATTAACTGTTAATTTTTTTTGTTAATTGTTAGCTTGTTTTTTTTATCGTTATTAGTTGTTAGGTTGTTTTTTTTTGTAGTTATTCATTGTTAGTTTCTTAGCATTAATTATAAAAAAAAATTTTGAAGTTTCTTGTTAGATTTTTTTGTGAGGTGTTTTTTTTTTGTGATGTTATCTAAAAGAAAAAATGAGAATAATGATCCGCTCCGAGGAAGAAACGATTGTTTCTTAGTTTGTTGCAGAAAGTAGAACTGTTAAAAAAGTTAGACAGTGGAACACATGTTAAGTTGCTTTGTGAAGAATATATGGCGTTGGAAGCTCAACGATTTACGACTTAAAAAAACAAAAGGCTGCAATTTTGGATTTTTATGCAAAGAGTGATTCACCTAAACTAGTGAAAGACCGAAAAACTTTGCATCATTCCAAAAATAAAGATTTGGATGAAGTTTTGATGGAATGGATTAGGCAAAGGCGTGCAGAAAAGATTCCTTTAAATCGGACAATTATTATGGAACAAGCAAAGGAGTTTCATAAACTCTTAGAACTGAAAACTGGATGTGATTATTCTTCGGGATGGTTCAACAAATTTAAAAAGCGTCATGGACTTAAAATTTCAAGCATTTCGGGTGATAAAACGTCGGCAGATATTGAAAACGCAGAATTGTTTGTAGAGGAATTCATGAACATTATGGCTGAAGAAAGGTACTCTCCAGGTTTAGTCTACAATGCCAACGGAACTGGGTTATTCTGAAAATACATTTCTAGAAAAACTTATGTTGCACCAGAAGAAAGTGCCCCCTCTGGAGTGAAAGATTGCAAAGAACGACTTACTGTTCTTGGATGTAGCAATGTTGTGACAGGTACACATAAGCGTGAATTGCTAGTTGTGGGTAAAAGTGCTAATCCTTGAGCCCTAAAAAATACCAAGATATTGCCCATTATTTATAAGAGCAACAAACGTGCCTGGATGACCCAGGATATTTTTACAAACTGGTTTAACAATCACTTTCTCCCTGAAGCCAAATCTCACTGTAAATCTGTAGGTTTACCAGATGATTAAAAAATATTGCTGGTGTTGGACAGTTGTTCAGCTCATCCAAGCGCTGAGATGCTTGAAAAGGATAACGTAGGGATCATATTTTTACCCCCGAACTGCACGTCTTTAATACAGCCCATGGACCAAGAAATTTTGAATTCCTTAAAGTGCTTCTATAAAGGGGATTTCATCCTAAACTGCCTCAACAACTGCAATTCCGGCAGCACCATCCAAACCTTTCAAAAAAGTTTCACCATAAAAGATGCTTTATGGAGCATTGCGAATGCAAACTAAACTAAACTCAACGGCGCGACAGCCCATAGAGGGCCCAAGGCCTACTGTGCCCATCTCAGTTTTCTTGACCTTGGGCTCTGGGGTGCAGGAGCAGATGTTCCGGTCAGGTGGTCAGCCGGAACCCCCAGTGTTCCCAAGCATGCTTAGTACTCATTTATCGACTTGTTGAAGGGATGAAAGGCTGGATCAACCTTGCCCGGCCCGAAGATCGAACCAGGGACCTGTGGCACGACAGCGTGAAGCGCTACCGATCAGCCACCGGGTGTCATTGCGTATGCATGGCATTCAGTAAAACAAGAAACCCTAATCAATGCATGGCATCGATTGTGGCCCTCTTCAATTTTCATTGAGAGCAAAAGCGACACACAAGAATTTGAAGGATTTTGGATTTCAAGCAAAAATGAAATGATACAAGAACTTTTAGATTATACCTATTCAAGAAAAATAGAAAATGTTCTGGATAAGAACATGATTGAAGACTGTCTATCAATCGATGAACACGCGCTAATTGCAATTGACAGACGAAGAAATTATTGACGTAGCTCTCGACAAAGAGAATAGTGAGGAAGATTCTGAAAACGAAAATAGTGAGGAGACTGAAAAAATTTCAATTGAACGTATGATAGAGATAAGCAAAGAATTAATTAAAGGAATGGAGCAGAAGTCATTTATTAAAGAACATGACATTTTATCTGTATATAAAATTCAAGAAATTTTGTTGAAAGAACAACCTAAGCATTTAAGACAATTAAAAGTTAGTGATATGTTTCAATCCATTAATAAAAAGTAATAGCATTTAAAGAACAAGTATTTATTTATTTTGTCCTTTTAAATTTATATCATTAAACTTCCAGCTACTGCGTTGAAATAGTGAATATTTGAAGTACATACGTTTGGTATATTTAAAAAATATATATTGTCATTTCTATTATATGGATTATTATTTTAATTAATAAAATTCCTTACGATGGGGCAGTTTTAAATTCACCCCACGATAATCTACGATCACAACTTAACTAAATGTATTGATTTTTCGGAATAGAATTTAATTATCGTAATATATGGGCGCCATATTGGAAATTCCGAAATATGGAATTTCGGCGGTCCTGTGAGTGCCGGATTTGGGGTCTTATACCGTAATTTCTTTCTATGGAATTTACACGTTCTATTAAAAAACATTGTCAATTAGTAAAAGAATTTTTTTTTACTTTACTAAAAGTAGCAAAGCAATCTTATTAATTGCTAATTTTTATTTATAAATTAACATATATATCGAGTTAATGGACTAATTAGCTTAGTAATTTATTTAAAATGCATGTATATGTTAATAAAATAATAAATGCATGTTTTTAAGTGTCTGTAGTTATGATTTAATAATTAAAATGATTAATTGATATTTTTCCACCACGATTGCCAAATGGCAACCTTGCTCAGGATTGCTCACAACCTTCTCCCAAAAATAACGAAACAGTATCAGCGCATACCACGTGTTGAAGGCAGAGCTAACTCCTGGTGAGCGAGCTATACCGTATTTTCAAGAAAAAGTGAAATTAAAAGTCGAATAGAAACCCTCTGAATTTTAAAACAATTCGAATCTTAAAGTTAAAGTTGCAAGTTTGAGTTCTTAATTAACATTTTGTGAAGTTCAGATAATTCGAATCCAGTTAATTATATATATACAGGGAGGAAAGAAGAGCAGTTTCCCACTTTTGAGATACTTCTGCGGTCACTGAGAATATTCGCCAAAAGGTCGGAATATTCGTACCATCCCTAGTATTATTAAAAATCTCTAAAATTCGATGTAAACATAATTGCACCAAGAGCTTGATTGAATTTGTTTCATAAACACATCTAAGTAGTTATCAGTTTATGAAAGTAATTTTTTCAGTAGCAGGTAAGAACAAAATCAATTGTAATTATTTTAGGTGATCTATCATAATTTCCATGCTTGGAAAATCTTTACTTACTGTTTATAAAATTATCATTCAAGATTGTATAATATTAGTAAATTATCTGATTATTTTATGGGCTACTATAATAAAAGAATACCAAACCTGGTTCATTACTATTTTAAAATTGACTTATCAAATTTTTGTGAGGTATGATGCCTTAGTGGTTACAGCAATGAGCTGTCATTGTGAAGGGGACATTCAATTCTCAGTAGTAACTTAAAGCCCATCCAGCTCTTGATAGATAAATGCCAGGGGATGAGATATTACTGTAACCTTTTTAAGATTTTAAATATTTGGCAATTTTATCAAGCCTTTCAGCATATTTACAAATTTTCATATTCTCACTCTTTCTCCCTCCCCCTTGAAATAAAAATGAAATTTAGTAAGTATTAGTATTTGACTATTTTAACTAGCAATGAAAAACAGATGCATAAGTAAAGATTCAGGTTTCCATTTCAGTTTTATTTGCAATATATCTAACAATCACTTGTCTTACGATTCCTATTTCCAAATACAAAAAAGTCAGTTTCATCCGAAATTGAGAGATACCAATTAGCTGATTCTTGAAAACCCTTTTGCCCTTCGTATATAAAAAAGAAAAATTCAAAACGTCTAACAATGAAAAGTTATATACAGTAAGGAAGGTTAGTAACAAAGGCGAATTTAGCATGAAAGTCTTGCGATACCAATCCCATTTTAGATAATTTTGGATTAGATGGACATTTGTAAACCTACAAATTATGAGGGTCAAAAGTGAAACTATATTTTCTGCAATCGTTATTTTTCATAAAAATAGTCTAAAGGTAGTATTCATGTTCGCATCATGATAGCCATTTAATCATTGAATTAGCTAAAGAATGTCTTGTGTGTGCATTAAATGTACTTCATCCATGTTAAGCTTTCTGAATATCAGCTTGTTTGAAGTTGCAATAGAAAAGTGTGTGCAGGATACCTGCAGACATATTCTGTACCATATAATTCAAGTATAAAAATTTAATGTTTTATTCTATACCAATAGATGAATCAACAGATAGTTCATATGAATGTTTTTATTTTATTTTATAACCGTTGTTGAACAGCCGACCCAATTTAGTTTTCAAGACTACTAATGTTCAACTCCGTAGCCTTGTAATTTTGAACCCAATCCGGAAGACAAGGGAACTACGAGATCGAGCATTGGGAGAAATATGCCTTTGTGAAGGATTTTTTGATGGAATTAACTCCCACAGTTAGCCTGATGACAGGGGAACTCTAACCCATGATCTGTCTACCACTTAAGATATTTTATGTCAGTGCGAGCCAGGTGCGGAATTCAAATCGACTAGCTATCGATGGGATTCAAACCTGGTTCACCTCATTGAAAGCCGAATGCTATATACCCTGAGCCACCACGGCTCTACATTGTTTTATTTTATAACTGTCGTTGAACAGCCGACCAAATTCTTAGTTTATGACTACCAATGTTCAAATCCGTACCCTTGTATTTTCGTTTGGTTAATCAATACTTTGGCTCAATCTGCAGGAATGTGTTTGCCATGACAGAAAAAGAAGACAGGACTGAATTCTTTTTACAAAAGGTAGGATTACTAATATTGAAATATGATGCAAAAATGTGTAGAAATACTAAAATAGCTTTTTGTATCATCCATCAAAGAAATTGCGAACACGTTATGGGCATGGTAAGATCAACCAGATGACCAAAATTTTAAAGTTAATATCTTTTGGGCAAACAAGGTATTATTTCTAAGGTGGCACACTAAAGATTTAGAAATAATAAATTTTAATTTATTGATATAAGTTTTTAATAAGCTATAGGCTGTTAAATGAAGGGCTACATTTTTTTTAACAACGGTAAGTAAATCTCTTAACAAGTAGTTTTCTTGAAAAAGTCACAGTAATAATAGAAAATGAAATAAATACTGATTAAGGTAAACTGTATCAAAACAGGTTATCTTATACAAATGTGTAGAACATTTCTCATTTTGATTTACAAAAAATGCCCAACATGTGCTCTTCATATTTTACGTCCTACACTAAAATACATAATTATTGTGCCACTAAGATATAACATTATTAAAGTATTTTTCTGTTTAAAGCAAGATTCTTTGTCTCATTTGTATAATCTATTTTGATTTTGTAAATAATAAATATTTTTAATCTAAATTAATTATTTTTCTATATTGTTTTGCTTTTCATTACATTTGTTTTCTCTTATTTCTAAATCACATTTCTCTTTTTCTTTATAAAATGAAGTGAAATATAAATAAAGTCATCTAAATATTTTAATTTAATATAGAATAATGTATTTCACCTCAGTAACCTTATAAAACCTGCTTAACTGAGCGGTCCTTAAAGTTATTTATATTATGGACTTAAAATTGATCAATTAAATTTTTTTATGTATTATTTTTTTGAGACAACTTTGATTTTGAGAGATTTGTCTCAACTCATATTTTTCCGATTCTCAAACTTTTTGTTTAGAGCTGAACAATGCCCTTTTAACATAACAGGTATTCACACCTTACATCACAACTGATTTTTAGAAAAAAGATGATGCTTGTTTCTATTGAAATAATATATCATTCAAAGGAACCGTTGCAATGTTATTTTTACCATGAAAAACAGTGTTAGCAGAAATGAAGTAAACAGACAGCATGCAAATTATTATACTTACTTCTTATATTCCATTACTGTCAGACCACGTTCAATAAAGCTAAAATGCTGACATGTAGAGAATATTTAAAACACTCTTTTACACATCTTTGCCTATTACTACTGTTTTCATGCGGAAAATATGGTTTTTACTGCATTTTATGTTTCGTTGGCTCATACTTCATTGAAAAAAGTAAGCGGGTGTTATTTTAAAATTTATCCACTGTAACAGTAAATGTGAGAGCTTTATTATTATAAATCATCACAATCTTGAATCCATACTTTTAAAAAAAAACATTTTAAAATTTTATTTTGATTGGTTTAGAGAACTAACCGCTAGAGGTTCATATGTAGAGGAAGTTACTTTATGAACACATTGAAACTTGAGTAAGTTGACCACTTGTGATACATTGCTTTAGTGTAAACTGAGACATGTACTCATCTTAAGGTTTGATTTAATAAAAAAGAAAATGCAGAATTTTAAAAAAAATTATTTTTATCAGCTATGCATTGTTTTTCTTTAAAAAAAATCACCTCTTTAAATACTTATTACTATGGGATCTTTTGAAACAAAGTTTAAAAAATTTAATAGTATGAACTAAACTAAATTCTTCTCCTACAAACATAGAAAAATTATTTTAAATTGAGTATAATATTAAAAAAGCACAACCATTCCTTCTAAAATCCCCAAAAGTTCAACCATTCTTTCTAAAAAGCTGGTTTTATTCATAAAAATAGTTACCTTTAAAAGAAATGTGTTTTTACTGGAAATAATCTGGAAAAGTGAGGTGTAACATAGGTCATCATATACTCAATTAAAATCTTTTTTTAAATAGTCAGGGTAGAGACAATCAGAATCTTTTCTACAGTTCTTAACCGGTTAAAAATTATTTTTAAGTATAATTAGAAAATGAATAAACACAAAAGTGATGAAAGATATAGTAAAGGTTATTTAATCTCACATTTGATTATTACAGTGAAAAGCATACTTAGCAGAAATATTCTGAAATAGTGGTGATGGTGACAACATTTTTTTACAACAAATTTTAACAATATTATAGGCTAAAAAATAATCTCAAATGAGTGTAAGTCATATGTAAAAGGTTCAAGTTCACTGTCAATACTATAAATTTAATTATAATTTTTAGTAAAATGTCAAAATCTTAGTTTCTTTATATTTTATTGCAAAGATTTAGGTTTCTAACTTAAAACAATTAAACTGGCTTCAAAACAAATAGGGAATTAATTTAAGTTGCAATGTTAAAAAAGACATTTTTAAGAGAAAATATATGAAATTGTTTATAAAATTAAACTTAAACATATAGCAAGCAAAACTTTATTACATTTTTACAATTAAAATAAATACAAGGCTCTTTATCAGTAAGGCGCTTAGAGTTCTGAGATAGATTAAAATATATATATAAATGTATCTACACTATGTTATCACAGGTTCTTAACTTCCAATTATAAGCCATTTCTCTTTAACTTCTTCCACTTGTTTTCCAAGTAATGGATCCCGGATGCGAATCTTAACTTCCAATGAACCCCCAATATTCTTTCTGCCTTCCATCAGATTGAAACTATCGTGCACTATGCACTTGGACTCTAGATCAAGTAATTTGACTGAAACAGTACCTAGCAACTTATCACTGCGTAAGAAACCACTGCAACATAAAAATGAACTATAATAGAAACAATAACATGAAATATAACTTATTATTTTATCTACTGAATAAGTTGTAATTTAAAAAAGAATTGAAGTATTACCCCTTTTGAAAAACTTCTAATTTTAGCGAGTGCCTCTTGAAAAGACGCAGCTGTGATCTAGACTTTCGATTTATTTCAAACTTGAATGTTTCTCCAAATTCAGGATTATTTGTATCCTTGATGGTATGAGTTTTTGCTGTTTGAGGCGCTTCCTAAAATAAAAAAAAAAAAACAAAAAAAAAGAACATTTGATCTTAACTTTATTTAAATAATTAATAGACAATAAAACTTAATTACAACACACAAGAAATACCTGTTTCAATACAAATTCAATTTCATGTTGTCCAAAATTCTTTCATGGTAAAAAAGTGATAAATCTAATAGTTCGTACAATATAACAAATAATTATGCTGTACATTATTGTGTTGAAAGAAATTCTTGCGATGTGAATAAAATTTTGTTACGTGCCAAATTCATTAAAATACCAAATTCATTAAAATGCCAAATATCATTAAATTAAAAAATGTTTGCATAATGTTATAGCTTACAAAGATAGAAAAAATACTAAAAATAGTTTTCTTAAAATATGATATTCAACTAAAATTTCACGATTCAAAATTTTTTTGTAAATCTAATTTTCTATTTAAATTTCTTTTTCCTAATTACTGCTGACCTAATAGGAAAAAAATCAACAGTGTTCTCTAACAGCTATAAATTTTTTAAGAAAACTGATAAAAAAAAAAACATTTATATTCAATCCACACATAGTACATCGAAATGGCATAACTTTTTGTCAAAGGAAAGTAAAAAAATTTTTAATTCTTATCAAAACTGCTAAAAGGGACTTCTGGACGAAAAATAATAGAAAAAAATTTTATGCCATTTTGTTCTTATGCATTTGCATTTTACTTCTAAAAATCTTGACTGTGTACTTTTTTAGTTTTAGGAGAACTTTTTTTTTTCAAGAAGAACATTTTGTTCTCATATTTTGTGATAGCCCCATTAAAAGGGGGAAAACAATTTTAAGTGCACCATGATGTAAATATTAAGTTCAGTTTATATTTGAACTGTATTTCTAAAATTATAATATAATTCAAATGAAATTGAAATTTTAAAATTTCTTTTTATTTTATTCATGGCAGTTGTGAAAAAAGGAGCAATTTTTTTTTTTTGTACCAGTAGTTAAATTAGTAGACCATAAATAAATAACAGTTATTTTAAAAAAAATTATATGAAAGTTAGATTAAGAAATTTAGTTTTGTTTTTCTTTTAATTACTAGATAGTACTATTTATCTATGTTTTAAGTTGTATTGTACTGTACAGTTGTGACTAGTTCTGTTAGTTGTGTTCTTTTGAAGTTTAGTTTGTTTGCCTGAAAATTATTCAATAAGCTACTAACATGAATAGAAATAACAGCTTAATTATTGCTCTGAGGTGTATTTAGGCTATGGCTTGTTATATTTAAGGCTAATATTTTCAAGATAATTAAGTTGAGAACCCTAGCTTCGAGAATTTGACCCATATGGAACTGTAACTTTATTTGGAAACCTAGAGTAGCAATTTTAAAAAATTTAATAAATTTTGCAACTGACATTCTACAGTTAAAAAAAAGCATTTGAAAGATGCATAATTATTTTTAGAGTGCAAGAAGGAAATAATTATTCTTAACAAATAAAGCTTTTTGATTGTAAAAACAGAGAAAAGTTAAATCAAGTTTTTTTTTCTGTTTCTAATGTATTGACTTCTATGTTTTAGAATTATTTTAAACAATAAAGACTGAAGAGAATATCAAACTAGTAAAATTTATACACGGACCTATCGATAAACATACACTTACAGATCGTATACTACGAGGGTTGCTATTTATATTTCTGGCCTAATAATGAAAAAACAAATATGTAGGATCGAAATTGGTTTTATTGTTTTTCAAAATATTTTCCATGATGATCAATACACTTTTGCATGCGTTTGAACCAATTTTCAAAGCACTTTTTCCAGTCCGATTGAGGTAACTCCAAAACATGCGTTTTGAATGCATCAACCGCTTCTTCGGGGGTCGAAAATCGTTGTCCACGTAATTTATTTTTGATGTGTGGGAATAAGAAGAAGTCATTGGGTGCCAAATCAGGGCTGTACGGCGGATGACCCATCAGTTCGATCTTTCGCTCCGTCAGAAATGCCTTTGTTTGAGTCGATGTGTGAGAGCTCGCATTGTCATGATGAAGAATGATTCGCCTGTTCTTCTGCTTTTTTCGAATTTCTCCGGTGACATCGGGTAAACAAATGGTCGTGTACCATTCAGAATTGACCGTCCTGCGTTGCTCTAACGCCACTGTTGCCACATGACCGTTAATGCTGAAGAAACAGGCAATTATTTGTTTCGATGTGCTTCTTCCTCGAACAACTTTTGTTGATTTTGCCTCGTCTTGGAAGACCCATACAGTTGATTGCTGTTTTGTTTCCGGCTCATATGCATAGATCCATGATTCGTCACCTGTGTAGATGTTATACACAGCCTTTGATGTACCTTGAACGTATTTTTCCAACATTTCCTTGCACCAATCGACATGAGCCTTTTTTTTAGCGTTTTTCAGATTATGCGGGATCCAACGTGAACAAATTTTTTTTACGCTCAAATGTTCATGCAATATTTTATTGATGCTAGTCATACTAATGTCCAAAGACGCCTCTATCTCACGGTATGTCACATGACGATCTTGCTTTATCGGTTCACGCACAGCATCGATCTTTTCTGGCACAACAACGGATTTTGGACGACCTGCACGGGATTCGTCCTGGATCGAACATCGACCACGATTAAATTCGTTATACCAATTTTTTACAGTGCTGTAGGATGGCGCTTTATCGCTGAATAAAGAATTGAAGTTCATAGAAGCACTCTTGTCTTGACAATCCACGTCGAAAGTTGTGAAAAATAATGGCACGAAAATGTTCACGATTCAATTCCATTTTTTGAAAGAGAAGAACTTTTCAATTTACTGTCAACAACACAAATGAAGCTATAATGGTAAATCGTCTGCTGAATTTATGTTTAAAAATATCAAACTTTCGATTAAAATCGTCTGCGGTCGCCTAGCAACACTTACTGTTGCCAAGGCCAGAAATATAAATAGCAACCCTCGTATTTACTTCAATTTTATTGTGCCTATTTACAAATATTGAAAAATCATTTAACAGGCATAGCAACAAAATAGATAAAAAAATATGTAATGATAATATAAAACAAATACAATACATAAAGTCAATTATTTCTATAATTTATCAAAAATTTAAAAAATATATATAATATAAATTTATACTAACATTTGGTATTGGGAATTCTACCCTCACAAAAGAATCAAGTTCATCCTGTTTTCCTGTTTAAATTAATAAAAAATTTATTTATAAATAATATTAAGAAATATTACAAAAAATTTGCGTTTATTTAAATTAGTATTACCAGGTAAGTTAATCCCTCTTGCAATGGTTACTTCAAGTTCATTGTCAGCTAGTTCTGTGTTGCAGCTAAAAAAATAATTTAATAATTTAAAAGTAGCAATATAATTTTTAATAGTTGCACAGTGAGCAAAGAAAAGTCAACACTCTGAATAACTTTTGATCTAATGACTGAATTTTTATCTACTAGGACTCAATCTTAACTTTTTTGAGATCTAAACCATGATATGGTCCCAATAGTTTGATCAGGACTGTGGGTTTTTCTCCATACCTTGATAATTTTTTGCAACGAATTGAAAATTTTTTGCACACAATTATAAAATTCATTTATCCTAAAATAATTCCATGTAAAAATTACTTTTTAATAATTATTTTCTATATTTTTTTATCTCATTCAATAATAGTCAAAACATTTTGAATTGTAAGGCATACAAAACAACATTTTTTTACCATTTTAAAGCATGTAATTATAAATGACAGAATACAAAAATGTTTAAACAGTTCTCAATATATCAAATTTTTAACATAAAAATATAAAATTAGGTAACTCAGAAACTATTCAACCGATTTTGCTTGAATTTTGTCATTGAAAATTTCATACGGTGATCTAAAAATTTATATGCCTTACAATTAAAAAAAATTTTAAATCATTAAATAAATCATTATTAAGAATAATTTTGTTTCATAAAATTATCTTTGGGTAAATGAATTCTATAATTGCAATGTGCAAAATTTTTTTGATTCACTTAAAAAGTTCTTGGGATATTTCAAAATACACAAAAAGGGACATTAACATTAAAAGGCCCAAACTTTTAACTAATTTCCTGATCAAATTATAGCATTCCCTCAATAGCCTATTGTGGGTCATTGAATTTGAGGCTCCGCAATTTCGTGATCAACAGCATGATATTTGGAAATGTGCTCAGCATTGCACACAGGTTGCTTTTTTTTTTTTCTTTCTTGCAAGCCAAGCTGGCACCCATCAACCTGAAGCTAGGTGGGCTTCAAGCCGCAACTAGGGATCAAACCCCAGTTCTTTACAATGACAGTTCAGTGCCTCAACTACTGAGCTTGACCAAACTATTAGAGCTAAATTTTCCAGATTATGGCAATTCCCTTCCATACTTTGAAGGTCGAGAATTTGGATCTGTAGAAAGGTATGTTTATTCAGAGAAATTACAATTTTGTGCCTGAGCCTGTTACTTTGAATATCGTTTGTACAAATTAATTAGCACATTTAAGGTTAAGCTCTCAAACAAATTAAGATTGAGTTCTAGTACATGAAAATTCGATAAGATTAAAAGTTAATCACCGTATTTGATTTTTTTTATGCTCTATATATTAAGAGAGATGTATTTTTTAAAGAAAAATCTAGTAATAAAAAAATTCATTGCAAAAGTTAAAATATTAGAAATAAAATTTGATAATGTTTGCACAAGCAGTGTCTAGATGAAATTATTCAAACTGGTTAAAAATCATGAATTTCTAATAGTGCTAGGTAACCCATAGTTTTAATTATTTTGAAATTTTTTTTATTATTACACTGCCTATTTATTGCAATTTATTAACATCTACAAGGATAGGATGAGTCATGTTGCAATAATATTCAAAACATACTTCTTTATTTTTAAACTTATATTTTAAAACAATCTTCTATTTTTACAAGGGAGATTGAGAGTATGCTTTCATATAAATACACACACTAATAATTCTGTTTTACTGAATATCAAAATATCTTAACGGCTATTTTTTAACTTAAAATTGGCAATACTAGATTAAAACATCAAACACCAACCAGTTTTCATTTGTGATTCAATAAACAACAATAATCATATTTTGAAAGTAATCATTTGTTAGAAGTGAAAAATAACTAGCTGAACTCAAAACATAATAATGAAATTTTCTTTGAAATAAGAATTATCAGCTAATAAAGTTAAAACAAAATTAAAAAAAAGACCACAAACAATGCCACTTTGCCACATAATCTTTTCAGTACTATAATAAAGCATCTTCTTCAGAGTCAAATTATGTGTCCCGCTACTAAATGAAGTGCTTCCTTATAGAATTAAAATAATGATATGTCTGTTTTTGTAGCATTATTTGTGCTGTTTTCAAGTTTGTTTTAATTTATTTCATATAGTACTATTTTAGAACTGAATAGTGCAGTCGAAAAAAAGTGTGTTTTTTAAAGAAAAACCATTTAAAATTGATATATTTGAGAAACATCATTTTATCAGAAAAGTTAAATTGGGAATGAGTAAGTATTAATTATGGAGGGACCTTGCAGAGATAATAACTATGTATTAACTAAAGCTGATACCGAGTATTAAAGTTTTACTAAGGTTCAAATAACACTGTTTCATTGCATTAATTTTTTTGAGCAAATAGATTTATCAGCAGCTTTTATAGAGGCTAAAATTAGACTCAAATAATTGGTTATCCCTACTTTTTAAAACAATAATGTATCAAACTTACACAACCATGGAAAAGAGACGCGTTTCATAATGAAACTTTGGTACAGATTGATTAGTCTTTTTTAAATGCTGTACTACAGATAAGTCTTTCTTTGATTCTAAGGCCAATTTTTCAAATTTTGATGCCGAGGTCACATCCCCAAGATGTAAAAAGAATTCTTTATTTCGCCTACAAATCTGAAACACAGAAAAAATATTGCCTTTAAAATTTTATAATTGCAATGAAATCCTCTTAAAAACACAAGCAAATTTTTATTGCCGATAGGATTGTAATGAAATAGGATAATTTAACTTCAACAATTCTATATACCTTCCAGCCAAAAACCTTTTAGGAGAGGTAGGGCATATTATAAGGATTATGAATACCACAGGAACCCATGGCCAGAAATGTCCTTATATGCTTCTAGGGGCGCTTCCCTATTATGAACGTTTTTACATGGTACTTTTATTTATCTGAATTACCTTAACTTCAAGTTAATTTTATGTTTTCTAATAATTATTGGCAAAAATCACATTCAAATAGATGTAGAAGTAGCCATTTTACATTGATTTAATGTTATATTGATGAATCTGTTTAAAGGTACATATAGAAACGGTAAGCATCCAAAGTGGTGTACAATGACATTTCATGGATTCCAATGCAATTATTTATCCTTATTATAGGCCCTATCTCCCCTAAAAGTTTGTCCACAAGAAAGTGTAACATTTTGACACCGAAAATATTGAAAAATAGTAAAATTCAAATAACTTTTTATATTCATTACATTTTATATTATTTGAAATAATTTCAATGTGTGTCAAGTGAATGGCATGTGACAAGTCAATGACATGTTAAGTTTGACATAATCCTCTGATGCATTATATACACCCAACATCTTAAAAATGATTAAATCTAAAGAATAAATCATAATAAATAAATTAAGTACCTCCAACTGGTTAGTTAAATCTTTTATGAGAGTTTCAAACAATTCTTCCTGGCTAAGATCACTTGTATTATTTTCTTCACAGTCCAAAGCATCAACAATGACAAAATCTGATGACTCAAGTTGTGGAGGAGTAGGAATCTTCAATTATAAAAATTTATTTTTTCAGCAAGAAAAAAAATATTTAAATATAAAATATAATTTTCCATAAAGCATAATTAAAATCTATTTGAAAGGTTTTCAACAGTATATGTACACATGAAATAACTTTACATTTTAATTCAAAAGTCTTATAGACAAAACTTGTTTTGATTATGAAAAACAAAGAAATCTGTGAAATATTTGAATTGTTTAAAACTCAAACTAATAAAAATTTATAAAGTTAAAAAATGCTTGAATGTTGAAAGGAGATTGATTTAAGATAGTTAACACGAACAAAATTCATACTAAAAATCTCCTTGCATAGGATGCTATTTGTGAAGAAATTCAACGAACGAAAACGTATACATTTATTGTTTCTTTTGCATTAAATTTTCTATTTCAATTTTTTTTTTTTTTTGGTTTTTAATCTAAGTAAAAAATTGATATAAAAATTTAATATGATTTTTTCTATTTCATGAACTGTGAATGAATTCACTGATGTTCCAAGCTAATTTTTGCTTTTCTTACACTAGGGACAATCTTTGACGCCCAGTGGGTGAGAGATAGTGCTTTGCACTCTCAAGTCACAGGTCCTGGGTTCCATCCTCGGGCTGGAGAAGGTTGGCTCAGCTTTTGTTTCCTTCAGTGGGTTGGTTTGATAAAATGAGTACCAAGTATTCTTGGGGACTAAACATTTGGGATTCTACGTTCGGCTGATCACCAAACCGGGACATCTGCTCCTGCATCCCAGAGCCCAAGAAAACTGAGGCCACAGTAGGCCTTGGTCCTCTATGGACTGTTGTGCCACTATGTTTAATTTTGTTAGGGACAATCTTTTGTTTCCTTTTGTGATATCTTTTTGCTGATATGTCAGAAAGAAAAGTAATCTTTACTGTTCAGGAAAGCTTTTGAACAATAAATGTACATGTAGATATCAAAACTTTATGATTTCTTTATTGTAATATAACAGAATTTCAAATTGAGAATAAAATTCCAAAAGGTTGTTTATTAATTTAATGAAACATATTTACTATGGATGCAAAGGATCTTTGCTACAAAAATTTGTAAAGCATAACAAGAAAAGTTACATGAAGATTAAATGTGAGAAGTCAGAAAATGTTTTATTCATCAATATCCATGCTTTAAATAAGGAGAAAATATAGTGGGTAAGGTATTTATTTACTACAGTGATTAAAAATTAAGTGAAATTTTGAAAGTTCAGGTTTACTAGGCATAATTAAAATTTCTACTTTTAAAAACAAACATTCTGTGCTAAAAAATTGTTAGAAGTGAAGGTTTCAGTTTAAAAAGTTTTTACTTAGCAAATTGATCCCCAAATAAGTTAATACTTTAAACAGTAAGAGCTGTTCTTACATCATTTTAATTAAATAATCCCTATTAAATTAATAAGTCATTATTTTCTTTTTAGATCATATTCAAACATACCTAGTGATTGAAATAAATCTTATTAGAATTCTTTGTAAATTTTGCTCTCTTCTACTATAACATAACATGATTCAACTTAATAGTAATTTATATTCAGACACAGGATGGGACAATATGTGTGTTCTTTTTGTAAAATTATAATTAATTTATTTTTCAAAGAAAATATGTAAATGAAATATAGAATTGTAACATTAAGATTGTGGTATATGGTAAATAATATTTAAAGTGTGTACCATTCAAACAAATAACATTACAAAGATTTTGCTAGAATCTAGATAAAGATACTGTAATGAAGTATATTTGTATTTACTCTCTTCAATAAGTCCCGAGAGTTAAACTTAGCAAAATAAAGTCATATATGTTCTTTGTTAAATGTAAGCACACCTTGCACTGAAATATTCTTTTCTACCGCTTATTTATTTTCTAAAAACTAACTTTTTTTAAATAGAACAATTATAGCTCTGCCAACTTTTTAAGTATTAATTATAATTTTTTCTAAAGTATTTAGAACAGAAAATTTGAATTAAATGGATATTAACAAAATAATATTTAAAAAACAGGGATATATATAAAAGAACTACTCTGGAAGTTGTTGAAGTACTATGGAATTCCTGAATGTTTTGAAAACATTATCGGAAATATATATAGAAATTACAATATACAAGTTATCCATGTCGGCCAACAATCAGAATCTTTT
Source organism: Parasteatoda lunata (assembly GCA_949128135.1). Taxonomy (NCBI): domain Eukaryota; kingdom Metazoa; phylum Arthropoda; class Arachnida; order Araneae; family Theridiidae; genus Parasteatoda; species Parasteatoda lunata. Next base: position 46,227,394 of record OX421981.1, on the reverse strand, counting down.
AGTGCTGATTTTGGTTTTAGACAGCGTTGTATTATTTCTCCAAACATCTTTTTAATTGTTATTGATAGGATTATGAAGAAAGTTTCGGAGAATAAAAGGAGTATAAGATGGAACCTTCAAGACATGCAAACAAACATTTTAAATGTAGAAGCAAAGAAAATGGGGCTAATTATCAACCAAAATAAAGCTAAAATTTTTAAAATTACCTAATCCTAAACAATACAATGGCATATTCTTAGAAAATAATAAGCTTATGGAATAAATTTTATGGAATTTTAAATTAATCTTGGAAAGTTTTATGTATCTTGGAAGTAAATTAACAACAAAGGAGGAACTGATGATAAAAAACCAAATAGATTAAACAAGCCAAAAGTTTCACTATTCTTAATAAATTTTGGAAAAACAAAAACATAACAAAGTCAACAAAAATTAGAATTTTCAATTCTAATGTTAAATCTATCTTACTAAATGCATCTAAAACATGGCACTGCAATAAAAATAACATGAAAAACTTCAAGTATTTATTAACAACTGTTTAAGAAGAATCATGTGTATCAAGTGGTTCCATAAAATTTGCATTGTAATGCAGAAATTCTTAGAAAAGCAACAGAGAAATTGATTGATCTGGAAATTAAGAAACTTAAATGGAAATAAATCAGTCAAGTTCTACCAAAACCTGAAAAATTTAAAGTAAAACAATTTTTTTATTGGAACCTTCAGGGCAATAGAAAAAGAAGACCTAAAATTACTTGGTGCAGGACGATTGTATTCAAATTGAAAACAATAGGAAAGAAATGGAGAGAGGCAAAATATTTGGCCACAAATAGAGAAAAAATGTAAAGCTATGATAGAAGCCTTATGCTCCAATTCAGAGAAAAATAAATAAATATGAACACAAAAGAACTTAAAATTATCTAGTGATGCTTTCAAGTACTTACGAAATTTTATTACTTTCATGTCATTTCTTTACCAATTTGAACATTGTGTAGAGTGAAAACATCCGGGTTTGCAATCACTTATAGTGTCTCATGCTACTGAATTTTTTAATTTTCAACTTTTACATATAATCTGCAACTGGTTGTTTTTCAGAACTATTCACACATCACATTAGTAGCCATTATTCTAAGTCCAAAAAATGGAAATGTTTTGTAAAGTTGACAATTTAGGTGAACTTTCACAATACGTAAAGTATGTATATTTAAAACAAAGCATATCATAAAGCTAATTTTATCTTAAATTTACTGACCCACAACCTTTTGAACATACCTTTTTTCAATGCAGAACTTTGTTTGAGATATCTTTAAAAAAAAGCAAAACCTAGAAATTTTTTGACTTAGGCGTTGACACTTACCTCTCTGGAGGGGAAAAACTGCCAAAACAGTTTAAAAAAAAAAAAAAAAAAAAAAAAAAAAAAAAGTTTACCAGCACTTTTTTACGAATTGTAACCCCTAACTACTGGCCTATAATAATGTAGAAGTAAAAAATATATCTGCTTTGTATCATCATTTTAAGTTCTTTTAAACATCACATTGTTTCTTTCATAATTAGAGTAATAAAAATTCAAGAGGGGGATAAAGATCAAACTTTTTTGTGAAATAGGGTATAGTCTTCATATTCCATAGAATCATAGATATAAAGGCAGAAAGATCAATCACTCGACCAAACGGACGTAACGGTGAACGTTGACATCACTGGTCTAGGAACTAGTTTGTACTCTATATCCACGCCCTCTAGTGAACTGCCGTGTTTGTTTATTGTAGCTGTACATAATTTGTTCTTTTTTTATTTGATTTTTATAAGTTGTAATGATTAATAATAATTGATAACATTCAGTCTCTTTGCCATAAAAATCTGAAATTCGCAAATTTTATGATACATTTTTTTCAGATTTTTTTAAAGATTTATAATTTGTAAATTTTAAAATTACAAAAAAAGAAAAAAAAAAAAAAACTAATATCTTCTTAAAATTTAATTCTTTATATCATTCTGAAATTCAAATATTTGAAATAAAATAAAACACAATTTATGTACTTACAAAAAATAAATAAAATAAAGAACATTTTAGTAAACATTCAAAGCTAGTCAAAACATTAAATTTCATATAAAGCACAAGAAATTGAAAAATGATAATAATTGTATAGTCTCATTATTGCCTGTTAGCGTTCAATTAGTTTGCTAGCAAAACGTTTTCTTGTTTTTCATTTGTGTGTAATGGAAATTCTAATTATTTTCATTCAAAAAATCCTTCAAATCTCGTGGTTTTCCTTTGCATTTAACGCAACATTTGATTTGTCTAAATTTAAATTTAATTTTAAATAATATATAGGTTACTACAAAAGCTTTTATAAACATGATTTTACTGTGATATTTAAATTGCAAGTTACTTTGATTTCTGGGTCGTGTTAAAAGTTAAAAATATAAGAAAATTATTTCACAACATCTATTATGATGACAAATTGTCTGTCAAGGATGATAAAAAAATTAATGGTTAAAAAAATGATTCATTGCGATAATGAACATTTAGCTGTAATCTTATTATTGTTCAGTTATCTAAAAAGACTTTTTCGTGGTTTTCCTTTGCATTTAACGCAATATTTGATTTGTCTAAATTTTAATTTAATTTTAAATAATATATAGGTTACTACAAAAGCTTTTATAAACATGATTTTACTGCAATATTTAAATTGCAAGTTACTTTGATTTCTGGGTCGTGTTAAAAGTTAAAAATATAAGAAAAATATTTCACAACATCCACTAGGATGAAAAATTGTCTGTCAAGGATGATAAAAAAATTAATGGTTAAAAAAATAATTCATTGCGATAATGAACATTTAGCTGTAATGTCATTATTGTTCAGTTATCTAAAAAGACTTTTTCGTGGTTTTCCTTTGCATTTAACGCAACATTTGATTTGTCTAAATTTTAATTTAATTTTAAATAATATATAGGTTACTACAAAAGCTTTTATAAACATGATTTAACAGTGATATTTAAATTGCAAGTTACTTTGATTTCTGGGTCGTGTTAAAAGTTAAAAATATAAGAAAAGTATTTCACCACATCCACTAAGATGACAAATTCTCTGTCAAGAATGATAAAAAAATTAATGGTTAAAAAAATAATTCATTGCGATAAGGAACATTTAGCTTTAATCTTCTTATTGTTCTGTTATCTAAAAGAATTTTTCGTGGTTTTCATTTGTATTTAACGCAACATTTGATTATTTTAATTTCAACTTAATCTTGGTCAAAGTAAGTTATTTTTATAACTTTTATAAACATTGTTTTAGGCCGATATTTAAATTGCACGTTACTTTGATTTTTGGAATGAGTTTAAAATTACAAAAAATATGAAGAGCATCTCGCTATATTCATCGAAATAATTGACTGCCTGTCAAAGAAATGATTTATTATATAAAAAAAGTTTATTGCGATTACTGAGCATTTCGCTGGAACTCTTTAAGCGTCAAGCAATCTGAATGATATTTTCGTGGTTTTCTTTTACGTGTAACGCAAAATATGATTGTTTTCTTTAAAAAAAAACATTCATAAAGGCAGCAATGTTTAAATATTTACATAAATTATTAGTTATTTTATCTTTATTCCTTGTTAAATCAAAACAAAATGAAAAGCATTTGATTTTGGGCAATTAATTAGCAAGGTAGATAGTCTTACGCGGACATTAAGATATGAATTGGGAGATTTTGATACGGATATATATATATATATATATATATATATATATTATAATTTGAATAATTATTCGTGTAAAGGCATTAATAAAGATCGGAAATTGAAAGATAATACAATCGAATTCATAATAAAGGCTACGAATAATTATTTTCATAAAAAAGATTTTTATTTTCAATTATCATCGGAAAATTTAACAAATGTACGGTTGCATAGTTTATATTTTGTTTAAAAATATGTGTCATTAATGTGCATTTTTAATTATTTAAAAATTTTAAAACAATAATAGTAAACTTATAAAATTCAAAGGGTTTTAGTTTTGAACTCGTTCTGTTAAATCAAATTTTTAAATATAAAAAAATGCTAATATAAGCATCTATACTTCAGTTATAATAGAACCAGACACTTCAAACTAATAACTATGGTTGAATAAGCAAATATCCTTCCTTCGGTTTTAATTAACCCAAGTTCTGAAAACCGAAACTAAACAAAACCGAAACTAAACAAAACCGAAACTATAGTATATAATTGCTCGTAATCTGAATGATCTCTGGTTTTAAAACTTCAATAAACAAACAAATAAATTATGAGTAATGAATAGACATCTTTAAGCAATATACAAAATTATATACTGATTTATGGAAGTGAAAAAAATTTAGAATTTAAATTAATTTGCTTTTTAATGATCAACACTGATTACGCGCAATGCTAAGGTACGGCGGGGATTTCAGAAAATAATCCCTAGGACGACACGAACGCCACTTTTTGTGCGTAAAACCGGTCTGTCAAAAGCGTGTTGCTTTTCTAAAGCCCCCCGGGAAAAGTTAAGTGTCCTTATCCCCTATATTAGTCCCTGCATAGAATAGAAGAAATTATTTAGAAATATTACAGAATCCAAACTCGTTTGAGTATCTGCTTTTATTCAAATAATTTGAATCTATATTATTTTATCAGAAGTAACATTACCAGCATTAAGCATACATTGTGGTAGACTGAGTATAGAAATTCATTAAGAATTAATAAAAACAAAAGCCAACATTTAAACTCACAAATATGTTACAATAATTAAAAATAGCATTCAAATTGTGATGCTATATTGGAACTTTTCATGCTTAGTAAAAAACTTACAAAATGAGAAAGAAAAAAAAATTAAAGTATCTAAAAATTTTTAAAAAGCTGTAGTGCATACATCTGGCATTAGAACAAAACATAAGAAAAAGATTTCCATATACGTGAAAAAAATGGTTTTACAGAAAAGTTATTTACGAATTACGAAGGATGTATTGTTTCTGATTAAATAACTTGCTTCAAAAATCCGAATCTGAAGAAGAAACACACTTTATTAATAACAGCAGATGAACTATAGGAATTTATGATTTTTTGATAAATAATGTCATGCAAAGTTATTTACCGTATATTCCGGCGTATAACGCGCACTTTTAATACAAAAAATAATATTGGAATTTACGGGTGCGCGGTATACACCGAATATAAAAAATTATTGATTAAAAAAAATTTAATATAGAAAAAAACTTTATTTTAAAGAAATAACATACCTTTACCTATATACTTTATTCATTTTCGTTATTACATAAATAGTTCATTATATTCGTCTTCCGTTATTTCTTCAGGCACGTCATCACAATCTGTTTCGTCTTCATCATCTGTGTTACCCTCATCCATAAATAAACAGTCATCTTCTGATCCGTCCAGATTATTTGAAATGCTGCATTTTTTGAATGATTTTCTAACAATCTCAGGCTTAATTTCATCCCATGCTTTTAATATCCATTCGCACACTGTTTCCAAACTTGCATGACGCATATGTCCTCCTTTCGTAAAGGTTTTCTCGCCCTCCAACATCCAAGTGTTCCACTGTTTTTTTAAATTGGCTTTAAATGGTTTGTTTAAGCAGACGTCTAATGGCTGAACTAATGGTGTCAATCCACCCGGAATAACTGCCATATCGGTGTTACATTCTTTCAACAATTTTTTTGTATTATCTGTAAGGTGGGACCTAAACATGTCCCACACTAAAAGGCTTTCTGGTTTTCTTACGCAACCAGGACGGATTTGCCAGACATTTTTTACCCACAATTTAACACCATTTTCGTCCATCCAGCCTTTTTCGTGGACATGAACAAAAATACCGTTTGGAAAATTACATTTGGGAAAAGTTTTTCTCTTAAAAATAACCATTGGTTTTAGTTTCGTTCCATCCGCTAAGCAAGAAAGGGCTACGGTGAAATGAGATTTCTCATGTCCCGTTGTTGTTACGTTGACAGATTTTACTCCCTTTAAATCAATTGTTTTATTACCGATCATGTCAAACATGACTGGGGTCTCATCCATATTTCCTATTTGCGAAAGTAAATATTCCTTTTTTTTCCGCAGTTCTATAATATATTTTTGAAAACTTAACAATTTACTATCCAAGTCTTTTGGTAGTTTTTGTGATACTTTGGTTTTTTCACGTAGAACTAAATTTTTTCGAGCCATAAATCGGCTACACCAACTCACAGTAGCCTTGAAGTTTTCACTCTCGTGTGGATTAATCTTTGCCCATTTTAGAGCAAACAAGCGAACACAGTTTCTTGTTACAATCAAGCCATTTTGCCGATTTTCCAAAATCCAGTTTTCTACATTTTCCTCTAACACCGGCCATTTTGCTAGTCCTGTACGCAATGCACACTTATCCTTAGGCATATCCATTATTTTTTGTTCATTTTTCTTCCATTCACGCACCGAGCTTTCCCCAATACCAAAATGTCTCGCCGCAGCCCGATTTCCACTTTCTTTCGCAAACTGAATTACTTTGCATTTAAATCCAGCACTGTGTTTGCTTCGTTTGATAGGAGCCATGTCTACTACTAAAAACTACGCTGAATTCTTGAAGTTTACAATGTTTACTTTTCAAAGGCAGGACATCAAATGGTGCGATTGGCCGAAGAGGAATTACGTTTTGTCTCCTGATTCGTGGTATGCTTTTGAGACATACACAATAGACAGCATTCCAGATACCCCTCCCCCCCTTACTTCTAGAATGTGGGGAACAACATTCTTCCACACACCTGCACTGCTGAATACGACTACATCTCTTTTCTCAGAATCACATTATTACTCTTTCAACTCTACCCTCACATACATGTCAAATTCAGTTCTTTTATTTTTGCAAAAGATAGGGAAAAAAACTTTTTATTTACGATCTTGAAAGACGAAATATTGCACATGTACAATCCTAATTTTCGTGAGCGTTATACGAAGAGTATATCTTAAAATTTAAAAAAAGTATTAGAAATTACGGGTGCGCGTTATACGCCGGGGCGCGTTATGCGCCGGAATATACGGTATGTATTAACATGCTCTTTTAAACTGAATTTTACTATACATTTGATTTGGCTTATATAGATCATATCTGATATGAACAAGTTTTTACTTCAATAAGTTATTTACTTCTTACTGCTAATTTGTAATGTTTTCCATTTCCATTATTCTGCACATTTTTGTAAACTGAAAATGATGCTACAATGTAGCATCGAAACTTGTAAGCACTACTTAATTATTGTAATAATATTTGTGAGTTTTAATGCTGGCCTTTATCATTTATAAAAATTCATGTCATAAAAATGAAATCCTAATATACCAAATCTAGCATAATTACTTAATAGATAAAAAATACAACTAATGCAATCTATAAATCAGTCACAGTTATGTTTATAAAGAACATTTTTTCAACTATGGTAAAAAATTTTCTACTGAATTATTTTTCTAAATCATTACCTGTGTTGTATCAATTGGTAAACCCATTTTAACAGCTTCAATCATACTATCAAAGCCCTATTTAAAAAAGAAACAATTTATTATAATTCATGGAATCAATGAAAGCGAACGAAATTATATAGAATTATAACACAAATAAAATTTTAAGGGAAAAAAATTCATCAACTTTAATATTGTTAAAATTTAATTATTCTAGCAACATTTAATCCAGATAATAATTGTATGATAATAATGAAGAAGTTTAAAAATAGAAAAAGAATAGTAACTACAATGTAACTACAATTATTACATTAGATAGAATTATATATATATATATATATATATATATATATATATTTCATTTTAAAATTTATCACAATGAGTGGTAAATATAATAAACATTTAACAGGGTTCCCACTCAATTTCAGAAAAAAAATTCCCTGACTTTTCCAGGTATTCCAGGTAAATTTCAATGAAAATCCATACCATATTTTATCTATACTACGAAATTTTTCATCAGAAAGTTTGGATTCTTTCATTTGTTAAGTAAAGAATAAGATTTTTTGTGTAAAATAAATATCATTATATAAGGAAGGAAGCATTTTAGTATGTCAAAAATGTAAAATTTTTGCAATGAATAATTGTAATAGATGTTAGATTTATTTAATTCGAACCTCAATAACTGAGTATTGTTACTGACAATTTTAAGACAGATTTTTTCCAGGAATAATGAAGGAATTTTCCAGGTTTTTGTAAGAAAATTGCAATTTTCCCTGACTATTCCCTGATTTTTGGAGTTGAAATAAAATTCCCTGACAATTCCAGGTTTTCCCTGTTCTCCCTGACCAGTGGGAACCCTGTTTAAATCTAATCTGAAATATGCAAAGATATATTTAAAAATAATGAATTAAAACCAATTACTTATAGTTTAAAAATCTATATATTATTAAGCTAATATCTGCCTTTAGAATAATTAAACATTACAAAAATACCATAGCCAGAAAATAAAACCACATACAGTTGCATACTAGAATTTTGTCAGGCTGAAATATGCATAACATATTTCCTAACATTTAAAAAACAAATTATTACCTTATTAAAACTCTTCAGTTTATAAAAATCATTAACATAATCAGTAATCGTTTAATAACACAACCTTGAATGAAGTGCAGAATAATATCTATTTTTAAAGATTCCCTCTATATCTGCCTAACACATTAGCACAGAATTTGAAAGCTGTTGTACGGTTGCTAAATGTTTGGATATTATTAAAATTAGTTATTATTTCTAATAATTTCTTTTCTGCCAACACATTTGAATATGTAAGGTTGAGAAAGAAAAGTCTTGAGAATAGATTAAATTAATTAATACTCGATATATGAATTCTTTAAGCTTCCTTGGCAAAAACTATTTTAACATATACATGAGACTCACATTTTTTATTTCTGGGTGGAAGGAGGTGTCTTGTGGGGCTCAACTCTGCAGCTTCATCCTCTGGGCTAATTTCTAAATTTATTATTTAATAATTCATATGTATGTTAAAAATGATGAACCCTTCTTTTGGAGCTCCCTATATTACAACGCTAAAACTTGTTTAGTATTTATCAAATTTAATTATGCACTATATTTGTTTATCTTTATACTCTGAACAATAGAATAATCAGAGTATAATCAACTAACACTAATTTCCTATAAAGATCATCAAAGATTCTTCAAGCACTGTTTTCCATGAACAACCAAGATTCTTCAACTTGTGTTAATCATCTTCAGGATAAATATTCTATCAATACCGTTTTTCTCAACTACTCCAGTCACCAAATACTTTTACATTTACCGAATTTGAACCTCTATTTGGGAGAACTGAAACAGTTTGTACAGTTTGTAAGTATGGTTATTCATGGAAAGTGAAAAGCAGCAGTCAAAACAAACAGTTCACGATCAGTATTATTATTGATGTAGACTCTGGTTTCCTTCCAATATTATTAATTCCACCAATAGAAAAATAATCTCACAATAAACCATACTCTCCAAATCAAACTTAAATAATTTGATTTACCTTATAATCCAAGAATCAGTTCCCAAGTTGCTAAGATTTTAAATAAATTGAGTAGTTTTTTACCCGGTAAAAACACTAAAGCTTACCAATCATAAAGACCCTATTGCTGATATTAAAAGCTGAGTTATTTATTAAATTTCGAATCAATGTGGATTTGCGTAAATTGGACAAACTAAATGTAGCCTTAAACTTTTGACTTAAACGACAAGAAATATACGTAAAAATAAGGATATTAACTAATCTTCTATCTTAAATCACAGTTTTGATTTTTCTTCTACTAAAATCATTCAACACTACTCTTCACCTTCCAAACTAGATTTTTGGAAGTCATCATTTATTTTCAAAAATGTTAATAGTTTAGTTAATGATCTTTCCAGTATTCCACCATTTCCAAATATTTGGAAGTCCATTTTAATTTAATCTGTTGCCCCCACGGGTTTCCAATTAATACCAACACAACTTTTTCTTATCTCCTCATTGTTATGTTATTTCCGTTTTCAAACTTGTTCCTTTGTCCCTATTGGTTAAATCCTTTTAGAAGGTAATTGTCTCGTTATTTCTCTACTTTCATTAGACATTTAGCTACAGAGGAAGGTTCTTGTTAATAGAACTGAAACTATAGTTTGTCAATTTATCATTATTTTTATTTGTGTTTTATTCATGTTGTCTTTTTGCTTTAGTCTACATAGCACAAACCTTCCCTTTGTTGCACAGTGTCATTACATCTAATACTTGTATATATCACTCTTTGGCTCCCCAAAAACTAAATACAATCACTTAAAATACTCCTTCTTAAAATTCTACAATATTTTGGAATAGATATTCTTATGGCTTTAAATTATATATACCTTGGCAATGTGTGATTCATAATTTAGTTTAATGTAAGTCAAAATTAATAAATCACTTTAATTAGAATCATTACGTGTGCTTCAGCTTAACTTGAATACTGATGTGTGATTAATAAATCATTTTAATGCGAATTGTGATATGTGGTTTATTAATCATGTGATGTATCATGGAGAATAAAATCATGAATCAGTAGTATTAAACTTAACCTATTAGAAGTAAAAGCAGCAGGTATAAAATTTAAACACCAACGATACAAAAATTAAAAGAACTAATTGATAAGTATTACAGATAAGAAAATTAAAATGTTGAAATAAAGTTAACACAACAAATAAATTTAAAAAAACAATGCATATCAAAAAATGAAATGAAACTTGTGTACAAAAAGCAAAACTATTAACAAAAAATTCTAACAATTATATCTTCAGTACAATGAACCAAAACATGAATAAGTGAAGAGAAATATAGCTTGAAAAGAAAATTTACTTCTTCCTTTCACCCTTATATTTTCTTTGTCTTTACCGATCAAAAAAGCTTCATAAAAATCAAATTTCTCTCAAAATTTCTAAAGAATTTCAAATTCAATAACACTAAAAATTGCACCAGTCTTTGATTGCTTTGGTATATAGAAAGAAAAAAAAAGACGTAAATTTTGATTCTTTATCAGTACACAATTACTTTGGCAATACATAGCCAAAATATGAATTTGCTTTTATGAACTTAATAACTATTCATTATGATATTTTTTAAAAAAATAATTGTTTTCAAAATATATAAGAATGTAAATCAACGCATGTAAATCCAGAAGTTATAATTAAAAAATTTTATTTGGCATTCAATGCTAAAACAAATTAATGCATAGATTAATAAAAAAATTTAATTATAATTAACCTTCATCATTTTCAGGTATTCTTTTGCTTGCTGAATATTGCCTTCTTGCTTGGAAGAAAGAGCAGCTTCCCTGAACAATTTTTGTCTTTCTAAAAGAAATTCCAACTGCTTTTCACCAGTAAATGTTGTTGTTCTTTGAACTGTAAAAAAAAAATCAATGGAAAGTAATAAGCTTTTGAAAATTTTATTAATTCTAATGCCACTTGCCAATTCAGCAAGCCTGCTTGGTGAAACCAAGCGTCTTTAACACAGAGGATGTGTTTCTTGTTCAATTACTTGCTCAATTAGCTTTTGTTATGACCTTTAATAGATAACAGGGTCAAATCTTTTACAAAATTGGTTATGATATAGATCAAAACAAACTAATCATTAAACATAGTCAATTACACATTGCCCTTTCAAGATGCCACCTAAAATAGTATAGAAGTTCAAATCGCTGCTGCTAAAATAAGTTTATAAGTCAAATAAGTTAAAATGAAAAAAAATTAGTATTGCAGACATGAAAATTTTACTCAAAGTCACTCATAATTTACTGCACAACTTTTCATACACTTTTTCTATTTAATCAGCATGAAAATTACAAGACATAAGCAAAGAATAAATATAAGAAAACAAGTAAAATAACAATTCTCATTTGTACACTAGTTCAGAGGCTAGTGATTATTGTAATTGATAACTGTTACTATCAATTTATCAACTAAAAGTAAGAACATTGAAAGAGTACCATACCTTTTGGCTTTCGTATAGGAACTTGCGGAGCAGTAGCTTTTTTAGTTGGAACAACCGGATTAGGAGCAGTACTTGTTTTAGCTGCTGGAGTCGATTTTGGTTCTTTAGGCTTGTCTTCAGTAGATGGGGTACTTGCACTATTGCCTTCAACAGGAAATGGACCAAAACCTAAAATTTAAGAGACTATGATGAAAAATTTGATCACATATTTATACACCAAACAGTTTAAAATTTTTATTTGGCTGAAATTTCATTTCTCAAAATTTTATTATATAACTTGGAAAGCTACAATGAACCAGATTTAAATAAATAGAATAGAAAAAAAGAGTAGCTGAAACAAAACCATTTTGGGAGATTTTTTTTTACTTAACTGCTCATAAATGTTTTTACGGCTGTTATTGAAATAATAAACTACAGAGGTAAAAAAAAAGAGTCTGGAATGCTTAATTTAAAATTCATTGACTATAGATATCATTGGCATACTTTCATTAAACAATTTTTACAGTATCCACAATCATTAGGAAATAATCCAAAGACTATTTAGTTTTATCTTTAGTTTTTGACCAGAAAAGAATTTTTCTCTATTTTTGAACTGGCGAATGACATCAAGCATAGAACATGATTTAGTTTTATTCTATAATGGAATATTAAAATGTTTCAAAGAGCTTTAAAAAACAATTATTTATGAAAAAAAGCAGTATTTGATTGGTTAAAAAATTAAAGATGGTAGAGGTGATCAGCAATCTGATAGGAGAGTGGTCAACAAGCCGTGGCTCTTTGCATGAGTGCACACATAAAAACAAGAAAATCTTAAAAATGAAACAAAGCTGTTAAATTTTACACAAGCAAAAAAAACTTATCTGCCAGTGTTATTCATAGGAAATTTCCTTTGTACTCATTTTGGCATTTTGATTGTATTAATTATACATCAAATTATATTGTCACAATAATTGTCATATGACAAATTCTTAAATATATAAACATTAAAAAATATCACACTATACATTATTAAAATATCACACTATACATTAACTCGATTAAAGCTAAAATTCTTAATCAATCACCATTGAAAAACAATCAGAGAATCCAAAAATTTTATTTTGTGGTAGATGTGACGTCTAATTTAAATCAGCTTAATCGTAAACTACAGGAAAACGAAACACAATTTTTTTAATGTTAGAAGAAATTATTTCATTTGAAAATAAGTTGTCTTTTTGCTCAGGGTTTTGAAAATAATATTTTATTCACTTTCTAAGCCTATTGAAACATTGCCAAGAAAATAATTCTGATATTGAAAATAAAATCGCCATTTCAAACATTAGTTTTAAATATGAGAGAAGTTTTCTCAGCAAGTTTCAAAAGTTCAGAAACAACAAAACTTTGTTAGCATTAATTTTAAAAAAATGCTTTTAATGCTATGGTAATAAAATTAAATTTTCTTCCTTTAATATTGACATTAGCATTTTTGAAATTCAATTGCTAGATTCAAGAACACAAAGAATTTTTTAACTCAAAATTTGAATGTCTTAGAGCTAGAAGAGAGGCATTGAGCTTATTTCACAGTATAAGTGATCTGCTGTAAAAGAGATGTAGAATGAATATATGTTGAATTTTAACGCATGCAAAAGTATTCCTGACTTGTGCTGAAAGAATTAGCTTAGCTGAAAAGGCATTGCTAGCTGTATTTTCTTTATTTGGATCTTCATATTCATGTAAACAATAATTTTGAAGCATGAACCTTAACAAGAGTAAATTGAGAATTTGTCTCATTGATTGGAATTTGGAATCATGCTTAGAATTAAAATTAATATAGAAACCTGAGTTACACAAACATTCCGAGGAGATATAATTTCATTGTTCACATTAGTGTTTGTTCGACATCATTATAATTTAAGTTTTTGGGAACCTTTCAATTTTATTTTATCAAAAAATATTGTACTTTAATATAAAAATCAAGTTTTAGGATTCTTAGCCAAATTTTTCCACCAAAAGCAAGTACCTTTTAAGAATCCAAAAAATATTTTAAGTACTTTTAAAAAAAAAAGTGCAAAAATGAATTTTTCTCTATGAATAACAATGAATTTTTCTCACCATCCCCCAATTAAATTAAAAAATATAACGTATAACAAATATAACAAACATAATATAAATACATGATAAATAAATTACTCTTGATTTTATTAGCTACCAAAAAACGTTTTTTCACAAAATTTCAAAAGTATATTCAACGAAGTTGTTCATTCTATTCTTTAAACTAAGAATTACTTTATTCAATTATATAAAAAAACATTAATTTTATCTGAAAATTACTGTTATAAAAAACCTTATAAAAATAACTGTTAATAAAAATTATTTATATATGTATACTAAATAAAAGCATTTATAACATTAACATTTTTCATCATTCTGAACTGCTACAGATGTCTAGAAAGCAAGTGAATACAGATGATCTAAATAAATTCATACTACGAATGTAAATTAGTGAATGACTCCTATTTAATTTTTATTACATTCTGAAACTTAGTTTAATATATTTTTAAATCAAATGATTAAGCAAATAATTAAAAATAGTTTCAATGATTGTAAAATTAAAGTTCATTTAGTATTGCAACTAAATATTTTTGACAAAAGTAAATTATTATATGGTCCCCATATTTTTATAAATGGTCCCCATTATATTTAACGTATCAGAAATTAGTAAATTGCCAATTTCAAATATTTTTAAATCAAATGGTTAATAGATGAATGATATTTTCCGAATGACAAATTTGAATTCAAACTTTTTAAAAATCTTGCCTCTAAAAATTGTTGAATTTTTTCATAAAACAAATCAAGAGTGCTGAAAATTTAAATATCAAATCCAGTATATATATATATATATAAAATAAGAGTACAATATAAAATCTAAAATACTTTATATAGTTAGTGGATGGTCCTTAATCTGGTACAAACTCCCATGATTATATCATTATTAATTTTAATCTTTATTCAATCAAACAGAGACAAAAATTTTTATATGTTGAAGCTATGTCTTAGTTGACTGATAACCTCTACAGTTTCGTTCCAGTGAGCTTCTCATTGTTTTCTCTCAAGTTTTAGATTTTACCCCAATTTTTACATCTTGATATTTTTTATATTTTATTTTAATTATATTAAAGACTACATTCCTTGTTGTTTATTGCTCCCCAATCTTTGAAGCTTAACAATTTAATTACTCAACAAAAATTAGAAATTCAAATAAAGTAAGATATGTTATGCACAATATCATTTTTTGTTTTCGAAATATTTCAGTGAATAAATTTTTAATTTGCTTGTGTATACGCTCTTAATTATTTTCTGTGCTGTAATGAAATAATAAATATAATAAAAAGCGAGTTTGAAGTTTAATTTCATAAGATTAATGGGGAATGCTATTGTAACTAATTGTAACATTTTTCTCTAACTGAACACATAATAAAAAGAAACTCATAACCAATCTTTCATTTTTTATAATTTATTTAGCTTTAACCTAAAAATAAATAATGCTATTATATAAAATTTATTATTTTCTATCTAAATCAGATCCTTAATATATTTAAATGAACTATTTTATTAATAAAATTCAATGGAAAACATGTCTCCCTTCAGGTTCAACAGGAAATATCATGTTGGAGTTCAGTTCTATTTTCTTTCTTTAATTTTGAGCATTATGGTGAATATTTATTTCTCAACACACAAAGTATGTTTCTATTTATTTGCTTTCAAAGATAAATGCTGCTTATTTTTTAGCATACAGAATATGGATTTTAAAAAGAATTGAAATTATTTCTATCACTTGAAGAACTTTTGCATTTGTGACTCCAAAATTAAATTTTTTATTTAACATCATACAAAATCATGCTTGGGTTATTTAAATTTTGCTTTTATATATAAATATATGCATATAATTCTTTTTAATTTACATGTTAACTACAATATAGTACATAATAAACTATTTCATAAGTCAAAATTAATAGAGCATTACCTGGAGGACAAGGAAGATCTTCATAATCTACTTTTCGTCCAGCTTTGTAGTTTTTAATAGCAGTTTCATAAGACTGTAATTGATAGAAATAATTGATATGCAATTCAAAAAATAACTTAAATATTTACAAAAATTTAAGCATATAAAACATTTCACTTGGCATAAAATAAAACAAAAATTCGAAACTTTTCTGGAACACATACTTATAAGACTAAGAATGTCTTAAGATGTTTTACATTTAGGGTCAGTGAATATTTATATTGCAGTTAAAAATAAATAATAATATATAAATTGGCTATAAAAATAATAAAAACAATATATTCATGGGGCTTTTCATCTCTAAATTGTCTACATTATTTCCATTACAATACTTACAGAAATAGTTTGAATCACTCTATACAACAAATATAAAGGGAAAGAAAACATTTCACCTATCATGTTTATTTATCATTTCACTAATCATCAATTATCAAATGTTAAATGTATTAGAAATTCATGAACTTGTAGCAATGCTTCACAAAACAACCTAGTCTTTTGAGGCTTGTGATCAACTTTACCTGAGTAGCATAACACACTGCAGGGTAGACTGGCAGATACAATGTAAATTCATTAAAATTGTTATATTTTCTCTTTAATTACCCACTGATCCTTTTCGCACCAGGTGACACATAAGACACTCTCTTTAATTAAAAGTGACCTAGATATGTTCTCAATTAGAGCACTCAGACTATACAAACATGTAACTCTTGCTTACAAGTATAAATAGCAAAAGCACAAATGTAACTGCTGTACAGCTATACTCATATCCTTTTAAGTCACTGTTAGATAAACTAAGTCACATTCTATAGTTCAGATATAACTTGATAAATTATAACTCAATTATATGGCAATTTTCCAACATAAAAGCACAGAAATGTACTGGCAACAATCATATGTTGTCTTAAAAAGCCAACAGCTTTCCACCCAGATTATTCCTTCAGTTCTCTGGAGGAAGAGTATTGTCGAAATGCTTTATAAAGAAACCTAATTTTTTGAGGCTAGGTAACCAATGTTATGTAACAGGAAACATTGCTTAGAAAATATATTATTTTTTAAAGTTTTGTCCTGAATTTCACAACAGACTCTTTGCAATAATGCAGAAAAAAAATTTCAAGAAAATAACAGAATAGAGTAAGAAAAACTAAATTTCAATTACTTTTACAATTCTATCCAAACGCCGAACTTTACCACTATTTCCTTCAGACTGAGCTGCTTCTTTAGTAGATTTATATTTTTCTAAGCGTTGTTGAAGGCATTCCAATATTGAAGATGGAGGAGGAGGAGCAGAAAATATGGCAGGCTGTTCCTCATCTATTTATAACAAAAAGAAAATTAGTTATAAACTGTATTAAATTGGCAAAAAATTGATGGTTTGACATGCAAAGAAATATAAAGATGTCATTATTGCAAATCTTCATTGACCAAAGTGAGAATTGGTTATAGATAAGTCAAACCTACATAAAATCTAATTAATGATAATATAGAGGGACAACAAGGAGAAAAAAAAGTTTCATATTTATTTTAATTAATCTAAAAAATTTAAACTACAATAAATAATAACAGCTTGGACGTTTGCTAAAAACACATTAAAATGTTTAAAAAAGGGTCCTATTGGTGGCGATACAGAGAGTCAAACGTGTCACTAATTTCTTGGTAGCAATAGACCACAGGTCTTCCAGCAACAATCTGTGTCACTCCAAGAACAGAGATAGCTTAAGTAAATCCACATCATTGAAGTGTGTAGCACACACACTCACCTCAAAAACTGACCATATGTTGTCCATAGGATTAAGTAGGGTAGTCGTTCTGAGGAAGTGAAGAAATTTGGAAACTACTTTTGTGTAATTTTTTTGCCTTATGAGCTGGAGGAGTCTTGTTGAAACTCTAATCTGAATTGTCAAAGTACTGTTAGGCCTACAGCGTTACCAATAATTTTAGGATGTTCAGTCTATATGCTTCTTGACTGATTTTGGCTCCCTTGTCTATGAAAATGAGGAGTATTTTGCCACTGTTGAAATTCTGTTCCAATTTATGATCAACTATGTATTTTGGAGGTGATTAATACTGGCAGAGGTACTAGGAGTATCAGCCCATTCATATTGGTAGTAATGTGTCTGTTTCACGGTGAATACCTTCTTGCCGTAAAAGAGGATTTACTTTCATTTCTGACCTTAAGCCAGATGGTTAAGGAAAAGCATCTTTGGAATCATACATGCTTGTCTTTCTTTGTAAGGAGCTGAACTTTTTGCGGCTTGAGCTCCTCCCCCCCCCCCATTTCCTCACCAATTCATGATTTACTGCAGTCTCACGTGTGATATGTTCCATGAGGACTTGTAAATTTTCTTTCACTAGCTTTTTGATGATTTTGCACTTCTGAGACATATTAAGAAAACTTTCTTTCATGTCCAGAATGTTCATCTTTGTGGCAAAGCTATTCAAAACCCTTTAAATAGTTCAGAGAGGTACAATAGAAAACAATTGATTTCACACTGATTTTTTTTCTTGATGAAAAAGCACCAGAATAGCACAACGCTTCTTAAGAATTCTAAAGCCCAAGTGAGCAACATCAAATAAAACAAATACTAGTATAAAAAGTGTACAGACTTTAATAAAGTCAAAAAAATTTTACTGGACTCGAAGAAAAAATTTGTTTTAGCGTGCACTTTAGTTTAACTCCTTTATTTGTTGTCCTGTATATATTCAACATTTGAAGTTTACTCAAAAAATTTTTCAGCGATAAGGAGCTGAAGCAGAAATTTTTAAAACAAATAGAATTTATATAAAACTAAGAATATATGTCTACGTAACCCTCTATATATCTGTTTAAATTATTCTTACGTAATAGTGGAAATTCTTATTTTAAATTATAATTTATTAAAATACAGTCGAACCTGCCTATCTCGAATCTCGCGGGAAAGGGAAAAAAATTTGAGATAGAGAGGTTTCGAGATATACAGGTAAGTTTAAAAAATGAAATTCGAGCAGCAATGTTTAATTAAAAGAAACTTTAAATCTTTTATGTTGTAAAGAATTTAATTATGATTACATATTAATTACATCTAATAAAAGTTTTTAACAGTCATACGCACCTCATAGGTAGTCTTTTAATGATTTCTGACGTCGGATTTTCTTTGATTCGATAATTTTTCGAATGTTAGAGAGAGCAGCGAACCCCTCGTGTCCAACGTTTTCTTGACATCCAAGAAAGTTTGTTAAACGTTCCACAGCTTTTTCAGCTTCCTTTACTGTCACTTTCGGTGCTTCTATATGCTCTTCGTCTACTTCATTTTCGTCTTCGGAAATGCATCTGACATTATCGACGATTTCCGAATCTGTCAAAGTTCCACATGTGGCCAAGGCGTCATCCACTTGCAAAAATTCTTCAAAGGAAATGTTCACGTTTAATCCAGATTTTATTGCATTCTAATCTTGTGAATTTATTTCGATAATTTCTTCATCAGTAATACAAGTTTCTTCAGCTTCCTTTTCGGAAATTTCAGTCTCTTCTTCAATAATCCCCATCTCTTCTTCACACTCATTCTTAAACCCAGCTTTTTTAAAACCATTTTGAATGGTCTTCTGTGTTACATTTCTCCATGCGTGGTCTGTCATTCTGATAGAATCCAGTACATTTATCTTGGGAAGGGTACTTCCTTCATTAATTGCATCAGCAAGTTTGCGGATCAACTGTTTTCTGTAGTTAACTTTGAAACTTCTGATTACTCCCTGATCCATAGGTTGAAGCTTTGAGGTGGTGTTTGAGGGAAAATACTTAACACAAACATTTTTCAGTTCAGGCAGATTGTTATGCGCACTACAGTTGTCTATAAAAAGAATAATTTTTCTTTTTTTTAATCGCATGGATTTGTCTAAGGACTTCAACCAATTTCCAAAGATTTCACTCGTCATCCAAGATTTTTTATTTGCTTTGTATGGAAAAGGGAAGGATTTTACTTTAGAAAAGCATCTAGGCTTTTCTGGCTCTAGGCTCTTCTAGCCTAGAGCCAGAAAAGGCTCTTTCTAGCATCCGATCTAGGCTCTTTCTAGCGTCTGATCATGAGAGGAGGAAGTTTCTCTGTGCCTGCTTCATTTGCAGCTAAGAGCAATGTCAAATGAGCTTTACTTTGTTTTCCTCCCCTGCATGCTTCATCTTTAAACATAGCAGTTTTGTCTGGCAAACATTGATAAAACAATCCTGTCTCGTCAACATTGAAAATATTTTTTGGCTCATAGCCTTTCACTAAATCAGGAATGTTTTTAATCCAGTCTTCGCATACACTTTCCGGAACAGATGCACTTTCACCACAAAGTTTTCGAAAAATAATACCGTGCCTATTTTTAAAACTTTCTAGCCATCCGTTACTGCCTTAAAAATTATCTTCATGGCCAAGCTCTTTAGCAAAATCATCAGCTTTTCGTTCCATTATTTGTCCACTGATAGGAATACCGCTGCTCCTGCATTGTGTAAACCATTTTAAAACACATTCATCCACGTCCGGAAAAGTGCATTTTCGGCTTTTTTTCGCATTCTTGTTGCTGCTATGAAATTTTTGCTCCACAGCTTCTCCATTCTTAATAATTGTAGAAAGAGTGCTTGCTGGTAAACCGAACGTCACTGCAACTTCGTTTTTTTTCATTAATGGATTTCCGTCCAAGAATGTTAAAATTTTTATTTTTTCTTCAATGGAGAGAACATTTAATTTACGTTTAGCCCCTGCCATACTTAATCAAAATTCAATTGAACAATGTTTAAAAAAAACTGAGACGCTCAAATCAATGACCTCCTCAAAAAATTCTACTGATAAAATGAATTTCTCTTTGTGTTGTTCTTATCCATGTGTGGAAACTGATGCCCAGTGGTGACGCCCCCCTCATCAATCAACTTTTCATTGTCCGAATACACTCAATTGGTTGGAGAGTGTGAAGATAGTAACCGGAAATTCCAAGAAACGACCCCCCAATCTGCTCATTCTTACTTCCCATGGAGCTAGGGAATTTTTCGGTTCTTCTAATGTAGCTTGTTTGAACAAGTTCTGCTGTCCAGACATCGGTTACGATGATGTACATTCTCCTTCAAAATTCGAGAAACACAGGTTTTGAAAGAAATTCTTTCGAGATAAACTTGGAAAAATACATTAAAATTAAATCGTTAATGTCGGGAAACTAAGAAATTTCGAGAAATACAGGTTTTCGAGATAAGCAGGTTCGAGATAAACAGGTTCAACTGTATTAATACATTACTATTGCTACCACTAGAAAACATAATTTCTGACCCTACCAAAATTCTAAAGGAGTTGGAGAGTATGCCCTGTATAATGTAACAAACAATTAATATTACTGCCCCACCTAACTCTGGGCATCCAAGATTATTGAATCTCTAAAATCATTGTAACAATATGACAACAGGCTAACAACAAATAATATGATACGTAAAGTTTACATTGCACTCTAAGACTGCAGACCAGATGAAAAATAATAATAAATGGTGAAATAAACAGCACAGAGATCAATGAATCAAAATATATACAAAAAATAGGCAAATCAATTCAGCACAATAACAGGAATTGTAATATTAGTGGTAAGTTAAAAAGAATTAATCATCTTTTTAACCATTTTTTTTACTTATTCATTTTAAATAACTTTTTATTCCTTTTTAACCTTTTTCTTTAATATCCTTTAGATAACATTTAGTATATACTAAGATAATTAACACAATATAATATTAATATAATTAGAAGCAAATGAGCACTTCAAATTACTTGTGTTAATCTTAAAACACTCATTCTCTGATAATGTAAACTAACCAAAATCTGTTAAAATGAAAATTCTTAAAAATTCTAAAATTAAGTAGAAATTAAAATTCAAAGTGGAGTTGGCCATTCCTGCCCTCTTTGATACTAATAAAATAGTTATATTTACATGTAAACATCAGAAATACTACTTATGCTTATAATTTATTAATAACTAATGAGCAAAATAATGATAACAAAATTATACATTCAATTGTGTAATTTTTAAAGTCTTCCTCAGCACACATTATAAATTAAAAAGCCTCAAAATATGTTATACAGTTTCATTCAAAATACTCACATGTAAATAAATAATTATTTTTAAAGGACATAGATGCATACCATTTTCTACAGCAGCTAATGCTGCAATTTCCATAGCTGATGAATTTTGAACTTGATCTTCAGTTTTCTTTGAAGGAATAGCTCCAGAAGTAATAGTTTTGCTACCTACATTAAACAAAACTGTTTATAGTATAAAAATATTTAAAAGTAAGGTTTTTAAAATTTTTATAAGTAAAATTAATTTAGATTTGCATGAAAATGGCTGAAAAGGAACTCAGCTAATTCATTTAAAATAAATTAATTAAAAAGAAAGTTAACATATTTGGTCATGACAAAAAAGATCTGCTATTTTAGAGTTATTTAATCAACTAACATAATAAATAACTCTAAGCAAGAGTTGTTTACAGTTTTTTGTGCCTGCACTAAATCACACAAAAGTTAAAGACTTTCTAATGAGATCACTTAGGCCAGAATGGGATAGTAAAATTTGAAAACTTGTGACCCATTGCTGAAAATTATTATTATTTGTTATACTCTTCTACTCTTATATTCTACTTTTACTATTATTTGCTAGTTTTGTTTATTTATTTAGTTATAATACAATTATATTAAGAAGGGCTTGTTGGGATTTTTATCCACACCTTGAATAGGAGGAAGATGATGGATAAGATAAGAATTCCATAAAAACAAATGAAGAAGTAAAGATATTAAAATAGTTTGGAGTAGCTGTGTTTTGAAGTAAATGTGTGTTATACAACTTTTAAAATTTCATTATAGTTTTTACTTAAAATATATGCGATATTTGTATAATATATATGATTTTTGAATGACCCACATTGGCTATTTCACTTATTTTATCTATATTTTCATATCTGTAGACACAGGTTTACATCTGTAGGCATATTGTGTTCACAGTTGTGACAAAAACATGGTTTTCTGAATTTAAACACTGGTGGATATAAAACTAAAATCTGAAAAATGGTAAACAATTCTTAAATACTTGAAGTTATAGATACATTTTTATTTATTTAATAAACTTACCTAATTACATGAATTCTATAATGTCTAGTGACATGAATACACATCACAAAAAAATAGCCAAAAGCTTTAAAGCAAATGTAGTGAAACAAAATACATAAACTATATTTAAAAAGAAACCAAGCTTTCAACTTAAATCTATAAGTTTTGATCCCAATCTTTCAGGAGGCATTACACATAAAATTTTCCAACATAGTAATAATAGATTCCATGCAAATAACTTAAAAGTATAAAAAGTTTTCCATAAAAATAATAAATTTATTGACTTACTTTCACAAAGGACAGATAGAATAATAACTAATAATACTAATCAATATAAAAAAAATGATCACAGTTAAAAAATTTTAAAACAGGTTATTCAGAATATCTTCAATATTAAAAATAATCTTAATTAAAAAATAAATAAAAGAATTCAAGTAGTAATAGATAATTATTTTTAAATAAAAATACCTATTGGAGGGGGCAAATTTGATAAGTCAACAGGTTGATTGGCATTAGCTGCTTCTATAACTGCATCAAATCCCTAAAAAAATGTCGTAAGTTTTTAGTATTCAATTAAATATAATAAAGTTATAATTCAGTGAAATATATTTAAAAAAATATATTAAACTAAAAGTAGTTAATGCAGTCTATGTTCAATATAGCAACTTTTGAGGTCCAAACAAAAATGGATGTCATAGCACGAGGTCACTATATTGTGAGCATACAAAACTATATCAAATATTTACTCAAAATACAGGACTTATTTTGGCATGAACATTATTTTTCAATCTCCTTTTACCAAAATTTATCATCCAGAATTTCTACCAGTTGTTAAGGTGTTATGGCATTCAAAATTTCCAATCCTAAATACTTTCCAAAATCAATGATGCTTGATACTGTTATTCAACAGTTTTCATCAAAAAATAGTGGAAAATTATGATAAAAAAAATTCCAAGCTTCCACAAAATTTCTGCCAATTCTTTTTTCTTTACACTCAGCACCAGCAACTTTCGGTTTGGTGTGAGTAAAAACGAAATAGATTAGGAATAGATTAAGCTACAAAACTCGTAAAAGTGTATCACCATCTAAGAGAGAAATGTAGACACTTTGAATCTGCTGTATGATAATAATAATAAATAAAAAAATTGATCTTTTTTTAAGTTAACTCTTAACATCTGCCGACAATTTTTAACTATTTAGAGAAAGTTTATCACCATTAAAAAGGTTAAAAATTAAAATATTACTTTTAAGATTTTTTTTAATATAATTTATTTTGTTTCTTTTAATCATGCTTAAAAAAGAAAACAAACTAATTTTTTTTTCTATTAAGTGATACATTAAACAACAATTAACAAATTTAAAGTTTCCTTTTCTGGTTTTAAAAAAATAAGTTAAAACTTTTTATGTATGTTTTTTTTTTATTATTTTAAGATTAATTTGTTTTTTGAAATTATAAAGTTAAAGTTTGTCTAAAAATGCAGTCTTTTTTTCTAAGGATAAATATTTGAAAAATGGGATAAGTAACCGATACTCTTTATAATTATACATCATTTTAATTTCACTTTCTATTAATCGTATTATAAAAACATGGAAGACCACTAAATATTTATTCCAGTTTAATTTTACTTAAGGTGAAAGTCAGAAGAAATTTTAGTTTTTACTGATTATAAATATTTATTGATTATAAATTTGTAATAAGTAATATATATATGCTTAAAAAATATAGTAAATAGAGGTGTAGGAAAACAAAAAGGTTAATAAACTTGTTCCTTTTATATCACTGTTGCATTTATATTTTATAGTGCTTCAGATAAAAATTGTAAAATGTTATGTATTTAACAATAAAGATTCAAACACGTATTAGTGATAGTGCATTATTTAAACTTATTTTAATTTTATTATATATATTTTATATATATATTTTATATATATTTTTTATATATATATATTATATAAACTTTTTGGATTGATTTATATTTTTATATACAACACTATTTAATAAAATTATTTACACAGTAATATTTTATGAGCACAAAATTGAAAAAACAGAATTTTCCAAAGGTTTTTTTAAATAAAACCCAACTTTCCCCAGGTTTTTTCAATAAAACCCGGGTGGGTTGGGTTTTTTCAAACCCTGTCGAAAAGTCACTGGGCTTAACTATGTAATGGACTCAAATAAAGACAAACACAAATAAATCTTACTTTAGCAGTTCTCATGTATTCTATAGCTAATTCTTTATTCCCAGCCTTTTTAGCATTTAAAGCAGCCATTTTATACTCATTTTTCCTGGATGTTAATAATGCAGTCAAAGATGAAGGAGCAGGACCTAA
This sequence comes from Parasteatoda lunata, assembly GCA_949128135.1. Taxonomy (NCBI): domain Eukaryota; kingdom Metazoa; phylum Arthropoda; class Arachnida; order Araneae; family Theridiidae; genus Parasteatoda; species Parasteatoda lunata. Next base: position 46,201,960 of record OX421981.1, on the reverse strand, counting down.
GAAATAATTAATTTTAAATTATTCCTTTTAACATAAAATAATTTAAATTACTTAAAGATGAAAACTAAAACAAAACAAATTAGCACTCATTACAAAATCAGTAAATTTTTTTTGATAGTTTTGAAAACCAAGCCACCAGGAAAAAAATAAACAATACAGGGGGTGGAAAAAATAATGGAAATACTTTTATACTATTACACTTTTTTCATATTTCTCAAGAAATATTTAAAGAATCGTTTTATAAGTGTTTAAATCATGCAATTTCTCATACTTATCAATGAAGTTTAAAGCTTCCAGAGGTTTGAGGGACCAACAATAAATCACAAAGGAAAATAGTATTTTCAAACACCCTATGTTTAAAAATGCAGCAACAAATTTGTAACTTGTAATAATTATGTTGGTTATGATATGCAATAATTGTACAATTTTCTGTAAGCCTAGCTAAAAGATTTATGGAGAAATAGACATTTTTATAGAAGCAAATTTTTTCGCTCTACATTTTATGCAATAACTTTAAAAATATTCAATAATATTAAACAAATTTTTTACAGCAATTTAAAATTAATTGCAAAATTTTTGCTTTAAAATCTGGAAAAATTCATTGAAAACTGAGCAATATAAGGCAGTTCTTTTGTTCTGTGCAAAAGAAGAAAAATTTGAATTTTTCCTTTCAGAATTTTGTAGTGAATCGTATTTAGCAACTAATGAAAAAAGCCCAATTAGAATATCTTAAAAATTTTAAAAATTTCAAGGAATCATCTATGTAGTTTTTGTACTTATTAATAGAAACTCAAAATTATAAGGGGTTTTCTACAAATATTATTTTGTATCATAAGACAAACTTAAATAAAAATGATAATTCCTCGTACACTGATGCATTCGTACACTGAAATATGATTGTATAAGGAAAGAAAACATGCGAAAGAAAAGATACTTTTATGGAAGATCAGGCCTAACAATGCCGGCGTCATTTATAATAAATCTTGTAAAATAACACAAATAAAATTTGTGAAAAACTCCTCATCATTTTGAGCTTTCTTTTTAGAAGTACAAAAACCACTTAGAAAATTGATGGAAACTTTTTAAATTTTTAAGATATTCAAATCAGACTTTTTTTTATCAGTTGTAAAATAAAATTCACTATAAAATGAAGAAAAAAAATAGAACTTTTCCCACGCATGTGTAGTAACTACTTTAATTACTCATATGTTCCACAGTTGTAAAGAAATTTTCTTAAATTTTAAAATAATAATATTGCAATTAATTTTGAATTGCTCCAAAAATGTTTTTTAGTGTTATTAAACATTTCTAAAGTTAGAGAAAAAGAATGCAAGACAAAAAAAATTAGTTTTTTATAAAAATGTCCATAAAATAATTGTTACAAGCTACAAATTTATTAAGAATATAATTTTACATGGCAAAATACAAAATTTGAGCGAAATTGGTCGAATAGTTCATGAGAAATCGAATTTTGAAAAAGACATGTTTTTAAAATTCGATTTCTCTCAAACTTCCTACTTTGCCATGAAAAATTACAATCCAGAAAACGAAGCAGAAAATTGTATACCTCACAATTCAAAAAATTTTCAGACCATCCTTAATTAAAATAATAAAAATTAATAAATATTTACCTAAAGTTATTTTTTGCAAGGAATCATCCTTGAATAAACAAATTCTTTAATTGAAAGAAAATTTTTTTTTATTTAATGTAAAATATTTTAATTGAATAAAAAAATTGAAATTTACTTAAAAGATTCTTGAGATATAGCAAAACAGACAAAAAGTAAAATTAACTTTAAGGGGTTAAAACTTTCAAGTGCTCTCCTGACCAAACTATTTGGACCACATTTCCCAAATTGCAGTACTCCCTATATTTTGAGGATCAGAAGCCCAAAAATTTCAAAAAAATGTATTTTTATTTAGAGAAAGTAGGTTCTTATGTCTGATTTTGTAACTTAAAATATTGTCGGCACTTATTAATTAGCATATTTGAGATCACCCCTTTGAGCCATTACAATTGAGTCCTAGATCCTGAAAATTTGAAAGCTCTTATCTCTTATCCATTCCCCTTCCTCTCATAGAGGCAGTAAAAATTTGATGTTCCCTTGAAATAAGATCCCGACACAGCTGTGTGATTGAATTTGTGTAAACTTGGTCAAGTGGTAATTGAGAGGGAGCGTTCTTTTGGTACTATATGTGTGTTGATATTTCAGTGAAATTTAAAAGGGGGAACAATTACTGATGATTGATTAGTAGATATTTGAAAGTTCCAATCTATTTTCGTTACAAAAAAAAAGTCTGATTCTGATTAGAACTTTATAGTTAGTTGAAATTCAGAGTCGTGATTTTAGTGTAAATATTGTTTGTAAAAGGATTCCATGAATGCCCTCTATGTATGAATATAAGAAAGATAAAATCTGCAACCTTTACCACTAGTATCCATTTCAGATAGTGGCTCAGGCAGAGGTTTTGCTTCGGTATTTGGTTTAGTTTCAGCAGCATCATTCACAGTTTTTGGCATTTCTATAGTAGACTGATTCTCAGAATCTAAGTTTAAAAAAAAGTTATAATTGAAAAAAACATGAACGACATATAAAATTTTCTTCAGAAATAAAATAAGAGAATAATATTTGACCTATGCAATCTAAAAATTTTAGAAACATTAATAGATAAAACAAAGTAAAGACCAACATAAAATGGAGCATAAATGACGAACATCTGCAAATTATCTTGGGTTCTGTACTTTATGTTGGATTATTGTTGCTAAAATAGCTACTCTTTCCTGCTTGCTAAAGTATCTGAGCTAAGCAATTAAGTGCCTGAGAATTTTTCAATGTTTGCTGTAATTTCTTAATTATAAGTTGCTCCTTAGTTATACAACTTGATCAAGAATATATACAGATTAGATATATCATATGATTGGACTTTTGTATTAAAAAAATTACTTTTTTATATTTATTTTAATTGTTTCAGGTATAAGTTGTTATAAAATATTCACATTAAATTATTATACTAGGCCACAAATAATCATTATTTCTGTTAATTCTTGCTGATATATATTTTTAAGGACCAATATTAGAAAGTTTTTTGACAAAATCACTAAACAAATTACTTCTAAAACAAATCTAGTCAATTTAGAGAATTTAATTTGCTGAAAAATTCTTTCATCTTAAATAGCTCATATAAAATCATCTTAAATAGCTTATATAGCTAAAATAGTTTATATGATTAAATATTTCTCAACTATTTAGAATGAGATTTAGTTTAAACAAAAACTAAATTTTAATAACATTTCCATTAAACTAAATTTACAGTAATTAATAAATAACATTAAACTAAATTTTACATAAACATTTAATTTTTTAATGAAAAGAATACTATTGGAGTTTTTGAAGATTCGATTTGCAATTTGAAATACTTAATAAATTTTATAAATACAAAATAAAAATACAATCTAAATATAAGATGAATATACAATCATAAATTAATGAACATATTTAATACAAACATTTGATTATCTTCAAAGGACTAAATTTATATTAAATATCCTATATATCCAAGGATTTTGTTCAAAATTTATTTGTAATTTTATTTTTCAATTTGCTCTCAATTTTAAAATTAGGAATTCTGAAAGAAACAATTTCTGCAATTCAGGGTATGAGTAAATGAATAAAATAATGAAATGTGCATAAAAATGATAGCAAATAAATTGTAAAACTGATATTAAAACAATTTCAGTTAAAAATAAATAAATAAAATAAAAGCTAACAAATGAGCACTTTTATACTTCATTAAAATAAAATAAAAATGCCTTTATGCTGAGTGTTCCAGAAAAAGTCTCTAGAGTTTGTTGTTTATGCCCATCACTTCATGATTCTTCAGAAAATAAACTAAATGAACACAAAACTTAAATGATTAAAAAAATTTTGGAAGCAGTTATGAGTAATTGCTACTATTTTGCACTTTCCTTCAAGAAGAGTGGCTAAATTCAAAACCCCCTGGTATACACCACTTCAAATACCAGTTATAAGCAAAGAATTAGGTAAGATAGTTGGTCTTTCAATTATTTATTAGCATCTATTGCAGTCTTTTGGAAAAAGTAACTATTTAAATAACAGTTTTAAAGGTGAAAAGTTTGTCATTTACGTTTTGCAGCTGATGCTTTTGGAATGCTAACAACAGGTGGAACATCTTCTTGATTGACAACACCGCCTCCTTTCGCCACTCTGATCATGCTCTCTAAAGTCTGAAAATTAAGATAATAAATATTTTAAGTAATTCAGTCTAATAGAAATATGTAAATTTAAAAAATTTATAAATAACATAAATCTCAGTTTACATTTACAATCAGTCTTAATTTACATTCTATGAATCAAAACCTGATAGCTAGAGTGCCTGAACTCATTTGCACTTAAAAAATTCTTAAAAAAAGTTTACAATAACTTGAAATAGTTTTATGTAACATTAATTGAATTGCTAAAAATATGATTTTCTTAGAAACAGAGTAAGCATTTAAAATGAATTATCAATTTTTTTAAACGAATAAAAATGCAAGAGACTTTAAATATAGTGGAAAGTCTAGTTTCTGAAATCGTCAAGAGTTTAGCAAGTCTTGAAAATAAATTTTTCAAAACAATAGATCCACAATGTAAACAAATATAAACTTATTTCTGGTGAAAAACTTAAATTATGAGTTTAAAAAATATATCTAAGAATACAGTAGAAGCCTGATTACCTGGAATCAGACTAATTAGAAAGCTGAAGAAGAAGATGTACAAAAAGATTTTTATAGCAGGCCTTAAAAAATGAATTAAATAGGAATTATCAACTTTTATACAAAAGATACTTTTTAGTTTCCAAAATAAACTATTAAATAGAAAAAAGAAAAAACATATGTAAACAAATCTAATTCCTTAAATAAGTTCCGCATTTTTTTAAAGATAATTTGATTATTGCTTTATTTTGAAAATAATTGTTTAGCAATAAGAGAAATATTAATTCTTTTCTTAGCTCTTTCTCTTTTGAACTGTTTTCAAAAACGTTAATCTAAAAAATTTCTTTCCATTAAAAAATTATTTTTAACAAGTAATAAAATAAGTTCTCTATAATATGCATAAATCTCATGACACAGTTGTGATTAAAGTACTTGCATCTTTTTTTTTTCGGCACAAAGTAAGATAAATAATTTTTAAAAATGTGTATTACTTTTTAATTTTCTTAAATCAAATCTAATAAGCATTAGTTTTTTTTTTTAATTCTCTCAGTTTTGCAGTATAATACTGCAGACTTTCATAACAAGCATTGAAAAAAACTAATTAAGAAAGAATAATGAAATTGCATGCTAACAAAGATATATTTTAATACTTTTGAAAACTTCAAATTTTTTAGCTTTGTTTATACCTAAAGCATTCGGCAATTTTTTCAAGGAGGACTCTATCTTAAAGCTAGAATAATGAAAAAGAATTAAACTGCCTATTTTTTAAAACTTCTTGAAAATCTGACATAAGCAATAAAAAACAATAAGCAATCTATAAAATCTGACATAAGAAATGAGAAAAGTAGCCACTGAAACCAGTAAAGGTCTTTTACAGAAGTTTAAAAAGTGACGTTTTTTTTAAAAAAAAGAAAAAAGGATATCTTTCTAGTGTTACAAAAACATTATTTTTAAAAAATAAAAATAATCTCTTTAAAAGCAATATATCTTAAGTAATTTGAGATTCAAAACTTATTTTTTACAATAATTTGTGCATCAGTATTGGTAATCAAAAAAAAAGTTTCTAACTTTAAACCTATAATTTTTTTGGATTTTTTTACATAGTAAAAGTACTTGAACAATAATAACTAGATGGAAAAGATTGTATGAAAAATACAATAAAATAATAAATTAAATTTTACTTTAACAGCCCTCCCATAGCGCCGAACTTTTGAGTTATCACCCATTTCTTTAGCAGCTTGAATAGCATCATTATATAACTTTAATCTGTCTTGTAATTCTTGTAAAATAGTGTTTCCAGAAGTTTCTTTGGAAATAGAAGTTCTTTTTTCATCATGACTTATAGGTGGTTCTTCAGACATATCAGCACATTCTTCTTCTTCATCAGGTGAAAGTTTCTGTAGCTCTTTCTGCATAACAAAAAAAAAAATGAAACAAGAAATCATAGAGTAGAAAAGATAGAAGCCTTAACACTTGCTGAACATTTTAAAGAAGAGTTAAATAAAACACAGGCAGATTGTTCATTAATTTATGAATAATAGTTCCACCACACAATTCCAAAAAAATTACTTAACTGTCGAATTAAGCTAACAGTTGCATAATTGAGATTTATCTCATAAGTTTTTGCTCTTCACAATATTTTTTTCTAGTTTTTTTTCCCTTTTTTATAATCATTTATTAATTATTATAAAGCTATCTGGTATGAATAAAATGATAGTACGTAAAAGATAAAGAAATTCATAGAAACATAGAAAACATAAATAAGCTTTTTACTCTGCTTTTCTGGGAGTTTTTTTATTATTATTATAGTAGAAGATCTTTATAATGTGCACCTTGAAATATGAAGCTTTGCATTTAATAGAATTTTGCATTGTACAGATCATTATAATGAAAATTAAATTCAATGAAAAACCTTTATTACTTTTAAGTGATTTCAAAACCTACGGAACATGATATTATAAATAATATTTTGTAAAATCATTGAAACGTTGTAAATTGTTGGAGGTGATTACCTATCCCTCTCCCGGAGATATATGCTCATGCAGAAAGTAAGAAAGATATTTTTAAAGTTACATTGTTAAGCAACATCGGTATAGTTGCAATTGAAAAGTAGATTTAAAAAAAAGCTTAAGAATACTTGAAAAATATATTGCTTTTTAGTGTCAATTAGTACCTATGCTTGTAATTTTCCTAAGAACTTCTCTAATAGTTTGCATGATCGAAATTTGAATTTAGATCAGTAACTTGGTATGATGGAAGTGAATTGAATTTGCTAACCTTTCTTTTTTTTCTTTGGCTAATGTTTTTTCTGGCTGATTAGCCAAATTGTAAAGGTTAGTTAAAAGCCATTGAGAACACTGCTTTACCCATGAAACAGAGCAATTTTAGTCCTGAACATATCAATTTTAAAATGCTTCAAATGAATTTTTATATGCAAATACTATACAAATATGTAAATAGGTGATTATTATTTAATTGAAAAAATTTGCAGAGTTATAAAACATTCAAACTAATGACAAAAAAAAATTTCAACTTCGGTTTGCTTAACTTAGCTTTTGAAATTGTAACTTCTTAGCAAATTATCATAGAAATAATGAAAAAGTTAATAGTGTCAGAAATTTTTTAATTGCAGTTTTCATTGTTCAGACCTACAAAGTTAGTAAAGTTCATGAGGAAAAGTGGTTCATAAAATTCTGTTACATAGATTTTATACTTTTAGCAATAATTAGAGGGCTATATGCAACAACTAATGCAATAGTATATTTTTGGTTAAAAAATCATCTTTTTGGCATCAATAAAAAAAGTGGGAACAAATATACAGCATTGATTCAATAAAAAATGAAATTAGAAACAAAATTCCCATTCATATAGAAATCTCCTTATTATGTCAATCAAAAATTTGCTGTATCACATATTTTATTAAAATATAAGTTTCAAAAATAATAAAAAGAGCATGATTTCCAAATGGTTGTGGAATTACTTTTCATATTATCAATTTAACACATTTGTTTTAGTCACTGCAGTGGAGCAATCCAGGCCAAAGAATACAATTTTGAAATGTTTTCTTTGAGTCTCATTTTCTTGAAATTAAGTTCCTACCATACAATTCTGAATAAAAAAAACTTGCAATAGCCCATAAATGAAAGTTCTAGCAGAAAAAAAGGGGTTGTTGGTTAAGAAGGCAAAATCTTATCCATATTTATCCATTAATTTTAGGACTTTAAAAAAATTTTCGAAATTTAAATTTTAGATATGTGAAACTCTGCAAGAAATTTTCGGAAAATTTGTCATTTGATTTGCCATCTTGAGATTAACAGAGCTCTACAAATTAGAAGAAAAATGACACGTCTGTTTTATCTAGCTTCCACTAACTTAAATTTGAACATTGAACTGAAATTTGAGCAAATAAGAGCTGTAATTTAATAAATAATCTTTACAAACTTTTTTATTTCTGACATTCACTATTATAAATAAACAATAAGAGAAAAATTATTACCAATAAGTCTTCATTTGCCAAAAGATCCTCATCGTCATCGTCATCCTCATCTTCCTCATCTTTTAAGCAATCTGCTGCAAGTCTTTCAATATCTAGTGTTGGGGGAGGTGCTAGAAAACAATAAGATTCACAACTTAAAAGTAAAATTAGAATACTTTGAAAATGCTTCAAAAAATTGTAGCCTATTGACCTAAAGATAATAAAATGCAGAAAATTGGTAATAGGATAAACATTTAATATATAGTTTTAGAACTATGTATTAAACAGAAAATGAAACAAAATAAATTTCTTTTAAAATGATTTTATAATATTGTTATGACTGCTGTAGCTTACAATTATTTTGTACAATATATATGAATTTTTTATCACTTTATTTTTTTTCAATTCTTTACTTCATGGCCTATCACCGTCACACAATAGGATCTTCATATGTTAAATAGGGAAATTTTATGCAATAAAAAAAAAACTAATTAACTTTAGTTTGCAATAAAAATAATAAACGTGAATAAGACATACAATAAAAATTATGTTATTGAAAACTACATAAAATTCTGAAACATGCTATCCATTCTCTCTTACTAAAATATCCACATTAAGCCTTGCTTTTTTTTGCTCAAGGCAGCCCAGCTCATATCTTATGATTACTTTCAATGAATCCCACTTTTGCAATAAATTTTATGTCATAAGTATTTAATAACTAGTAAATTTATTTAATGTTAAGTTTGAAAATTCAATGTTCAAAAGATTTAATTTTTACTACTTTCACAATAAGAACATTTCTGCTAGAGATAAGAGTAGAATGCATATGAAAATGCAGTTGTAAATAGAGTTACAATAAATATTTTAATTTTTAAAAATTATAAATGTAATTGCATTTTTAATGCTACCATTAAAAAATATTGAATGTGGTGTAACTAACTACCACTACAAATAATAAATATGAATTCAATAGTATATAAGACATGTTAACTTGATTCTATTATGAGGTACCTTTTGATAGATGAAGGTTGACATAGTCGATAAATAATTCCCCACATTGGTGACCTGCGAACGTGATTTGAACATGCAGTAACAACCATTTCGCAGAAAACTCAATAGTAACGCCTACTTTGTTGGATGATCCACATTAAAACAGTTGATTTGCTGTTAATATAAAAAATGCTCGAAAAAAAAAACATTCGGTGAAGTAATTAAAGTCTCCCGGTCAATAAACAATAATGAAGAAAAAATGAGCGAAATGCTACAAAAATAAATAATGAGCAAAGTGCTATTAAAAAAAAATGAAGCAAAAATATAATGAGCAAAAATTAACTAAATATATTAATAGCATGAATCAACTAGTGGTAATCGTTCATCGAATTCTATCCCAGATAAAATTCTGGAAGAGGAGTAATGTGGTGTAACTAACTATCACTACAAATAATAAATACGAATTCAATAGTATATAAGACATGTTAACTTGATTCTATTATGAGGTACCTTTTGATAGATGATGGTTGACATAGTCGATAAATAATTCCCCACACACAGTATTGAAAATTTGTAACCAACTTTTTAAAAACTTGTGTACGGTCATGCATGCCAGCAGCTTAGAAGGAATGTCAGTTTGTCGTTGTAAAGATTTACTTCTCAATTATTCAATCCTTGAATAATATTTGGTCAAAATTGAGTACAAGGTGCATAGCCAAATTTTTCAACAAAAAAAATAAGCACTTTTCAAGCACTACAAAAATATTTCTGAGCACTAAAAACTGCACAAAAATGAATTTCTTTCCCAATTATTGAAAGTTTTTCTTGTAAATTAACAAATTACAATGACATTTTATGTAAAATTTAAAAAATATATTCAATGTGGAGTGAACAATTTTATTCCTTAAACAAAGAATTACTTTATTCAATTATGTAAAAAAACATTACTTTTCTCTTAAAATTACTGTTAGTTTTATTTTTAAAAAAAGTTATCTGGTGAACTTTTCAGAATTAAATAAGAATTATTTTTAAATGTGTACTAAATAAAAGCATTTATAAGATTAATATTTTTGCTCATACTAAATTGCTAGATGTGCAGAAAATAAGTGAACAAAGATGACCTAAATAAACTCATATTACAAATGTAAATTAGGGAATGACCCTATTAAATTTTTATTACAATCTGTAATTTAATTCAATACATTTTTTAATCAAATGCTTAAAATTAGTTTCAATGATTTTAAAGTGAAAATTCAGTGAGTATTGCAACCAATATTTTTCTCAGAAGTTAGTTATTATATAGTCTCCATATTCATCGTATTTAACATCATACTTAGATAAAATGAAAAACTTCCTGCAAACACAAATCTCAATAAATAAAAAAACTTTCTATAAGAAACTTTTTGATTTTTATAACTAGTTTTAACCCTTTTGCCACCACTTAATTTTAATAAATTTGCTCGAAAAATACTGATATTTTAGTAAGTGTTTTAATTTCTATACAACTCTAACATGACAAAACCAAAAATAAAGATAACAATAGATAACAAATAAAGAGTTAAATGAATCATGAAATAACAAATTAAATGCATTAATAATTTTCTCTCAGTTTCTTCAAATAATTCTACAGATTTCTAAAGTAAATTATTTAATAAACGATCCTAAAGGTGTCTCTATAAGTTTCTAAACTTTAAAGGAAAATTACAGCCAATTGGAAAATCCATACCATTTCCTACATTATAAGTAAATATTGATGGTTGACAGTTAAAAGCTTTTTTCTCAGGATGACGAGAGCCATCAGAAACAATTATGAGACACATCATGGGGTGCAGTCACTTTCATTGAACCAAAATTCATCACAAAAAAAAAACTTATGTCAGAAATAGATCTACAAGATTGAAAAATATATGACAAATCTATTCTTTCATTTTCCTTAGTGTTTTTATAAATAGGAACTTTGTTCTATAACAGCCTGAAACTCAATATTTTCTAATTTCTTCTCAATTATTTTACATGCTTCAGAATAAAATCAATTTCTTCCTTTTCCATTACTGGATTTTCAATAAAAAATTTAAAGTGTTCTAGAATAGCTTCTGAATTTTTTGAACCTTTTTAAAACTTTCTGTTCTAGTATTTAAATTTTCTTTTATATCCAAATCTTTAGTTATATTTAAATTTTCAGTTGTATCCAAATTATCTTTGGTAGTAATTAAGTTTTAGTTGTATTTAAGTTTTCTTTGGTAGAATTTAAATTTTTAATTGATTCCAAATTTTCTTTTGTTGAACCTGAATTTTCTAAAATAGTTCCTGAATTATCAAAAACAGGTTTTATATTTTCTGTATCATCTGAATATTTCCTTGCAGACATAAAAGCATAGATCGATGTTTGATTAGCAGGTCTTTTGTTTGTTGCATTCTCATTTTGATGTTTTTGTTGTAAACATCCACATTTGTGCATTCAATAATTTTTCGTGGCAAAAGTGGCATTTCACTTACCGCATTAAGCTCGGATAATTTAAAATGTTCTTAAAGAAACATTAATTCTATCTGAAAATGCACCAAAAACCACGTTCTCGAGATATGGAATGTACGTGTTCTACCTACATCACACTTTAACAAAACTAACTGAAATTTTTTTTTCATGTTTAAAATCCTGTCACGTTACTCGAAATTGATATGTAATGGCGAGTGTGCCAACTATGTGTTGAAAATAATCCTCTTCACTTGGAAGAAAAATCAATTACTGCCCTTTCAATTCTCGATGCCTGAAAGTGCAACGCAAGTCATTAAGAAAATACAGCTGTGCGATGCAGAGAAAAAAAAAACAATTTTTATCAATCTCTGCTAGATTAACTAACGGAAAGAAGTGGCAAATTTCAACTTGTTTTTTAATCATAAATGAGTATGTAATTGAAAACTTTTTCTAAGACGGCAAGAAATATTGACTCTGGGGTAAAATAAAAACATTTTGACACTGTTTTTTTTTTTTTTTTAAATAATGAGTAATACTAAAAACATTTCCCGCAACAAGCGACTAATTTTCCCCAAATAGCAATTCGTGCATTTGTGTATATTATGCATGTCTATTTAACATATTAGAGATTATTAAATTGACAATTGAAATATTTTTAAATGAACTGGTTAAAAAGAGTAATGATATTTTTTTAATGACAAATTTCAACCACATAAAATTTCCTTTTATTTTTGCTAAACATTAAAAAAGTTAGGGTGTTCTAAATTCATACTTATTTTAAAATCTGGCCTCTAATAACTATTGCTTTTTTTTTCTTCATAAAATAACTCAAGAGTGCTGAAAATTTCAATGCCAAATTCAGTGAAAAAAAGGTAGCAATAAAAAGCCTAAAATATTTTATACAATTAATGGTTCACACGATTATAGTATAGTAATTAATTGGATATTTATTAAATAAAATGAATAAGAAAGAGAGACAAAAATTTTGAAGTGATGAAGCTCTGTTTTAGTTTAATGCTCTGGACCCACATGAAAATATTTAATTAGTAAACGATGCCTAAGTCAAGTTCAAAGATTGCTGAAAATAAAGCAGCGTAAGAATGACATGTGTTTCCCTATCGTAAAATAAAATATTACGCCATCAGCAAAAATATTACCAGGAAAAGAAAACAAAATTTTATTTTGCTGTTAAAAAAAATATTCGGTATTGTTTAGTTGGTTACTAAGATTAGCAAAGATTTAAGAGATATTCGGTTTGATTTCAGAGGAGTTTCTCACAAAATCCAGTAAGTTGCACACATGAGCGCAGGAATCCTTTTAATGAATCCAGTTTAGTGTAGGCACAAGAGAACCCTCGAGTAGTCCATCCAAAAAATGAAACAATTAGCAATACAAGCTTTCATTTCAAAATGCAATTTTAAACATTGAACACATTCCTCTTAAATAACAACCCTTTAAAAATCATAGCAAAATAATGTTTCCACATCAATTATCTACTCCATATTTACTTCTATTTAAAATTTGTTTTACACTAAACTAAAAAAAATTTATAAGTCTATCATATTTCATCATTATATTTTTTCTACCACCTCTCACCTAAGCATATCCCAAAAATTTTTATCCTCTTTTTTTTAAATTTCTTTATTAATGACCCTTCTATAGGCTTATAGTTACCCAATCAGTTTCCCTACCTCTTTTATCTTCTTTAACTTGAAATTCTTGTAATTTTTATGCATACTTCAAAGTATATCAAGAGATTGCTTCCAATAATTGAAACCAGTTTGTTCATTACATTCTAATCACAACCAAATAAATTTGAAAGTTGAAAAGATTACAGACCTTTCAACAGAATCATATCAAAAATGTAAACTTAAAAAACAAATTTTTTAAAAAATGTTGGATATGGCATTCTTATTTATTTACCTTTAGGCACTCGTTTTGGTCTTCCTATCTCTTGACCGGACATCAAGGCTGCAAGCTCACTTTCAAGACTACCTTCATCAACATCACTATCGTCATCATCTACCTCCAGATCCAGATTTGGAATATCAAAAAGACCAAGCTAAAAGATTAAAAGTTAAATTATTCTACTCAATTAATGTAAATTTCTATATAGTGTCAGTTACTAATGATGTAAATAAAGCAATATTCTGGAAAACACAAAATTTTGGGTTTAAAAAATGCAAGTCGTATTAAAAAAAAAATTTCTTAGGTAATTTTTAAAGGAGAGATATTAATGAAAAATTGTGTTCAGTAAACAGTCTTCTGTAGCTTAGTAGTATAAGTAAGCAGATACAGTGAAAAGTCCTATGTCAGAATCATCAGAACTTTGGCAAGTCTGGAAAATCGATTATTCCAGATAATAGGCCTGTAAGGTAAAAGAAACATAACAATATCCTTATTCAGTGAAAATAGATGATAATTAACATCAATTTCATTCAACAACGTTTTTTCATAGGTTGAAAGATATTTAAAAAAATTACAGAATGTTTACTATGATAAAATATATAATCATAAAAAATAAATAAAAGCAAATGATAATGTGAACTTTCTCTGTCATGAATATTTTCTTTCTGCTTTATTCCTTATGACGGGAAAAATTAGTGAGGCAGATAATCAGATAACAATAGAATTAAAAAAAGAAACCTCAAAAAATTCCGAAAATAAATTAATCTCATTTGGCAACAAAATATAATCTAAAACAAGGAACAGAATTAAATTGATTTTTTTAATGAAAACATCTATATTTTAATTATACTTATCATACACGAAAAATTTTGAATCATACATTTGAAGAAATACTTTTTTACGTACTGAATTTTTGATGATTTACCACCTGGTTTTATGATCGCATTTTAGCAGATTTTATCAAGGTTTTCATATTTTAATGATGCATTATTTTGTTCAGGAAATTTGAATCAAGCATTTAAAAAATTACTTTTTGATGCACTCGATTTGCGAGAATTTGTTGATCACATCTTCAACAGTTTAGGATTTCACACTAATTTATTTATATGATACTAAAGCAAAATGAATAGCTTGATATATAAACAAATTCAATAAATACTATTTAGAATTATATATAATGTGTCTTACTTAAATTTGGCATAAAATATTTATGATGCAAATGGCAAAAAAACAAAACTAAAACAATAACAAGTGCAATTCCAAAACATAAGAATGAAAGTTGCAGTAAAAATAAACTTAAAGTTCATAAGTAATAATAAAAACAACTAAAAATGCAGCATACATGTTTAGGTCGCTTCAATACTACTACAATCTGTGAATTTCATATCAAGCTTTTTAATTATCTCTTTAGGACAGGCTCCATTCATGATGATTTCAACTCGAACCCTTATTTTTTAAAAATGAAAAAATTTTGCACTTTCTGAAACCGGGTACATAATTTTTGTGGCAGTAATCTTTTTACATGAAACGAGAGACAAAAAAGACTTGGCGACTGTACTGCCGCAGATCGCGATACAGAAATCTTTCCACAAATTTTAAGGGAAAGATTTCCAGATCGCAAAAAAACTAAAAAAAATAAATAATAATAATCATAGAAGGGGCCAATTTGAAAGGCTTTCATGATATTTTTTCTCTCTCTACTTTTTCTTTGTTAAATTGCTAGTTTAAAATCCGTCGTGGCGATTGTAATTGAAGCGTAATATCACAATCCGGAAATGTCTTCGAATTTATTTACGCTAAATATATTTATGAATATTATAATTTTTTATTCTTTCTATCAAGGCGTCACGTTTTAAAGGAGTACTATTCAATGAAGATTCTTGATAAGTTTTAGCAACTCGGATATTTAAATCATATGAAATTAAAAAAATTAGAAATGAAACTGAAAATTATAGAAATAAAGTAAATGATAACAAACATTAGCCGTTGGATTTGGAGCTGGCTTCTTTCTTTTTGGTCGAGGTTTAGCTTTACTCGCCATTGTAGATAAATAAAGATCTGTAAGACTTTTTTTTTAAATAAAAAATAAAATTGAACTTAAAATTTCTTTCCGATTTGTAATCACTAACAAAATTTACTTCAAAATGACAAGGTCCAGACGAAAACGATTACTTCCGACGGACAGTTTCTACCCGGCTGAACCTGTGAGAAATTCAGGAAATATATTTCTGAGCTATTGCGAATGCTTTAACTATACTTCATTATTGTTATTATTTTTACTTTGAAATTATTTACACAATCATATAAAATTATAAATTCATATATTTGGCTTATAAATAATTCATTGAACTTAATCTATGCTGAGATAAAACAAAAGATAATCACAAAATTAACAGAAATAGGCAGTGGGAAGCTCACTTTGTAAATAAACCATAAACTGCCGTTTATCTAAAATTTGCGTTCATTCCTAAATATAATGACAAATAATGCTTTATCTGGTTCTAATGAGTATTATAAATCTACTTGCTTTTTCCTTTATCTGTTGTTTTTTTTTAATGTGGAAGAACAAATGACAGTCGACCGTTGTTTCTTTATATTTTTCAGAGAATTGAAAATTAGTAATTAGAAAAATGTCTATATACAGTGTACGCTTTTTGATATGACTCCTACTGCGACCCTTCCATTACAACAACCGATATATGAAATCCCGCTCTCTATTTCATAGACAATGCTGTTTTAACTTCCATTAAAATGTGCGAACTGAACTGCTCTTTACATTGTAGGACAGAAAATTTGTTTCACTTTTTTTTAAGTCCAAGAAAAGCACTCCAAAAATAGTGTCAAATAGTTTTGAGCTTTCTAAACAAACATTTTCCGTTGATAATGAATCAACAAATAGTTTGGAGAAAATGATTTAAACCGCTATTTCTTTGGTCATATTTCTGTATCGTGATCTGCTGCTCTAACTACATTTGCCAAGGTGCGAAATGGAATTTTGGGAATATTTCCATATCGTGATCTGTGCCAGAATAATCACCAAGTCTTGGCAACGGCCTACGAGAAACTAAGAAAAAAAACATCACAGAAAGGGACCAACACGAAAGGTTGGCACCTTGGCGATTGTAATTCGCTTATCAGATCATGTTACGGTAATATCTATGGATTTTCAACTTGCATATTTAAAAAAAAACATTTTAGAGGTTAGCCGGGGTCTGGCTGCGAGTTATTTTCCAAGAGATATATTTGTTAGTTACTCATGGGATGCAACCTGGAATTTGCCAAAGACTTGGCGATTATTCTGCTGTAAATCATGCTAAGGAAATCTTTCTATTTCTTGACTTTATTGTTCAAAACAGGTAAAATATTTTAAATTTTCTATGAATGAAGAACGATTGACAGGACCACCATTTCATATTTTAGGTAGTTCTTGGCCAGTGGCGTAGCTAGGTAACCAAGGGCCCTGGGGCAAATTAAAAAATGGGGCCCCACTGCTATGTAAACTGATTAGGTTTTATCAAATAAAAATATGAAATATACAAATACTTTAAAAATGCTAAGCTACTTACCGTATATTCCGGCGCATAACGCGCCCCGGCGTATAACGCGCACCCGTAATTTCTAATACTTTTTTTAAATTTTAAGATATACTCTTCGTATAACGCTCACGAAAATTAGGATTGTACATGTGCAATATTTCGTCTTTCAAGATCGTAAATAAAAAGTTTTTTTCCCTTTCTTTTGCAAAAATAAAAGAACTGAATTTGACATGTATGTGAGGGTAGAGTTGAAAGAGTAATAATGTGATTCTGAGAAAAGAGATGTAGTCGTATTCAGCAGTGCAGGTGTGTGGAAGAATGTTGTTCCCCACATTCTAGAAGTAAGGGGGGGGAGGGGTATCTGGAATGCTGTCTATTGTGTATGTCTCAAAAGCATACCACGAATCAGGAGACAAAACGTAATTCCTCTTCGGCCAATCGCACCATTTGATGTCCTGCCTTTGAAAAGTAAACATTGTAAACTTCAAGAATTCAGCGTAGTTTTTAGTAGTAGACATGGCTCCTATCAAACGAAGCAAACACAGCGCTGGATTTAAATGCAAAGTAATTCAGTTTGCGAAAGAAAGTGGAAATCGGGCTGCGGCGAGACATTTTGGTATTGGGGAAAGCTCGGTGCGTGAATGGAAGAAAAATGAACAAAAAATAATGGATATGCCTAAGGATAAGTGTGCATTGCGTACAGGACTAGCAAAATGGCCGAAAATGCAGCATTTCAAATAATCTGGACGGATCAGAAGATGACTGTTTATTTATGGATGAGGGTAACACAGATGATGAAGACGAAACAGATTGTGATGACGTGCCTGAAGAAATAACGGAAGACGAATATAATGAACTATTTATGTAATAACGAAAATGAATAAAGTATATAGGTAAAGGTATGTTATTTCTTTAAAATAAAGTTTTTTTCTATATTAAATTTTTTTTAATCAATAATTTTTTATATTCGGTGTATACCGCGCACCCGTAAATTCCAATATTATTTTTTGTATTAAAAGTGCGCGTTATACGCCGGAATATACGGTAAGCTCTTTTTGTGCACTGCAGGGCAAGTAATAAAAATATTAAACATTAACAACATAAATTACAATTAATACTTGGTGTAGCTTTGGCTAATAAAACGAAATAGAGAAGATTCAAGGGTTTATTATATAAAGGTCGGGCCTACCAACTGACTAAATTACAATTATATTTACAATTTTTTCCTAACTTTAGTTTTCGCAAAAGTATCAATGACTTCGTTTAAATCCAGGCTTGATGCGGTTTTGTTTTCAATTGCTATTAGCGATAAATGTCGGAGTCGAGTTTGGCCCATATTATTTCTTAGATAATTTTTTATTATTTTTAATTTGCTAAATGACCTTTCAGCTGCTACAGAAGTGACAGGAATTGTAAAGAATAATAACATTGCTGCAAATACTTCCGTTAGGTCGCATTCTAGCACTCCATATTTGCTCATTATTTCCTTACATAATTGGTGAACAGTCCATGCTTGAGTTAGTTGAGGTAAAACTAGGTGGTAAATATTAATAAATTGTAGTGAAAAACTAGGGCCTATTATATCTGAATATTTTCTTTGGTATTCGTCACACTTTTGTAATAAAGTTGCTTCATCAACATGTAATAAAAATGTTGGTGTTAGAAAATCGAATATATGACAGACTGCACTCATACCAATAAAACGTGTATCTAATTGAGATATTACTGTGTCTAGTAAATTATTGAAAATCTCAATTTTAAATATTTTTTCTCTGTTTGGAAATCTGTTGGAAATGGAAACATTTTGATGAATCAGCTAATTCATCAAAATGTTTTTTAACTTTTCTTTGCCTTTTTTCTTGAAAATGGGTATCAATACCATATTTTCTTGCAGTTTCACTGGCATTGCACTTGAATAATTCGAAATCATTTCTATAAATTTGCAACTTTGCTTTGGTCTCTGCTAAAACTTTACTCGCCTCGCCCAAATTGATGTCGCATTTTTGTAAAGTTTTGGATGCATAATTGATGTCGTTCAATACACTGTGCATGAATTCGCAAAGCAACATGAACTCGAAATTTAGCATTTTTGTTTTAATACTCTCAGCTTCACTACGCTCATCTTTATTAGGACTCTTTAGAACTATTTCTGATAATGCCTTGATAATCTCAAAATAACGAAGTTTTATTGCAGATATCGTATTGACCCTACTGGACCATCTAGTCGGATTTAGTATTTTTAGAGTGATGTCCGATTCGCCAGTGAATTTTGACAGTAGATCCCAACGTTTGATGCTGTTTCCGAAAAAGTTATACAAATCTTGCAACGTTGCGAAAAAAAATTGTATTTCCACACAACTGCTAATGGCATCATTTATCACCAAATTTAAATTATGAGTGGCACAATGTACGTACTCTGCGTTAGGCTGGAAATATGTTTTTGTACACCATTATACACACCACTCATCACACTGGCTCCATCATAGCCTTGCCCCACACATTTTTTTAAATCAATATTTTTGTCGATAAATAATGTTGTCACTTGGTTGACTAAATCTACTGCGCCATGTTTGATGGCTGCATAAAAGCCTAGAAACACTTCTTTTACTTCTATATCAATTGGCAGTCCATTTTCCGATCTGGTTATTACTGCATACCTCACAACAATGCTTAGCTGATCTACCTTCGATATGTCCTGTGTCGTATCCATTATGATGGCAAAAAACGGTGACGCTCTAATTTGTTCTAGTAGATGGGTTTCGAGTTTGGTCCCCAAGCTCTCAATCATTTCATTTTGAATTGTTGCACTCAGATATCTTGTAGATCCTAAAAACATAAAAAAACACAATTTCAAAAAAGTCCTGATATTAAACAGTTAATAGTTATAAACAAAATAAAACGATAAAAAAATTTAGAAATAATTATTATTACCTTTGGGCATATCCAAAACTTGCCGCAAAATGTGATCATATCGGGCGACAAGCTCTACAAAGGACAGAAAATTTCTGTGGTATCCTTTCTGACTTAAGTCTTCTTGGTGTCCTCTCAAAGCCAAAGAACTCTTTGCTAGGGTAAGTATGATATCGAATAACCTTTGAAGAACAATTTTCCAAAATGATGCTTCTTTGCGAATTTCATTTTCAAGTTCCTTGTCGATAGTATTAGTATCGTTTTTTTTTTTTTTTTTTTTTTTCCAAAATTCATACACAGCACATGCTTCCGAATGGCCACTCGAACAACTGTGTTGTTTAATTATTTCTGATAAATGCTTTGAATCTTTAATTCCCTTACACCAAACATTATTCCTTTGTGAAGCAAATAACCAGCAGGGTTGACAATAGGCAGCGTCTAGTATTTTGGAATAGCACAACCAAAAACGATTAACTGGCCCATATTTAGAACACGAAACGTAGTACGATTTTGAAAAACACCTATGGTTCTGGTTGATGTCTGTTGGAAAAGGTCCTGAAGGCCCAAAAAAATCTTAACTCGAATTCACAATAAAACGCACATCGATGAATAATAAAACGCACATATCACTATCCGTCAAATTGACAACACTGCCAACCTACAGAAAGAATTTAGGGGAATTCCCTAGACATAACTTTTGAATTTCTCTCAACTGAGTTGTCTTAATTAAAGTGGGGTTGCAACCTGTCATATTTATTTTGAAAATGGGAGAAATTTCCAAAAGTTCAGTTCGATCGAGATTTCTGGAAAGGATTCGAGGGCCCCGGGGCACTGCCCCGCCTAGCCCCTAGGTAGCTACGCCACTGTTCTTGGCCTTATCTATGGTTATAAAGATGTACACCAAAGTTGCTTAGCTAGTGTGATAGGCAAATGAAATATTACATCTAAATATGCAGAACTTGTTAATTTAAAGTTTAAAGCAATATAAAGATTCTTTTTAACTTTTGTAAAATTAGAAGATTTCTTAAATCATTTTGTACAATATAGTTGTTCCATTCCTTAGAGCTATATTTGTTAGAATCGTAAGATTGTGTTGCTTTCCTGTAAAATAAATTCAACAAAAATGATAAAACTAAAACTCTTGGTCTACCATAACACCATGATTTAAAGAAAGATAGTTTGACGTATTAACTTCATTTTTAAAAATACATGGCTTTTAAAGAAATAGGGATTTGTTCTTTAAGACCTAAAAGAAGGGGGAAAAACTGGAACAATGGCAAGCTTAAGTTTTATGTTCAGGCAATATTCCATTCTATAAGTTCAACAATGGCAAGCTTTGACATAGTAAATAAAATATAAAGCACACTATATTTGCCCTTTTTTTTAAACATAATTTGATTTTACACCAGTTGTATTTACTTTATTTTTTATGCACATTATTTGGTAACTAGACTGGTAACGATTCTATCACAACTAAAAATAACAAAATTGTTTCTTTTTTAAAAAAAAAAATTAAGTGACTATGAATAAAAACTTCTTATGTTAGCCTAAATTCAATTTTCTTTTGCCTTGCTATATTATAGAAAAATTTGTAAAATAGCTATTTAAATATCTTCATATGTTTTTAAACGAGTTTTTAAATGTTATAGTATTACAACTTTTTATCAAAAGGAAAAAAATTGCAAACTATTTATATGCTGTAATTCAATTTACAATTATATTATGAATCAAATAATTTTTTAAACTATAGTTTCTAATCTAATTTTAATGTCATCTGGGCATTTACCTAAACAATTCTATATCTGAAAAGACTATAGATTGTTGTTGCTATTGGGACTACATATATATACTGTAGACTCACTAAAATTTAATGATTTTAGAATGTGAACTAAAAACTGTCTGTAAAAGCTTCAGAAAGCATTATAAATGCTGAAAAACTAATTTCCACAGTTAAAATAAAATACAAAGCTTCATTTAACTCATTTTCAAAGTTTACTACCACCTAACTTTACTGTTATAAATATGGCAGCACATTTGTAATTGTACTGTCATTTTTCAAATTCTAGGATGAATTTAAAGACAAAAAAATACTCAAGCTGGCGAATGGGTTAAAGCATTATATAATCATTAAATTTTAGCATTAAAGCATTATATATCATTAAATTTTATGAATATTTTTTTAATATTATATAATCTTTCATTTATGCTTTTTAAATATAATAGTTACAAAATGTACACTAAAGAAATTTAAAATCCTCAAAGCCTCTTGATTCAAGTTAAGTGGATTTTAAAGAGTTTACTATTCAGTTTATTATTTTGAAATTTCCTGTTTTTGTTTAATACTTTTACTCAATAGATTTCATTCTTTGTTGGAATGAATGAATATATATATATCAGGACGTCGCCGAGAGGTAGAAATAGGTAGGTTTCATACACCAGGCCATATGTAAAAAAAATATTACATATATAATAAAATTTATTGTATAAATTATATTGTTATCTGTCATTTTAATTCCTTGCATAATTTACATATATTACAAAAAGTCGCATAGTAAATTACAATTTGAGTACACAAATTATTAATAATTAGTTGTAAGTTACAAATTTCAAACTTTCCTAGCTATGATTTTTAAATATTTATACTTTATTTTTGAACCATATTTTATTTTGCAATTTCCAACTAACTCAACAATGCAATCATATTTTTAAAATTAGGTAACTTGATTTATCACAAAATGTTAAACTTGTTTTGCTAAAAGAAGTATTAATATAAAAATATATATATTTATGTCAAGAAAAACTTTTCAGGCATTTTTTTATTAAAAACTAATAATATTGTCGAACAACCTTCTTGTTTCTAAGAATTCAAAGAAAAGAAATTGTATAATTGAATAAAAAGTGTAATTGAAAGCAGAAATGCCAAACATTTCAACCTGCAAAATCCTCTGGCAATCTGATCTAAATATGCCCCTTCATAGTTATGTTTTTTCTCCTATTGTTGCTACTACTCTAACCTCATTAAGGCAACCTAGATCACTGTTGAGGCAGAGAAATATCTTCAAGAATGAAAGAGTTTCAATCTCAAATTACAGGAGGATTGATAACTTGGAAGGAAACCTGAATGAAAGATTTAAAATTTAACAAACTCTTTATGTTGATTATTTTTCTATGTGATCCGTAATGTATTCATTTTTTTTTTTTTCCGTCTAAGGTATTTTAAGCATTCATTGTCATATATACTCATTAATTTTTCCTGATATATTTATAAAACAATACTTACGAAAGCATGTGCTCTTTTGTTGGATATTCTTACTTTTCTTTTTAATAATTTTTTAGAAAATCAGATGATTTTAACAGTGTTATCAAGAGAGAATAATTTGCTGCAAATATTCAAAAACACATAATCATAAAAGCTGCTACTTTTTCATTCTGGAAAAAGTAAAAAAAAAAAAAAAGGTATAATAATTAAACTTTTTTTATGTTATGATGTTGTTTTTTTTTTTTTTTTCATGAACCTAGATGTTAAATCTTCATTTAACATCACTCATTATTAGTTGCACCATATCTACAAGAATTTATTGCACTGTTGCCATACTTATAAAAAAAAAAAAACACAAGTCTGTTGGACTCCTATCCATTGCTGTATTTCAATTGAAAAACAAAGAAAGTTTTTAAATTTTCTACAAGATGACTTTTGTTCTTCACTTCCATTACATTAAAACAAGCATGGTTGCCATATCACCCCATTTATTGCCGCACCTTGTATTATTTTGTTGGTTTAATGAAGAAGGTAGAATTATAATGTGTTCTTGACAAGTACAAATTAATTGTGCTGCACATAGTACATTTTATCCCCAAAAATTTGTGTGATAAAATTAAAAGAAGCTAAATATTTTATGTCATATAGGAATAAAGAAAATTTGTTTTATATTTAAGTATTTAATATACTGAAAAATAAATTCTTTAATGGTTATATATTTATATTTTTCAACTATATAGTGATAGAATCAATATTAAGTAAGAGAGAATAAGATACCCACAATAGTTATATTTTGTTCTTTTTGTAAAATCCTAACATTTTCTCATGAATCTAAATTGTCTTAAGGATCTTAACTTAAATAAACAGATTTAAACTTAAAAGAAAACTTAAATATTAATATTGAAATTTTAACTGCATATGAGGTAATCTTTACTTGCCATCCCTGTTATGTAATTTTAAAAACCTCGTTGAAAATTGTTATTAATCTCCTACATTTGCTGTGAAAGTCATAAGGGACTAGTTAAAATAAAATCCAATTTTAAACAAGCAAGTTGAAATTACCATGAAGTCATTATAAATTGATTTTCTCTCAAGCAATTAAATTTACTAAGAAGTTCAAACAGGGAAGAAATTTAAACTTAAAAAAAAAATTTGGTTTTGTTTTTTTGGTATAATCTCTAACGCTTAATTGCAGGGAACCAAGCTCAACATATTAAATCTAGAAGTTTAGGAGTCAGTACCATTTTATGTAAAAACAGTAAAAAAAAAAATTTCTTGTACTCATATACTCATTTGACATTGTTCGATAGAAAAAATGAGGCATTGTTTGTTTCCTATGTATTTTCAAATTAAATGAAATAAAGATAAGAACTTAGTCAATGGGATTGATAGTTTAGAAATTATAAGAGTATACATAAAAAGTATGTGTAGTGTAAAGTCTTCATAATTTTAGATCTATTGACTTTGTGTACGGTCTTATTAAATTTACCTTAAAAAAAACATAGAAAAAGTTAACTTGACAGAACTATCAGACCAGTAAAGTGTAATTCAAAAATCATACTTTTTATGCACAAACGGCATTACAACTTCTTAATCTTATTGACATGTGTTTGATCATGTTCGATTCAGCATAAAAAATAGAAAGGAAACAGTACCTTTTTGTTTTTTAGATAGCAATGTCAAGTGAGTAAATTTTACATACATAAATCAAAATTTGAAGTTATTTTACAATACATAAAACCCTACTAACTTCTTAACTACTAGTCTTGTCGTCTAGGGTTTAATTTCTTTATAGCCAGCTTAAAAAAAGAACATAAACAATACCAGACTAATTATACATACAACAATGCTTAAATTTCCGAAAATTTTGACTGAGTAGAATGAAGAATAACCAAACACTTGAAGAAAAGTATTGATGTAACATTTTATGTTTGAATAGTGAAAATATTTTATTAATATAAAAGACAGAAAAAATATTACAGAACTTATGAAATAATTAGGGATGTAACGAATCGTGATCTGACCGAATAACTACATTATTTTTTTTAAAAAATCATCTATAAATATTAAATTATTTTTTATGTAGATGTAAGTTTAGTCATTATTGGAAAATAATCAAAACTTAGCTGTATTGTTTGTATAAGGTAAAGGAAAAAAATTTTAATAGAAATGTTTAAGATAATTATATATTAAGATGATTAGAAATATTTAAAATAAAAAAACTGACTTAACAGCTATTGTTCAGTTGGGAAAAAACAGAAATAGAAAGAAGGTATTTTCTGAATTATTAAAACAAATGATAAAAACAATATTTTCCGGAAAAAAATTATCCATAAAGCATTAAAAGAGATAATGTCTATTAGAATTGCCTTTAAAAATTCAGCGCTATCATAAAAACGTCTATAAAAAAACAAAGATTATATACAAAAGCAAAACATTTCAGTTTTCAAATTAAGGTATTTTCAATAAAAAGCAAAGATAAGGACTAATAGAAACCCTCTTAATTTCCGTGGTATAATAAAAACATCTATGAAAACATAAATTTTTTGGAAAAGAAAAAGCTATATAGAAACCAAAGCGAAAATCGTTTTTAATTTTTAAAAGAAATATTTACCCCTAAAAAATATTAATTTTTCCACGTTGCTGTATTTTTAGAAAAAAGTGACCATAAAAGCTATTTAGAAATGCTCCATTAACATGCTACGCTTTAATTTGAAAAAAAAGAGTGTTCTCAATTTTTAAACATAAAGTGTTGAAAAAAGACGAATTTGACTTGCTTGAATATAATTTTCTAAAATTCAGCATCACAAAACTAGTGTTTCAGTATAAAAAAAAATTAGAAATTGGTCACCTCTTGGATGCGAACCCAGAACATCCTGCTATACCAACTAGGCCATGCCGTACACGGTGTTCCAACGAACATTTAGCTTTATATACACTCTGCCGGTCAGTCAAATAAAGAGGTTTTGGACCCCTTAATTGCTCTATAAAAATTTCCTTTGTTACGATCGTTCGGCCTATTGAACCCTATTTTCGGGACGAGTTTGAACCTTATAGGTTAATATTAAAAGGAGTTACGTGGTTTTGACGTGTGCGTGCCGAACCGGTCCATATTAGGCCATTATATACAATATTCGCATCTTTAACAAAGAAAGATACTTGTTTTTCTATGTAGAACGTATTTTATTCACGCTAAAATATTGAAAAAAATAAATTATCCCGGATTTATCCTTTTTTTATATACCCATTATTCGCTATTTCCCGAAGGAAAAAATTTTTTTTATATGGAGCACTTTAAAATATCGAAAAACACATTAAAAAATTAATATAAAATAAACAAAACAAAAATTAGAAATTATCCACCGCCCGGATTCGAGCCCAGGTCATCTCGCTTTGCGAAACTTTCTCGCACATGGGCCTACCAACCAGGCCACACAATGCCCGGTGTTCCCACGAACATTTAGCTGCCGGTCAGTCAAATAAAAAGGTCCTTTGGTACAATTGTTCGGCCCATTGAACCCTATTTTCGGGCCGAGTTTCAGCATTATAGATTAATAATAAAGGGAGTTAAGACGTGGTTTTGATGTGTGCGTGCCGACCCGGTCCATTTTCGGCCATTATATACAATATTCGCATCTTTAACAAAGAAAGATACCTGTTTTTATATGTAGAACGCATTTTATAATAATATAAAATTAAAAAAATTATCCCAGATTTATCCGATATTATAAAGTGTTCCATACATAAAAAATATTTTTTTTCCCTTCGGAAAAGAGCAAATAATGGGTTAAAAAAAATAGATCCGGAATAATTTATTTTATTTTAACTTTTTTTTCAATATTCTCGGTATTTTAGAGTGAATAAAATGCGTTCTACATATAAAAACAAATATCTTTCTTAGTTAAGGTGCGAATAGTATATATACTGATACTGGTCGGAAATGAACCGGGTCGGCACGCACTCGTCAAAACCACATAACTCCCTTTAACATTAACATATAATGTTTAAACTCGGTCCGAAAATAGGGTTCAATGGGCCGAACAATCGTACCAAAGGAAATTTTTATAGAGCTATTAGGAGGACCACAATGGGCTAAAAACCTTTTTATTTGACTAACCGCTAGAGTGTACCTTAAGCTAAATGTTCGTGGAACACTGTGTATGGCGTGGCCTGATGGTTTGTAGGGCTGCGCGCGAGTAAGTGTCAGATAATAAAAAAATGCACATATAATTAATGTATGCACATATAAATAAAATAAATATAGCACATATAAATAAATGCTCATATAACTTGTTAAATACATAGAGAACTCTAGACTAAATAGTGAAGCATAATACATTCTTTAATTTAAGGATATCTTGAAAAAATTAACTTAAAGTAAGGCAAAAAGTAAAGAAATAGACCAGAATACATGTATTCTAGTTCATTTAAAAAAATCAAATTAGAGATAAAGCAAGTAAAAAAATTCGTAGGTTTGTGTTATAAACTTTTTGGCGCTCAGCGCACAAAAATAAATAAACGGACCACCCTAAATAACTTATGATCAAACCTTCACGTGTTCTGGGACTCAAACTTAATGATTCCCCTATAGGGGGTGACCTCAAGTATGCTAACTTAAGAATACATAATGAATTAATGAGTATCAAATAAAAGCCTTAAATCCAAGCAACAGGGTCCAAATTTCGACCAAATACCAAAAAAATTACGGATTCATTTTTTTTCCTTGCATCCTTAAATTATTGGGAAGCTATTGACTAAAACTATTAGCCATTTAGGCTAATAATTTTAGCATTATAACCCATTTTAGACCAAGCTTGGAAATTTTATTAAATGTATTATTTTTATTAAAATATGCTTAAAGTATATTCATTAAGAAAAAAAATTTTCGTGCGTGGAAAATATTTTATTTAAGAAATAAAATGGGGCATATATGTACCATTGTACAAATCATTTAGTTGAACACCAGTATTTTATGACATTTTATTTTGATTTAATTTACAGAACTTACAACTTCAATTAATCATCGAAACATATATTATTAATCTGAAATGGGATTATACATTTTAAAAAAGTCGAATTTGTCAATACTCGTTTCAAGTGAAAAAACTAGCATTGTTTAAAAATTTCTCAACAGAAAGTATTTACTCCAATTGAATTACTAATATTTCATACATGTCTTCAGAATCCTTGGTAAACAGAAAAACAAAATTAAAGAAAAATACACGTCACAGTGTTCATAGAAAAATATTTTTTGAAACTGTGCGTTTACGCACCTTTGGCCAAGAAATGGATTAACTTAATTTTTTTTTTTGTTAGCCTAACAAAGGACTAATGCAATGTTACTAGTTTTTAAACTAAAATGCAGGGGTAATAGAAGACAAAGTAAAAAATCCTGAAAAAGTGGATATCAAATAGATGTTAATTTATATATCATACATGCTTCATATTTAACATAATTTTTTGATCTAAGATTTATAGTTAAATTACCTACCAATGAAGAATATCACATCACAATAGTAATTACTTAAAAAAAATTGGTTCTTATAAGAATCACGATATTTGACTTTAAAATCACTTGAATAAGCATGATTTCTAGATCATTAGAATCGCAATGCGTAGCTTTTGAATCTCGTATAAGTACGAAAATCGATGTTTGATATTAAAAACGCTTAGATATGAATAGCAATATTGAATTTTAAAGATGCGTGAATAGGAAACGCAACATTGGATTATAAAAACGCGTGAATAAGGATCACTATACTAATTTAAAAAACGCGTTAATACAAATCGAATTGAATTTCTAAATCGTAGAAATACAAATCGCAAGGTGCAACTATTGAATCAGGTAAATATGAAAATTGATATTTGATGCTAGCTCGGATTCAGACACAATTCCAAATATTCAACATAATCCGCCAAACCAAGAGTTTCCGAGAAACAATGGTCTTAAGATGCGCAGAATTCAGCGATATGCGAGAAAAATTGAATGCATTGCTCCTTTTTATTAGACCCGGAAGGAAGGAAAAAAAAAACAACGGAATTCTGGGGTACACCAGGAATACAATTATCACCTGAAATAGGTGAGAAGATAGCTCAAAATATATAAAAATAAGTAAAATTACAGTATATGTAATATTAAACAGAAAAACCCTTGGTATCTTTTCTATTTAAAAAAAAGAAAAAAAGATATCGACCCCTTTTTTATATTCTCACTAAGAAGCCTTCCATTAATGTCAAATTTTTTTGACTCTCACCTTCCCTTTATCACCCAGTGTCATACTTCACCATACATCTATTCCCTAGCCATATATCAAACTATATCACATAACCATATACTTGCAGTTAACAAATAAAACTCAAATTATTGATCATATTTAAAATTTATTATTAAACAGGCCATTATCTAATTCGTATAATTTGCAATATATTTGTAGAAAACCAGGGTCGTCACTATGGATAATATGAATAAAATTATTTCTGGGCATCGGCCATCATAAGATGCATCATCACCTCAAAATGAGGTAAATATTTATATTGAAAATTAACAGTCTGAACAGAAGGAAAGAAAATTCACTTTTTTCCAGTTGTGTATTGTTTATGTCAACATGCAGTGCATTGCAGTTTGAAAATAAGCTAGCTTCCCAAATGATGTGCCATTGAGAAATAACATTAAAAATATTTTCCACAAGACGCAAAATAAAAAGTGTTTAAACAATTCTTGATTAAATTCAATTTAATAAAACTTACTTTTAAAAAGACTAAACATCAATCATTTTTGAATTTTTATGCATTTTCATAGATGTCAATATCTGTAAATTTTGTAGAGGAATTTCCTGCTTTAATAAAATACACTGGTTATCATAAATTAAGGAAAAATCACAAAAATAGCGATAACTCTTTCAAAAGTCAGATCAATGGAGGCCTGTTCTCTTTACGGATGAGTCCAGGTTTAGTCTAGAAAGTGACAGTAGACGTTATTTGATATGGAGAGAACCTGGGACCCGTTATCATCCATCAAACATCCGTGAAAGAGATGCATACGGAAGAGGCAGTGTCTGTGTTTGGGGAGGCATATCCTTAGGAGGGCGCACATACCTCCATGTCTTTCCAAGGGGAACCGTGAATGCTCAGGTTTATCGAGACAACATCCTTGATGCTTATGTGCGCCCATATGCCGGGGCAATTGGTGATTGCTTCCTGTTACAGGACGATAATGCAAGACCACACAGAGCTCGCATTGTTGATGATTATCTTCAACAGGAAACAATTACTCGCATGGAGTGGCCAGCTCGATCCCCGGACTTGAATCCTATCGAGCACGTTTGGGATGCTCTAGGGAGGCGTGTATCTGCCATCAATCCGCCCCCTCAGACCCTTGCCACGCTTGCAACTGCTTTACAAGAGCAATGGCTCTCACTTCCTATTGAACTGATAGACCGCATAATTGAAAGCATCACACATCGCTGTTTGTGCTGTATTGCTTCTAGAGGCAATCATATTCCATATTAAAGGTACTTTTTCTATTGCAAACCGATACTTCCAATTTGTTTATTTTATACATGTGCTAATTTCTATACTACTATTAATGTCTGATAATTTCTTTTTATGTTGTTTAATACCTTACTATGTGTTGTATATTGTGGGTAAGTTTCATAAAATTCCATGTGTAATTTCTTGAGTTATCGCGATTTTTGTGAATTTTCCTTAATTTATGATAACCAGTGTAATTAAGTTTTTAAAACTTCAGACATTTCTTTAATTTTGCCAGTATTTAAAAAAACATAAGAAAATCTCCTCAAACTATTATATACATAAACGATTCAACTATTTTTATGTCATAGTGCTCAAAATAATTTTAATTAAGATTTGTTAAATCTAAGATCAAATAATGAAACATAAATTTTGATATCAGAGGAAAAAATCCACTGAAAAAAAAATGACAGCTACAGTTTATTCAACAAAACTGTATTTTTTACATTTCATAGTCATTATTCCTCCGGGACAGTTTTGATTTCGAGGAAAGTTTAATTTTTTCAACTCCAAAACAAGATTTAATAAAATGTTATTCGACTATCTAAAAAGATAATTCAAATACACAACACAAGAGTTTAGTCCATTATACGAATCATCCAATTGCAAAATTCAGCAATTATTTTTTTTAATATAATTAAAAATAACTTTTGTAACAAAGGGAATTTTCAATTGACAAAAAAAAAAAAAAAAGTGTAGAACAGAAACTATATTAATGCCTGTATGTATGTAACAGAGCTAATACTAAATCAATAACAGTTATTTTGTCTTAAGAGTTAAAAAATCTGCATTGCACTTATGAAGCACTCCATAGCATTCATGGCAGTTGAAAAAACTGCCATGAATGCTATGGAGTTGGGGGAATTTTAGTAGTAAATGGATCCATTTTAAAATTGATAAGTGTTCTGTGTCATTTAAGTAACATATTTAAAGAAGAGAACAATGTTTGTAACAGTATTTATATCTTGAGTTATAAAGCAATAATTCTAAGACTGAAGAAAGAAAGAACACAAAAAATTTCAAATATATATTTATTAATGACGTAAAGGACAAATTCTAGTGTAAAATAGTAATACAAAAAGAAACACATTAAAACAATATTTTTAAAACAATGTTCTGAGAAAGTATTTATGAATATTAAGTTTTAATGAACTTTCCTCAATTTTTCTACAGCATAAATTTCTAACTGACAAATTCTGATAACTTTAGTGAGTCATTTAGTTTAATTATCTACCAAATAAGCTATTAGTACAATTAATTATGAGATTATCATTCTAGGAGACAAAAAGACTGCTTAAATAATATTAAAAAAAAACATTTGAATTTTTTTATAACTTACACTATGATACAATTAAAGTTTATTCTCTATAATAAAAATATGGAATTTTTTAAAAATGTATACAATATATATAGTTTCTATAAGAGACTTATAGTAAGGCATTCATGCTTTTTTTTTTCTATAAGGCAATGTTAAGTCCATAAGAAAAAATATATATTCCGACACAAATACCTGAATAAATTCAAATGTTTAAATTTTTTTATATTGAAGATATAACAATATATTTCACATTTTTACAATATTTAATAAGTTAGGTTTCAGAGTTATACAACTTATAAAAAATCCAACTCTATCAAATGCAAAAACCTATTATTTGTGCATTTCTTGAAATATACTACAACTGAAGTAGAAAATAATGTGAAAAGTAAACATTCCTCTAAACATGTGTTTACACTTAAGCTGAATACACATGACCAAAGTTAAAAGGAATGTCCTATACTCATGTTTTCTATTACAAATAATAAGTCTAAAATTCTAATATATAATAGAAAATCAGAAGTATATTGCTACTATACAGTTTTTGTTTGTTTGACGAATTAATTAAGAACTTGTAGCTAAAGAAAATGTGTTTTCCTAATTTCATAATAAAAAAACTAAGACTTAGAAAACATCACTAGAATTATATTACAATTCTAAATCAATCATAAAATATATAAAATAAAAACTTAATCATAATTCTCAAAAAGAAAAACATAATAAAAAATAGTTTTAAATGTTGAAATATTTGTGCCAGAGTATCATACATTCTTATAGACTAAACAAAGTAAATGAAAACAAGGTATATGTTCTTCTGCAACATTCTGTAAGTATAACATTTATTTTAAACTGATCAAATATTATACTTAGTTATCTTGATATTTTCCCAAAAACTTTAAGCAAAATCAAGTTTTTTTACAGCCTCAATCTCGTGTTAAATAAAATTTTCTAAAACATTTGCTAGACAGACATGTACAAACAACAAAAGGAGTGCCAAGAATCCAACTCCTGATATTTAAAATATTATTAGTTAAGAAATACTGCAGATACAAAGAAGCAAGCACAGGCATGAGGCAGCCAAAAACTTGATTTTCAAAAGGTTTGGAGGTTAGATTTTCAATGAGAATAATATTCTTTAGTCATTTAACATATTGTGGGTATATCACCAGAAACGACCAAGCCAATCATTGAAAAAACTTAATGTTGATCAGACATTTGATAACCAAACCTATTACTTATTTGAAGAAAAAAACCAAGTCAACATACATAGCATGGTAATTGATATATTGCATGAAGCTATGATCCTAAATTGAGCTTTTTTTATAAAGCAAAAAGGTGGCAAGCAATTAAACTACTTAGGTAAATCAACTCATTTTTCCAATTACTGACTTGGTCACTTTTGGCAATAGGCCCACAATATGTGTGTAAAAATATCAAGAGTATAATCATATACTGTTAATAAATAATTATGAGCATAAGGTTTTGGTTTTAAATACCGGTGCATTAATTTTAAACACTTATATTTAATATTAAATATTTAAGCATTTTGTCCATTCATTAAGTGTTTGTATGATTATCAAATCTTTAATTTAAATTTAAACATATTTTTATAAGGCATATTTAAAAATCTAACACAACAGTATATTATAGAAAATATAAGCTACATTGCAAATTTATTTATATGCGACAATTTTATTAAGAACATTCTACAGCCTGACAATTTACATAAAAAATATTAGCTAATAATCATATAACATTATCTTGAAACTCTTCACAACAAACTTTACATAGTTTTAAACAGACTGATATTTGTCTCATTTGCAATGAAGAAAATATAAAAGATAAATTTTTTAATTAGACAACAATTTGTGACACTTTAACTCAAAAACATATTTGTTATTAATTTATAATACAATGAATAGTTAAGTTTTGCATCAATAATAAAGAAATACTATTTATAATTGTATGCAAATTTTAGATCAAATATTTAAGTATTCATAAACTCTGACTAATTATTAATTTATAATCAACTACTTAAAATTTTTTTAAATGTGTATTTATTAAAATAAGCATCATTAGCAGCTGTAAGACAACTCTAACTATTAAACTAGCACTGATGTAAAGTTATTTTAAAAGTTGAAATTAAAAAAAAATTGACAAACAATTAAAATTCTTAGGATAGACGGTTAAGTAGGGAATTTTTTTTAATTACTTCAATAGATTTGAATATATTCACAAAGCTAACTAATACATTAGATAGAGAATAATGCAAATTTCAATATAAAGAAAATTTTATAATTTTGAAATTAATATTGGTTTCTTATTACTTCAAACAGAAGTAAATGTAAACTATACAAATCAATACTCTTAACATATGACAACAATCTCACAACACAAACATTAAATATTGCTTAAAATAGCTTATATAAAAGTTAAAAAAAGGGCAAATATAGAGCACAAGACACAACCTTTGACAGAGAAATTCAATATTTAAGGCATTTAGTTTCAAAAGAAGCTTATTCTGCTTTAATTAATTTCAGAAAACAGACAAAAATATCTCTCACCGATACCTTTGAGTTCTGGTGTAAATTTCGAAAAAAAAAAAAAAAAAACTAAAGTTGTGTTTCCTACCAAAACCATTTTAGTTTCTACATAAAATAAAGAAAAATAATTTTATACAGAATTTGTTTTGGCGACAATTGGATTTTATTTCTTATTTTTTTAACTGATGAAAAAGTAAAACAGTTAAATTTAATTGAAATTTTTGAAAATAAAGAACTTATGTAACTAATTTCAACCAGGAACATTGTAAAAGTTTGAAGACTAGACACATAACTTGGTAAAAAACTGGAAAAAAAAAAGTTTAAAAACTGTGAATCAAGCTTTTAAACTAAATGCCTCATTCCTGAATGAATTCACAATAAATTTTCATTCATCCTAATTATCATGTGGAAACGAAATATGTTTTAAGACAAACAAGAATGAGATAAAATACAAATTCTGATAAGAAAATGTTTTGCATTTAAGCAAAAACCAAAACGTTTTAGAATTTCACTGATAAGCTATAAACATTAATAATGAAAGTAGTAGACTTTTAAACCACAAGCAATAGATATAATAGATATTACAATATTGTTGAAAAAAATAGAAAAACATTTTAAAGCAGATAATAGAGTGAAAAAATAGTTTAAGCCTCACATAAAGAAATGCCTGATAAAATGTTAGCCTTCTGAATAGAAAAATAGGCACCATAGTTGAATATTGAAGCAAAAACACGATTTAACTATTTTTTCATGCACATTTCTTTTCGTATCAGGCATTTCATATAGATATCATATACCATATATGATAAAATAAAGTTACATGAATATGGCAACAGTTAGTTAAAGGACAGTAAGATTCGTTGTTTATGTCTGCAAACAGATTGTAGCATCAAAAGAGAAATACCTAAGCTCAACAACATTTGCAGTTTTTCAGAAAAAAATTAATAAGGCATTAATGAAGTACTAGAATTGGGTGATTAAACATTTAATATTTTCATAAGGAGTTGATTGTTGTAACTTGGAATTCTAAGTATATTTCAAAGCATCTTTTAAGAGAAGTAACTATCATTTTGTGATATTACCTTTTCAGAAACCATAATTTTTGCAATAAAATGTATACAAACATGTAGGCAAACAGAACTTTAATTAAAACACCTAAAAAGAACAAGGATAAAGTTTTGAATATCCTCAAAAATGTATTTAGTACTTTTTTACCTAACTTTATTGTATTTAGTACTTTTTTAACCCCTTTAAGCTAACTAATATTTTCTAGCAAAGTATTATTAATAATAACATTTCCAAACCAGATATTGCATATAAAAAATATGTAGCTCAAATAAGATCAAACACATTATATTGCACCAAGAGTTAAGTAATTAAATGAGCTAGAACAAGAATGTAATATGGAATAATAAGACTGGAATATTTTACAGAAAATGTAATGCAGTCAGAAATTATATATATATTTTTAAAATCTTGTATAAAAGTGGGAAAAAAAACCAAACCCAATTTTATTTTCCTAAAATGAATTTTTTTTCAATCAATTCTGTACAAATTCTTTAGCCTTTCTTCAGTAATTTTGAGTAAAATCAGTTCCTTCCACAGGGTTTGCACTTTTCTTAAACAAGCAACTATATTGTAATAACAAAGTAATAATATTGTAAAACAAGTAACAATATTGTAAAACAAGTAACAATATTGTAATATAAAAGTTATAGATTTCTTTTTATTAGCTTTCACTTTAAATTTAAAAATTCTATTTCTTTGATTTTGCAATTAGACATACTTATTTTGAAACACTAAGCTTTGAATACAAACTAATTTACATCTTGTGTTCCTACTTTAGCAACTACTTTTTTACGTTTTTTAAGGATCCCTGCTGTAATATGAGAAATATCTGCCACGGCCTGAATAAGAAATGTTTTTGTCTCCTGTATAAAAATGTGAAAAAGAATATTATTGGTTTTAGATTAAATATCTTGATTCAAAAATTAACTTTATTCAAGTTATAAGTTATTTTTGACTTGTTAGAAATTTCAAACAATTTAGTTTAGAACAAATAGTTTATATAAACAGGCATTTATAATTTTAATATGATAAAGTTAGAAACTAAGATAATACATAAGTTTATGGCACTCATTAACAATGATCACTTATAGAATGAAATAACTATAAAAAAATAAAATTTTCAAGCTCACTGCGATTTCACTTGAAAATTACATCACTTTCTGAATGGATTTAATAGTCAACATAACAATAGCTGATTACCAAACCAAGTTTTACGCACGTTTATTTCATTAATAAAAATAATTCATATACAAAATGGTATTTTAGAAATAGCTGTAAGGTAGAGTGAAAAAAATAGATATTTAAAAACAAATCTTACTTAAAATTTTATGGTTACCTTACCTGTATACAATTTTACTATTATGCTGCAGCATTCAACCCTTTAACTGTTATACTATAAGGGCAGTTTGTACAAAAAGCTTCCTGCCAAGCACAGCTTCACCGATGAGTAATATGAGAGAAAACTGGTTTTTTGTACAACCAGGATGTATCCCAAACTGAGTTCAAGATCAATAGCTAATGGTTAAAACAACTGTAAAATTTAATGCATGGTATATATACCTTAGTAAAAAAGAATTAAAAATTAGGAAAACAGTTATAATCTAATACTTTGGCACATCAACATTGCTCAAGCAGTTTTTTATAATTTCGGTAAAATCGAGCAAAGTAATATTATAGGATCTATTTTATTATGAAAGAGTTATGAAAAGTATTATTATGAAAAACTTAATTTTTAAGCAGACCTTTAACTGAACTATTTTTTTTACTCATGTTTTAACAGAACTAAAAAATTTTTTTAGAAAAATGACAAAAAGTAAAATATTTAACAATTCAAAAAGTTGCCAAAGCAAAAAAATAATAATAATAATAAATAATAAAATAAAATAAAATAAAAAATCAAATTCCGTAAATAAAAATATAGAGGCTACTTAAAACAGGTTAATTAAATGAGGATAATTAAATAATTTTTATGAAATCTTTCATCTAATGAATTTATTATTAAGAACTTATCTAATGCAGTTAAAAACATTTAATTAATAAGAAGAAAAAAAAGCATTTAGAGAAAGTTAAAATAAACGAACATAAAAATATAATACTTACTATGAAATACTAATAATACCCTTAAAAAAAAAGATGAAAATCTTAGAATTAGCAATGTTTAAAGTTATACTGAAGAAAGAAACTAATTTTTAACTTAGAATCAAACAATTCTCTTTTATATGAATAAAATATTAAAATATTATTGTTTCTAAGTAAAATCGTTTAAAACACTAGATATTGTCAGGTATTTTAAAACACAGGTTTCTAAAAATCATACGCAAAAACTAACAAATTTAAATTACTGAGGAATAAGAAAAACATTTTATAACAAAAGTAAAATCATAAAATGAATTATTCTTAAAATTAAAAAAATTTCCAAAAAAAAAAAAAAAAAAAAAAGCAAGACGTTTGGAAGTATGACATGACAAAAAGTTAACAAAATTTAGGTGATCGAATTAACTTAAAAATACTGTTACAATACTAAGATGAAAAAAATCATACTAATGAAAAATAGTTGGCATAGCTCACACAATGGAAAATACTAAATATAGTATCACAGTATATAGGTACTCATACCAATAAATAACATCGATCAGGCACAATGATCCAGTTTTGCTTATCGAGCAGAGTTAAAAGTCTTATCCAGTTCAATATGTTTGATGAATGAATGAAACTGTATATAGTGGTAGATGGTACAATGAATGCAGAAAACTAATAATTTTCCGTTTTGATGTTTGAACTTAAGAGCTTTAAATGAAAAATGATAAACATGAAAATTTGTAACTAAAAGCACTAAAAAGAAATGCATACTCATGGGAATTTTTACAAGTGTACAGAAGGCACCTTTATTCTTTTTTCATACTGTGAAATAAGTAACATTATAAATAATATTGCCACTCATTATATAGGACTAATATTTCGTAACTCTCTGGCAGTTAAATATGTAGAAAGTCACATTTAGAGCTGTATTCTTCTCTGCATAGCAAATCAAGCGTACCAATATCAATAGATAAGGAAATGGTGTATCAAGAAGAAACTTTTCTCCAAAATTGCCTACTTACATGACAGCAAGAGAGTTAACAAGTTTTCAATGTACAATTTAAATTATGTAACACAATACTAAGAAAAATATTTAATGATATTTACTAGCAAACCATTATGGTTTTTGAAGTATGAAATATTTAATAACAATTATTAACTTCTATAAAATATTATTTATTTTAATTGTTAATATAAATAACATACTTAAATATAAGAATACATATTATATATACAAGTAAATGTTCAAAACAATTTTGCTTCAATTTTACAAAACAGCAAATTAGTGCACAGCACAACATATAAGATGTTTCATGCTTAGGGAATTTTAGGGATTTATTATAGGAATATAATACAAAAACATACTATAATAATAAGGATAGATCTCAAAATGACTATAATTTTAATTTTTTGTAATATTCAGAATTTTGTATTTCCATAATTTTGAGTTCTAGGACATTTTGGTGTAAGGATTTTTATTTTTTGTAATATTCAAAAATTTGTATTTCTATTATTCTGAGTTCTAGGACATTTTGTGTAAAGATTTTTTTCTCAATTTCTCAGTTTGAGGTAATTTTTCTTAAATATATGAAAATTTGGGAGAAATTTTGGGACAAGATCATGAGAAATTCGCAAAATCTAGAGGATTTTGTAGCTGCATATGTTTTTGTGAAATTGAACTTAGAAAATTACATACAACTGGAGTGCAAAATTAAAATCAGTTTATAAAACAGTTTCATCAAAACAAAGATAATGAGTATTAAACAGGTGCAATGTGAAGTTAACAAAATGATAAAAATAGAGCATGCTCTTTTGAAACAAAAGTTAATGACAAA
Organism: Parasteatoda lunata; assembly: GCA_949128135.1. Lineage (NCBI taxonomy): Eukaryota > Metazoa > Arthropoda > Arachnida > Araneae > Theridiidae > Parasteatoda > Parasteatoda lunata. The sequence continues at coordinate 46,162,325 of OX421981.1, read as the reverse complement.
ATATAAATAACAAATGCGGTATTGCCACATGAACACAAAAGTACTAATGACTAACGTGCAGTTTTAACATATTTTTAAATTTTACATAAATTCAAAAGCATATTAAACAAGCTTTGTACTCCAGAAAATTGCCTACTATGAAAGCAATTGAAATATTAATACATACAACATTTGTATGTAAATTAAGACATACAAATATCTTAAATGTTTTATAACAGACAAGACATGTTAGTTATGTTAATCTAAAACAAAAACACAGAAAATCTTCAATATATATTTTAACTAAATTTTATGAAACTTTTTTAGAGATAATATTTCGAGCATCAACCAAATGAGAGTATGTAAAACTAAAAATATCAAATTTTATACCATTATAATAGAACAAAATTTTAACAGGGTAAAAATATTATACCATAAAATATTAAATCAAAACAGTTAAGTAAAGCATTTAAAGATTTGGTTTTCATCTGCACAAAATTTTTTAAATATTATTAAACTTTTACTTAAAGAAAAGATATAAAATTATTTCTAATCAAAAGTACTTAAAATCTATTTACTAATAATTTTGTTACATGAAAATGTGCATGAATAATTTAGCTAGCTAATCTTAACAGTGTAATAAAAAACTTTTAAGTTCCTTGAAAGGAGTAATGTTAGTTTGTTATAAATATCAGAAAACACAACTATAACAGAGATTCAAAGACTAAAGTGGAAAACAAATTTATACATGAACAAATGTTAATGATATAAAAAGTAGTTTATATGATATGTATTTTTCTAACGATGCCACATAACAATTTTCTTAAACAATTTAAACAGCAGAACTAACACAGTAACAGAAAAATTACAGAACAGAACTATTTCTATGCCTCAAAAATTATTCTTTAACAAAAGATTAGGCTTCTGAAGGAAATAATAGCCTTGTTCGTTCATTACTTTGTTCTGCAGATCCATTAACAGCATTTTTCTTTTTATCATTTACACCATCTTGCATCAAATGTTCACAAACTTCAATTGAATCACAATTTTCATCTTCAACAACACTATTTAAGTTATGAGGCATATCAATCATTGGAATTTCTGAAGTATTTAGAGCATTTACTTTTGATAAGGACTCTTTACTTTTTTGTTTTTTTAAAACACAATCAATTCCTGAGACTCCAGGACGACTTATGCAGCCCACTTCCACACTGGCACGCCTTGTTACAGCATCATTATCAACAGATGCAGTTCTATTCACAAGAGGACTCGACTGAATCCATTTTTTATTAAATTGGGAGGAATTATCACTATTGGAACTAGAACATGCTGGCAATCGATTTAATGATCCAGATTTAGGAATCCAGACACTTTGATCCCAACATGTGTTGTGAAATATCTCTATTTGTTCAGGGTCTAACTTATGGTGTCTTTCCATTAATGTAGCTCTATAAGCAGCTAAGTACACAGCCCAATGAATTTTCATATAAAGTATTTCTGTTATCGCCACTACAGTATAGTCCGGATTGAAGGTTTTTAAAGTTGGATTCTCAGTTGTTACAGCTGATGCAACAGATATACTTGATAAACTTTGTCCACGTGCTTGTGATGAGGCATCTAAAAATTTAAGTGGTTTGAATCAATTTTATACAAATATTGAATATACTTCAAATAAAAAATATCTCATTTATATATGAATATAAAATAATATACCATAGGGTATGAAATAGCATATTGGCTAAATATGAATTAAAGCCTGTAATTGTTTTGTCCTTAAATTTATCAGATCTTAATCTAGGTTTTTAAGAGGGGAAAATTCCATACTAACTTGCAAATGCTGAATAAACTTAGAGGAAATTTGTCCAATAGCAAACAATATTTTTAGATCCATTACACTATCATAACTGCCAACTTTTACACATTTTGAGTAAAACTAAATTTTCCCATTTAAAGTGATATTAAAATTGATGCATTCTATTTATGTCTTGCATTTAAAAATTTAATTTAAATTGATTTGAAGAATAAGACATGTAAATAAATATATGATAATAACCTGATAGCGTGTACAAGCTACTACAAAATATTTTCCAGCTTATAACTTTAATAAATTCTCATTGTAATACCAACTGGGGAAATCTTCCATGGAAGAATTAAAAGTTGGCAAGGATGCACTATCCTTTCCATGTAAGAATAAATATTGCAGGTCTAGTTTAACTTTAAAAATTTCATTTGTTTATTAATTAATTGTAAAAATATCTAATATGATAGTAGTTGATGAAATTAAAAAACTTGTTTCAAGTTCACAGATATTTTAGATGAAAAATAAAATGAAATTTAGAACCTTCTCTTTTCAACAATATTTCAACTTATTTAATCATCCCATGTGTGTATTCGAATTCTAATAAACATTATAACGATTTATTTAAAATATAATTACAATTTTCATATTCTGTTACCAGAGACACCACCAGAAAAGAAAAACAGCAGGTCCATAATACCACTGTTAGAATTTTACATAAAAAATAACAATAAAGTTATGATTTTGATCAAGGACTGAAATTCAGCAGATTAGACTTTTAGATTAAGTATTATCCCTGCTTTCACACATAAAATTACCATGATTGTCATAGAAATATGGAGCTGTAATAGAGTATGAGCATTATCTTCAGTTGAACGGATAAATCATCATGAAACCAAAAATTAAAATAATAGCTCCAATTTAAGACCTTTTAATTTAATTAGGAGAACAAGTTTATGGACAGAGAAAACAACATCCACACAGTTATAAAATGCTGAGAAAATTAAAAAAAAAAGTACCGCTTGAAAAACTTACTAATCACAGAATTTATAGGAAACTTGAAATAGTGTTAAATTTCAAATAAATAATTATTTGTTACAATATGATACAAATAAATAATTATTTGTTACAAGTTGTTATATACAGTTATATTTTTGTACAAGAATAGACATTCTTATAAAAAGCGAAATAAATATATGAATAATATTATATGCCTTTCATAATTTACTCAGAAGTTTATAAAAAAATATATAAGATAAAAGAAATTTGATTTTAATTTTCTTTGATACATCCAATTTTTTTTTTTTTACATTTCCGGATGAACTTATAAGAGACAAGATAAATAAATTTATTATAATCAAGATAAATTCTGTGTATTTCAATTTATATATCAAATAAATGTACTAGTTTTCAAATATTATAATTAATATCCATTGATACAAGGTATTTTTTATATTAAATATTACAAAAAGTTCAATGCCTTATAAGATATATATATAAAAAATAAAAAAAACTTGTGTATTTTACAAGTTATTAAAATAAAATTTATGAGTGTCATTAAGTCAAATAAAATATTACTTCATTCATAAGAAGCAACAGTTATAGCTTACAAATCTAGTGAAACCATAATGTTAAAATAAACAAACCTGGGCTAACAGTAACTGTGATTGCAGGTATTCCAAAGTAGCTAAAAGGCCCAGTTTCAAATACTAAGTTTTCTTTACAAACAGTCACACGGCATCGGCCTTCCAAAATAAGCACAAAATAATCAGCTGGTTTACCAGCTTGATACAATATACCATTAGAATTCGGACCATCCTTTACTTGTTTTGACTTGAAGAATATATTTTGGGTAAGAAGTCTTTTCAGTACTGTTTCAGAAAGGTAATTATTCCTGAAGGGTTCTATAGCTGAAAATAAGTAATGGCACAAGTCAATATTTAAGAAAGAATATTAGTTATTCAACCTTAAACTCTACTTTTACAAATTCATATTTTTATATCACAATCTCTAAGAGAATCGAAAACAGACATACATAAAAAAGTAGCTACAACAGTTCACAATGCAAATAATGAAACAAACTTAGTTAAAAAGCTTGTATATTTGGATATGTAGTGACTGGAAATTTAGATTCAATAAATGAAACAAAGGTTCATTGTGGTTTGATTCGCAATGAGGACTTGAATAAAACATAAGAAAAACTCAGGCAATCAGAGAATAAAGAAGAAACAATAACTGAAAGTAAAGAAAATTTAATTTGTGAGGAACACTTTGCAGATACACATTTTAGAGTTAAGGAAGGGAAATATGTTGCTTCAATGCCCCTAAAAGAAGATCCCTCATGTTTTATCCCTTTGGGATATTCAAAAAATTTTGTTTTCAAACGACTCAGATCGCCGCAAAATCGCTTAGCAAAAGATGAATATGAAAAACTGAGACACATGGGAGAGGTTACTAATGAAATTGAGATGGAAGTAATATATGCTATGCATCATGGAAATCATATCATGGAATCGCTATACAAATGGAACTGTATCAATCTTATGAAAAACTTTTTTTCTGGACGATTGTCCATATAAAAATTGTTGCTGTGCTGCAGGATCAGAGGAGGCAATTGAGCTTAAGCAACAATTAATAGGAATTTTGCACAGTGCTGACATGAAACTTCACAAACTCTGTGCAAATAACGTTAAAATATCACCAGATTCTGAATGCAATTATAATTTTGTAATGCTTATTAGAAACAAAAACTTTAGGTGTATCCTGGAAACTAATCCTAGATTGTTTTTTAGTCAGAGTAACACTTAATGTGACATTTTGTCCACTATCACCAAGCTCTTTGACCTGATTAGTCAGGTAGCAAATCAAGAATGGCCACTATAAAATATCTGACTATCCCAAGACTTTAGTTATATGCTGCCATTCTTTTATCAAAACTTGTGAAATGAGTTGTTGCAGCATTCAAGTTAGAAATTGCTAAAATATACCTTTGAACACACTCTATTAATGTTCTAGCCTGGCTTCAATAGGCTTAAAATTTTTTGTTCAAAACAGAGTGGCCACAACACAAGAACTATTTCCTTATGAGCCATGGAGACATGTACCAACTGATGAAAATCCTGCAGGCTTTGTCTCGCGAAGGGTCGATCCCGATAAACTTTCGCATCACAACTTACGATGCCATGGACCAAATTTTCTCGTAGGTAATGATTACCCAAATCGAACTATAAACTGTAGTGAAATACACCATGAGTATAATACAGAACTGAAAAATTCTTCCAATAGAAAATTTGAAGACTATAAATTGCTTAATATCCATGTTAATAACTTTATAAATGATTTCATTAATTTAAGCAATCATTATATAACAATTTTCAGAACCAATGTCAGAAGAAATGAAATAAAGTCAATTGCAGAGTGTGTGTCTTAACTCTTGAGTCTTGTGTTTTAAAGAGAAATTACAAAATTAATTGAATTCAAACTTGAAATTGGGAGATAAAATAAAATCCATAATCTAGTTAATATGAGTTGTTTTTTATATACAAATAAATTTTCCCTCCAAGGAATCTGGAGCCTGCCTAACTTTTAAATCTTTTTTAATATTAAAAAAAATTTGAAGAAAAGAGACAAAAGGAATCAAAATTTATAAGTAGTTTGCGTTTTATACACGATTTAAAAAAATAAGCATAAAACATTACAAATTTATCCTTTTTTAACCTTTCTAGACTCATGTTTAATAGTAATTTCAAACTACAAGCAATTTTAATTTTGATTTGAGGACAATTGAAGCAATTTAAGAAACAGATGAAATTTGTGGATTGATGCAAATTATAATAACATACTTGCAAAATAATCAAATCTTACAAACTATTTACTAGTTTTAGCAGAATAAACACAAAACTATTTAAAAAAATGAAATGAAAAAAAAATTCATTTAAAAGAAAGTTGATTTTTTAAATATATACTTAATTCTATAATAATTTTCAATATAATAATTTTTTAATATAATAATTTTCAACTATATACTTAAATATATACTTAGTTTTAAATATGTACTTAATATACGTAATTAAATACAAAATTTCAAGAGAAATAGATTTTTATTACGCATTTTGAAATTGTTCACAATTCCTTTAATTAAAATGCTGAAATGCAATATCTGCAACTCACATGTTGAAAGGAACTGATATGCCGCTAATGCAAGTTGAGGCGATACAATAGTAGTTCCTTGCTGGCCTCCACCGATTTTACAGAATTCAGAAAAATCTTGTCTTTGGCTTGTTTCTTTTCGTCGTTGTTTTCCTCGATTGTCAGCTATTAAGAAATAAAAAAGGATAAATTTCTAAGATTCATGTAAAACCAATAAAGATAACAAGTTCAAACATTAACATACTTAGTACATCAGTTTCATCCATTATTTCAGATTGCAAAATTTCTTCTATGACATCTTCAAGAGTTACCACACCAAGTATTTCATAAAATGGATCACCTTCTCCAGAGTTATTTACATGTCGAACAAACGCCATATGAGAGCGTCCTACAAATTTTCATGCATATTTAAATATATATTTATAAATAAAAGCATATTTACAAAAAATGATGAGTAGCAAAATGTTATTGCTATATTTATGACATGATAAATTTTTTAGAAGTAAAACAATAACAAAATGTTCTTATAATCCTGCTTCAAAGCCAAAACCAGTTTTTCTAACTTATTTATTATTTATTTATTTATTAATTTTTTTAATGACTTAGTGGAAGGATGGATTTTTTTTAGTCGAAATAAAAAGGTAGTTCAAAATATCAACTTAGAGGAAACTTTAAAATCAAATTACACATTTGGTCACATTCTTGTAATACTAGTTGCACAAATTTTATAATAACAGAATGTTCACTTTATTTTCCATTACAATTTGATTCAACTTAGCAATAAGCTACGAGAAAAATCAAAGGGAAATGTTTCTTAAAATTACTTATAGGTAGATATAATTTCTAAATATATAAGCGTGAAAAAATTCCTTTCCCGAAATAAATAATGATATTCAACAGAAATTTGAGAAATTAATTAAAATACAGTTAAACCCCGCTATAGTGAACCTTCAAGGGTCCGAAATTTCTGTTCACTATATCCGTTCCGCAAACAATTTTAACTAATGGTTTCAAATTCCCCCCTTTTATTACACATTAATCAAATAAATGACCAATAAAATGAAATACAAAAATGACTGAAAAATAAAACGTAGTATCAAAAAATTTATTAACTTATATTTTTAATTACTCTACGAATTGTGTACAAAGTAAATTAGTAATCTTTAGCTGATGAGAAATCCTCAACATCAGATAAGGAAACACTTCCCGACTCTCCGATAATTTTTTCCTGAATTTATGTTATTTCGTTTTTTTAACCTGTCTAACCAGCCATTCGAGCTCATAAAAGTAGTTTCATAAAATCGCTTGGCAAATTGATCGGCTTTGACTTGAAGCATTTGTCCAGATACCGGAAGATCACAGCTTTTTTTAATGCTGTACCAATTCAATAATGAAGCAAACAAGAAAAATGCTTATTGCTACATTCCATGCTATAGATGGTTTTAAAATTCTGTATATGTATTTATTTTGAAGTAGAAATTTCAAATTTATTATGAAGTAGAAATTTCTAAATTATTACCAAAAAAAAAAAAAAAAAAAAACTTTTAAGAAAATCAGTTGAAGATAGAAAAAAGTTCATTATATCCAACTTTCTCTGTTTTTTTGGTTCACTATATCCACAAAAAATAACATTATATGTGTGCAGCAAGGCACAGGAGAGAACATTTCCTTCATTATATCCGGGAGTTCACTATAAACCGTGTTCACTATAGTTTGACTGTAGTATGTATTTTTCATAGAAAGAATAAAAATGTCAATGATTTAAATAAAATAATACTGCAAAAAGTTTTATCTATTTTAAATATGTTCTCCACTGTACAAATATAAAACTAAGTCTAATCGGGTTTTATAAAAGAATTTAAAAATGAAAAAAAATCAAGTTCTTCAAAATGTATGAAATTTTTTTTACAGCTATAGATTTTTTTTAAAGAGAATTGCACCTAGTCATTTTCTTTGACGACTCAAGTTTTGCATTTTTTCACTTGTAATTGCTACAGCTACATAAAACAAAAAGAAATATAGTAGAGAAAGGTACATTACTATGATAGTCTAAGAATAAAATTACCGTTTTTTGGTTAGTTTGAGTTTGGCAAGGTTTTAACAGAACAGAATTGAGGTTAGCAAGCTCAGTTCAAACTCAATTATTAAAAATAAAGATTGGAGCTGTGAAAACTTTTTTTTATGAAATATTATTATTCTGCTTATAACATTAAACTGTTCTTATATTTTCTTTGAAAAATATGTTCTTTTTTCACAAAATCCTTTAATTCTTGTTGATGTTTACCAAAGCTTACACTTTCTTTTTCGCTTAGAATTTGGTTTCAAGTCAATCCATCTCTATTTTAATTTAAAAAAAAAAACAGGATGTTATTGATGTTATAAAAGCACTTTTTATTAACATTTTCTTTTTGTTATAGATTTATTCATTTTCGATTTTCGATTAAAATTTCCGATTGCGTAGTTTTGATTCAAGAGAAACAATATTCGAACGTATGTTATATCGCGATGTCTAACAGACGATATATCATGCTATAAAGTTTTTTACATTGTCCGAGCATAATATACCCCAAAAAAAAGTTTTTCTTTCTATTTCACAAATTCTACACTAAAAGCATAATTCCTTTCTGATGATTCTAAAGAACGATTTCTATACCTTACGTTTGAAAATATCTAATAAATTTTTAGAAAATTACGCACATCAATTTTACTATTCCTAAACTTTAGAAGCCCTTTCCTCTTTTAATATGGCTCTATTTTTGAAAAATGTGCATACCAAGTCAATGTGAAAATTCTCTTAGCTTTTTTCAACACAACAAATATTTTTTATTAATTTGTTAATTCTTTAAAATACAATAGCCATAAGAGTAATTCAAAATACATATGTTAATTTTCTTTAGTGCAGATTTTGAGCTACGTCCATTTTTTAAAAAATCGCATTTAATCCTTCTCGCTCCCGTGAAAATAATGGGGTGAGTTTTTGCTCGCTATTTCTCGCTCCCGTGAAATTTCCGGGCTGGAGTGTTCAGTAGTAATGCGCCAATAAGAATTTGCCCGGAAAAAATTTTATTTCTCATTTTACACTCCAGATAGCAGTACCAGGATATTTTTAAGGTAATTGTAAATAGTTAGTGTATTTTAAACTAGATACTAGCACTAATTAAATAAGCTCACCGGACAAAAAATTAGTCACCCTAGTTCGCAAGCACCGATTAATCGTTAAGTTTCGTTAAATGACGCAGTGATCAAGTAACGTGCTCAACTGCGTGCCCACTGCCTCAACGTGATCAAAGGCAAATAGCCATCAGTAAGACATTTTTGTTTTAAGCAGAAATTGTATGTAAAAATGGGTAAGCGTAAAGATGTGTCAGAGTGGCAAAAAAGGGTAATTGTGTTTGGCCGCGCCCATGGTCATACGGTGAATGAAGTTGCTGGATTTGATGCGGACAGTTCAATGTGTCTACAAGCAGTGGCGCAATACACGTGGTCACGAAAAACGATGTCAAAACTGTGGTCGGAAGAAGGCCCCACATGAAAAAGACCAGAGACGTGTTTTATGACTTATCAATCGAAATCGTTTCCAAAACCGAAAGGAATTACTTCAGTTAGAGAATAAAGGTCCATCGCAACCTATTAGGGAGAGAATATTGCGACGGAAGTTGCATGCATGAACATTTGGACTCGAACACCTCGTAGGGAGCCATTGCTCACACTGACACATAAAGTTGCGCAACTTCAGTGGGCTAGAAGTCACCGAACGTGGGCAATTGCTGATTGGTGGAATGTGATATGGTCTGATGAATCACTTTTTTACCTTTATTCAAATGACGAAAGTCGTCGAGTGCACCGAAGATCATATGAAGCATTTCATCCTGGCTGTGTGCGAGGTCTGGTTAAAGCCGGAGGTGGATTTGTCATGTTTTGGGGGTGTTTTTCTTATTATGGATTGGGTCTCCTCGCTGAGGTGGTCACTAACATGAACCAAAAAGTTTATTTGAACATTCTGGATGATCAGGTATTGCCTTTCAGTCAACATCTTCATGAAGAGTATGCTGTCGATACTCCTATTTTTCAAGATGATAACAGCAAAGTTCATCGGGCTGAATGAACACGAGACTGGTTTTATGAACACTCAGACACTCAATTGCAACTCGGCAGGCCTGCAAAATCACCTGACTAAAAACCCTTGAAAATTTTTGGGACATGTTGGAACAAAGGGTTAAACGCCGAAATCAGCATCCTCGCAATTTGGTGGATTTGCGGGATCAAATCCTCAGCGTGTGGCTTAAACTGGATTTGACGTACCCTGTAAAACCTTGTGAACTCACTTCCTAACCGAATCCAGGCGGTTATCAAATCCAAAGGCCGTGTTACACGTTATTAAAATGATGTTTTTCATGATTTCTCTAAAGGTGACTAATTTTTTGTCCGGTGTGCTTACGTGTATTTGGTAAAATAGACACTTTTATGACCGTTTTCTTGAAAATTAACCGATCGTTAAGGGGTTAAAGCTACGTCTATTTTCATAAATACGTATTTGAAGCCACATATTTTTTTTTTTCAAACAGAGCAAATCAAGATGTGTTTATTTTCTTAGCACACAGTTTGAGATGTACCATTTTTTCAAACGCGTATTATAAATTAGTATTTTGAGCTATATTCAAATTATTGAGAAGGCAACTACATTCCAGTCTTTTTTTAAAAAAAGTTTAATGGGAGCATTTCATCTTCCTTATAGTTAGACGTGAATTTTGTGCAAAAGTTGCTTTGATAACTCTTCATCAATTTCAGTTTGACTGCGTCTTTGAGATCAAAATTTCAATTCTTTAAACTTGGCCCAACAATCCCAAGTGGTTCTCTCAACTATGGCACCCTCTTATTACGCATCACGAAATTCACGAGCAGCATTTGCGGATTTAGAACCTTGAGGAAAAAAAGAAGCTTCGAAAATTCTTATTTCACAACTTGACATTCCATTTTCAAAATTTGAAAATTAACATAATTTAACTAGGGCAAATAAACAAAACATAGATTCCAGAACAACAAAACATCCGCTTTCAACTAATCTAAAATATTACGCCAAAAGCATCTAATATGCAGAACGTTTAAATTTCAAAAAATAAATAAATAAATAAAATATGGCGGGAACTAAGCTAATCCAATAACTTTGACGTACTATTGCTTGAGAATTAACAATTTTAAATTTTAATGTTACAGAAGTAATTTTGCAATACTCTTAGAAGAAAATATTTTTTTTTTTAAACAATCTGGTTTCTATAAATACTCTGCAATAAAATTTAAAACAAATTCACTTTAACGTTTTACAATAATCAAAAGGTTTTACCGAAATTAGAATCAGAATTCTTCAAATACATACCAAACGATTCAAAGAGGTTTTTGTGCAGAACAAGAAAAACAATCCTAGACTATTTTAAAACACTGAGAGTCAAGTTAGCAAGCGGGCAGTGGCTGTCAAAGTTATTAATTACATTCAAAACAAGAAATACTTCCAGTAAAAGTTGGTTGATTTTGATAAGAGACAGATAAAGTCTTAATCAAGTACGATGATATCTTTTTACATAAAGATAAGCTTATCACTTAATTTACATAAATTTAAGAATAATATAATTATGATCTTTTTTTCTAAAAAAAAATTATTTGCATTGAATAATTAATTTTTCATTGAATATTTAATTACATATAGAATAACTTTTCTTGTTAAATCTCTTTTTACTTCTAAAAGTTAACATTTAAAAAACTTTTACATATAAATTTATTATATTTTACAAAAATTTATTTAAAAAATATATTTAGGACTAAATGCCTCCCTATTTAGTTTTTCCTTTTTATGCAGGTCAAGTCTAAATTCCAAAAATTTCTGAATAGTGATGCCCGCCCGCCCGCCCTCCCCTCCTCAAAATTCAAAACCATTGTATTCATGTTACCAATCAAAATATAGATAAATGCAATTTTTTTTTTTTTTTTTAACATGACTTAAAATTTTTATTTAACGTTAAAATAAGATCATTTCGTTACACAAACTAACATTGAAACATTTACTTGAAATTTTCGAAGCGTTATTTTATTCGATAAATTTTTTTTTTAATCCTCTTAGTCTTTTTTTTTTATTTTTGAAGGTAAAAGGATATTCTGTGTGTGCGCAACTTATAAAAGAGCGAAAAAATAAACGGGATATCCTGAATAACTTTTGATCCTAATGATCGTATCTTCACATTTTCGGACTCAAACTTAATGGTTATCTTAAAGGGTTAACCTCAAATATGCTAATTAATTAGTACATGATGTTAATTAATAAGTGCGATATTTCAAATTACGAAATCAGACACAAAAACGAGTTTATTCTGAATAAACATACCGTTTTTTCCCCCCGAAGGATTCGGATTTCTGATCCTCAAAGTATAGAGGGTGGTCTGAATTTTAGAATCCTATAGTTTGGCTAGGAGTGGGATTCAAACTTAGGATCCCTTAATGCTAATTTTACTTCCTACGTATTTCGCCATATCTTAAGAACTTTTTAAGCGAATTGAAATTTTTTTTACACACAATTATAAAATTCGTCTATTCAAAGATAATTCAATGCAAAAAATTTTTTTATAAATATTTATTATTTCTTTCATATTTTATTAAAGTAGAAAAAACTTAAAATTATAAGGTATGCAATATTTTACCATCATTTTAAAGAATGTAATTTTACACGCTAAAATACAAAATTTGAGCGATATCGGTCGAATAGTTCCTGAGAAATCGAATTTTAAATATACCACATTTTTGAAATTAGATTCCTAAGAAATTATTGAACCTATTTCTCTCAAATTTTGTATTTTGAGATGTAAAATTACTATCTTTAAAATGATATCAAAAAATTACATATGTTACAATAAAAAAATTTTCGACTAATATTTAATAAAATTAGAAAAAACAAATGATTACTAAAAGTTATTTCTTACTTAGAAGTATCTTTAAAGAAACGAATTTTACAATTGAGAGAAAAAAAATTACAATTAGCTTAAAAGATTCTTGATATAAGGCGAAATACGCAAAAAGTTAAGTTAACATTATTTAATAAAATAACTTTGAGATATATTTATTCAGAGAAAGAACGTTTTGTGTCTGATTTTGTAACTTAGAATATTGTCTGCACTTAGAATTAGCATATTTGAGGTCACTTCATCGACCTATTAAGATTGAGTCCTAGAACGTGAAAATCCGATCATTGAATCAAAAGTTATTCAAAGAGATCCGTTTTTTTCCCCTTCCTTTGCGCACTGTACATACAAGATATCTATCTAATGCATTCAATTATATTAAAAAAAATATTCAAAATTTAAGAGATAATCATTTAAACACTTTTTAAAAAAATGTATGTAATTAAAATTGTCTCTGACGCAAATACTTCTTTTTTAAAAAAATTTGGTGTAAAATACAATTTAAACAAATATTATTTGAATTGTTTTTAACAATAAACAATACGAACAAATGATCTGGATAAAGAAAAATCAACTACAAGTGTAAAAAAAATATTAATTTCTTTTCCTAGAACTGAAGTGGATGAACCAATTAACAGAATTGAAATAAATACGTTTTTAAAATAGTTCATCAATTAGTGAGAAATTGCTTATTTAGCAAAAAAGACTATATTAGATAAAATCTGAACTAAGTTAATACAACTACAATTATTTTTGCCACAATTATCAGTGTTTCTTTGCCAGGTCTACTAACTTAGTGGCAATTGTTTGTTTAGAAATAAGTACAGTATATTTGTGGACAATATTCCAAATAAATAAGTTATCAGTTTTCTTTTATCTATAAAAGAAAACTGATTTTACGATAATGTTAAATGATCGATTATTAAAGGGTTAAATAACTGATAAACAAATAAAATTTAATACAATAAGTAAAAAAAATCTCAGATAACAATTTTTGATTTACACATTTGTATTTTCTTTTGATAAGTACAAACAAGAGTCATTCACATCTTTTTTTCACAATTGTATTCTTAAATATAATTTATAACAGTAATTTCTCATTATTACACGAACTCAGATATATCCTTATCTCAAAAAAAAATAAATAAATAAAAAATAAAAAAAACATTTTTTTAAAGAATTCCAGAAAATCATGATGAGAAAAAAAAAGTAACGGAAGAAAATTTTTTATTTTCTATGAATCCATTTTTTTTTTTTTTTTAATTGAAGAAATTGAGAAATACTTTTGAAAAGATAATTTTTGTTGTTTTTCTAGGCTGAAAATGAGAAGGAAAAAAAAAAAAAAAATTAGATTCATCCAATTTCTCAAAAATGATCCACGATTTGAAAATTCAGCTAAAGAGAGAGAGAGAGAGGGGGGGGGGAATGAAATGGTTTGCTGCGTTTTGTTTGGACCAGATTCGAAATTCGCCAACAGATGGTGCTGACAATTATGACAATGATTTCTGCACCATATCAGACCATTGCAACCGAAAACTTAAAATATATGCAAGGTCATTTGTTAATTTTGTCTCAAGCGTACGCAACGTATATGTAAACAAGGGTCTGTCTAAGTTTTTCTGAAGTACCTATTTTGTGAAAATTTAGACATAATTTGTGAAAAAGAATAATTATATTAAAAAATCAACACAAAAATATGAATTTATCGTTTCTTACGGGTTACAAAAATAAAATTTTAAGAAAAAGTATTTTGTGAAACTACTGTTTCTCCTAAAGTTGAATTTGTGAAGGTACCGCTAAACGGTAGTAAATTTCGCCTGAGACCCCTGGCAAACTACTAATGTTTGGAAAGCACTGCCTTTTAATTTCCCTCAGTCAGCAGTGCCATCAGTTGACAAACTTTGCAACTAATTTTGAAAATTTATGAGAAACTCCTAGTTTCCGAAGCAGAAAGCAGCAAACCTTTAATTTTTATTTCCTTACTTCAATTGCTTTTTCAATATTTTTTTTATTAAAGAAGGGGAAGTAATATGAATAATGAGTAAAATAATAAAAGGGAACATCTAAATAACTTCGAATCTCATGATCGAAAGTTTTTGAACTAATATGTCTCTTTAGCGATTCGAAATGTTGACCTCAAATATGCTAATAATGACTGCAAACGATCGTTTAAATTATTAAATTAGATACAAAAACGTATTTCTCCTGAATAAACATACATTGTTTATGATGGATTTAGACTCTTAACCCTCTATATATATGGCCCTCCATATTAATTTGTCTTTTTGCTTATTTCGACACTCTATAATTATTTAAGGTGAACTCTACTCTATATTTGTTACTCTACAATTAAATAATCGAATTAAAACGTTTTCTAACAAATTATAAAAGCTCGTTTGTATATAAAGCCACGTAGAAAATAATTTTTTCATAATTTTCTACTATATTTAATTGTGATCAAAAATGACAAAATAAAAATTTTTCACCGAAATCAGTCGAATGGTTTTGGTTACAAAATTTAGAAAAAGACATATTTATGAATTTTCATCCCTTAAAAGTTTAAACTATTCGACCGATTTTGTTTAAAATTTTGTGTTTTGTCATCTAAAATTACATAGTTGTATGCCTTACAATTCATATTGTTTTAGACTATTATTTTATTTTATAACCGTCGTTGAACAGCCGACCCAACTTAAAGGGTTTACGGCTACTAATGTTCAACTCCGTAGCCTTGTAATTTTGAACCCAATCCAGAAGACAAGGGAACTCCTGGATCGAGTATTGGGAGAATTTGCCTTCGTGGAGGACTTTTTGATGGAGCTAACCCGCATTTGCGTTACATGGAGAGGAAGACCACGAGAACCTCCCACGGTTAGCCTGACGGCAAGGGGACTCTAACCCATGATCCGTCTACCACTGAGGATATTTCACTTCAGCACTGTGGTCAGTGCAAGCCGGATGCGGAATTCGTATCGACTGGGATTCGAACCCGGTTCGCCTCAATGGAAGGCGAACGCTCTATCCCCTGAGCCATCGCGGCTCTTAGACTATTATTAAAATAAATTTTTTTAAATGGAATAAATTACCTTTAGACAACAGAATTTCAAAACTTTCACTTAAAAACTTCCAAAAAAACTTTCGCTTAAAGATTCTAAAGTATGGCGAAATTCACAAAAAGTGAAATTTATATTAATAAAAATTCTGCGTCAAAGGGTTAAACATATTTTTCATTAATTTGTTTTAATTTAGGTTAAAATTTTTTTACAGATAAGCGGTTGTTCAAATATTACGAAGGCATGAAAGTTTACATATTTTAAATCAGGGCTCAAAATTGACTAAGAACACTATAAAATAAATTATCAGTAATCCCACAGACCAGCAACTAATATAAAACGATGATGACAAGCTGTTAATATTTGATAGTTCTTTTTGAAAAAGAGTTTCTTCCATTTCTACCACTTAAACATATTTCTTCCAAAGCAGTTTTTTTCCATAGTGGAAGAAACTTACCATACCTGAAGAGGAGTTAATATCAAGGAAGATAATAACTGTAAAAGTGGAATTAAGTTATTTAAAACCAGTAAATTCACTTTAGTCTTGACTTGTTCGCTTTTCAGTTTTATCCAACAAGCACAACAGACCCTTGCAGGCATTAAATGTCTAACCCATGTGCTTTTTTCCATTTTTTTTATTTTTTTTTTTTTATAAATCTACAGCAACATTCTTCCAATTTTTAATATTCAGTTTCCGAGCCTTTTTTTTTTTTTTTTTTTTTTTTTACTTCCAACCTCCTACTTGCTGGTCTTTCTCATAAACTTGTTTTAATAAGTCAGATTTAGACAATGTTTTTATTGATTTCCACCTAATTACACTGAGGAACAATTTTTTTTTTTCTCCATGAGATTTTTTTTTTTTTTTTTAACAGATCTGAGATAGTTTCACATCGCTGATTTTGAATCTGCAATCTGTTGACAAGCTACAGTATTTGTGCAACTTAAAAACATAGACCGGAACTAGGATTCTTTAAACTCCCTCTTGCGACTATTAAGCGTCCTTACTTCTCTAGTACGTAGTGTGTGGTAGAAAGAAGACGATAATACATTTTAATTTATGATGTGACAAGTTAAGATCACACGTTTTTTGTCATTAGCGTTATTTTCAATCTAACAGACAGACCTGACAATTTTCAGGTTTTCATCCGGAGCTTTTTTTTTTAAATTTTCTTATTTTATTTATTTAAAAAAAATCAGATAATTTAAGTGGTAGCAAGATTTGTAGTTTACCATTCAATTTAGAATAATTTTGTCAACCACAGCTTTACTATTTCACAACCACTCTATAGCCCACACTATGGCAGTTAGAACTTCCAGGTGTATATATACTACATATATATACAGTGCAACCTCCAGAAAAGACCACCTCTATGTAACGACCTCCTCTATTTACGACCACTTTTGGGAGGCACGGAAATTTTTCCATAGACTTTATGTTGATGAAAACCTTTAGACGAGAAAACTCTCTTATAAAAACTCTCCCAGCGATCGGGCAATCCTTCACACCAAACGCGGTAAAGGTTAAAGACGAAAAAAATAATCAGAACAAAAAATGTTAATAAAACAAATACGTAGATTAAAATGTATTCAAAATATTTGTGAGATACTCTTATTTAGAGAGCTCGTTTTGACGATCTCTGAAAAATATCTAAAATCTAACGTTACAGTCAGAGTGCACTAAAGCGATGCTATTAATGATTAGATTTAAAAATTAGAAAGTTAAATTAGAACAATTTTTTTGAGATGTGTGATTCCCAATTAGTCGTAAACCTTAATAAAAAAGTAGTTAGCAAGATTCCCTTTCAGCACACAACAATTAAATTGACTAAACAATAAAAAAATAGATAATGCTGACTTAATACTTGTCATATACATAAATTCTAATAATCTTAATAAAATAAATCTTTTTCCTATACATAAATTTGTTAATTAATCAAAATTTCTTAAAAGTAAAAGGAAAAATCTAAATTTTTTTTTGGCACACATATATAAAAGCGGCTCTAATATGTTTTAAGAGTTAAAAGAGTTTTTTAGAAAAAAGAATTCAGTTTCCAGTTAGTTGTAAGCGATTGAATTTCTTGTACTTATTTATTAAAAAAAAAACTCATACTTCGAGAGTCGAGCGAGAATAATAAAAGTAAATTCGACAATTTCTGGTATTGTGTGAAACAGCAAGTGCTTTTCATAGATAATATAAAACTGTTAAAAGCATAATACTGCAAAGAGAATTTTTTAATTTACACTAGAAAGACTGAAACTTAGTATGTACCTATATTGCCCAAAAGCAGTCAAAATGACTGGATTGTAAAAGAATAAATAATGTGTAAATAAATTTGTTTAAAATTAATTTTTAATATTTTTTTTATATTATTTACAGTTATATAACAAGCTATACGTAAATATTAACAATAAAAAAAAGTATATGTTGCACAAAATTCTAAGAAATTGTGTCATTATATACATCATTGTTTTTCTAATTGAAATTAAAAGCAGTCAAAATGACTTCCTTAGGCAATCTAGTGTTAAACCTTAAAAAAACTTTCTTTTAATTAAAACATGCTTTACATCATTAAAAAAAATGAAAACAATGTATGTTCGTCGTATGTGAGAATTTAATAAAATAAAAAAATCGTTCGGAACTTTAAAAAAAATAAAATATATGGAATGATTTTCACTGCCCACTCTGCTATTGAGAAATTTTATTCTTCTGTTACCAAAGTAACGCCCCCCACTTTTCCTACATTTCGCGCTACTATGGCAACAAATTATAAAAATGTTATTTTATAAGAAAAGAAGAATAACAAACAGTGAAAATACTTCATAATTTTGGTCTTTTTAAGCGCCGGTTGAATTTTTTCTTCGTTAAATCCTTTTAAATAAATGTTCCTATTTCCTCTCTGATAATGCTTTGATTATAAATTAAAAAATTATTTTTGCAGTATTGCTATTTTGCTTTTAATATGCTTTAAATTTATTTTTGAAACGCACTATTTTACGTAAGCTTTGAAATTTTTGAAGAATATATATATATATATATATATATATATATATATATATATATATATATATATATATATATATTAATAAGTAAGAGCAAAAAATTACTTTAATAAAAGATTAAACAAATAAAAGTTTAATTTAATGCAGATAGTTTCATAAAAAATTACTAACTTTCGCTTTTTTCTGTTACAGTCAGTTCAGAAATTTTGCTAAAAAAAGCTCGTTATTTCAAAATTCATTTAAAAGAAAAAAAACAACCCATATGTCAGTTAGAAAAATATTAAAAAACATAGATTTACCTTTTTTAAATTCATTCAGCATAACATCTAAAGTACAGTCTTCAAATACGTAATTAATTGGATGGTTATAAAATGCTGTAAGAGTTCTAAGCGGTGAATTATCATCAGGATCTACAAACGCTAAGTCTTTAATGTTCAGCAAAGCAACAATATTGTTGCGATTACCTTCAAAAACAGGTATTCTAGAATATCCAGATCTCGTTATTTCAGCCATAGTTTCAAAATTAAGAATGGCTTCATAAGGCACCATAAACACATCATCAATTTGTGTCATAACATCAGTCACTTTCTTTTTCTTCAGCTCTAAAGCTCCAGATATTATATTTACTTCTTCATTTTCTAAATTATTGTAGTCTTTAGTAACGCGAATAAATTCCATAAGCCTTTCTCGGTCGTAAACATTTCCTATCTCTTCCCCGAGAACACAATCTAAAATTTTACTAATAGGGAAAGATAAAGGAAATGTTGCAAGCATGAAAAATTTTGTAATATACACTGTTTTTGCACCTATTGCAAGACCATGGCGAGAGCAAATTGCTTGAGGAATTATTTCCCCAAAAATCACAATACTTATGGTTGAACCAACTATGGCTATGATTCCAGATGTGAGATCATCCAACAATATTGTTAGTGAATTGTTAACTAAGACGTTACCTAAAAGAAGCGAACACAACAAATAATTGCCTCTCTTGCGTAACGGTGCGATGATTCGGGCGTAACGTTTCTCATCTTCTAATCCACAATTTTCAATGACTTGCAATTCAGTTCGATCTAAGGCCATCAGACCGAGATTGAGACCACTAAAGAGTCCAGATAACATTAAAAGAGAGCAAATAATAGCAATTTGCAGCCACATAGGTAAGAGACGACCATAGGGTTCTATTCGAAACCATGGGTCATTTCCTTGGTGAATCCACATGGTGACTTCTCTTTTTTCACGCGTTTCTTTAACACAAATGAAGTAACTATCACTATCTTCTAATATGGGAAGAGAGATTTCAATTTCCAACACATGTTCTGATAAAACATTCTTGTTGGCAATTTTAACAACTTTTGCTATGTTTTCACAGTGTTTGTCCGGGTGAATCACGCTATCCGTTGTGAAGGCTATTTCTGTTTGATTTGAAAAACGAATCCCAAACAACCGGAGCGTAAAGTTGACCATTGCTGGAACTTTAGTGAAACCTTCTTCAGTAATATACACACGATCCCCTTCAGCTCGTAGTCCATATACTTGCGTGCCAATAATATCATTGTCATACCTAGAGGGGAAATTCACCAATTATGAAAGCAAAAAATAGGACAAAAATAAGTATTCAAATTCTTTAAGGTTTTTTAAGATATTTTACAAATACTATGGGGAAAAAAACATGAATAAGTTCAAAAACATTTGCATAGACGACAGAACTAAAATGATTGTAAATCATCAAAGGACACACAATAGAGAGGTGTGAACAATATTAAATTTAATCATTGGTATTTTTTTCAAATAAATTAATAATTATGTACTTTACACCCTAGTATCTATCGAAATACGTAAAATCCATAAAGCTACATTTTTTGTGAGAAAATCATACTGATACAGATCGTCAATAATCAATTTTAGTAAGGTAGTTTAGTATTATACTTTTGTCTTTTTCAGATTTTTGAAAAACATCTTTGTTTAAGTTTCAAACGATTTCTCAGCTTCATCCAAATAGGATTTTGGCCGTTTAAACTAATTCGAAGTAAATTTTTAAAAATATAAATGCATAAAAATACCTATTGAAAATGACAAAGCACATAGTTTTATCTGATGAATTGATGCAGTAAATGAGGATAGTTTAAACTTAAAAACTAAGAACTGGGAGAAGTTCGGCTGCTAGTAGAGGTGGCAAGAAAAACCTAGTTCAAGCTTTGTTTTTCCAAATCTAATAAAACAAGGCCTTCATTTCATACCTATGATACCGTTGAATAATATTTTATTAACTTGTGGAAAATAAAAGACACTGAGAAAACGGATATGAAAAATTTAACCTAAAATCCAAGATGGCGAAGCGTAATCTGATGTACTTTGCAAAATAAGAATACAAATTTATACGTTAACTATCTCACACGTTTACAGTGAAATTTCCTTCAGGCCACGAGTACCACTGTACGATGCGTATTCTGCTAAGTACTCCCACTGATATACGAGTCTCGGGTGGTCAAAAGGATAATATCTCGCTCCGTTTGTTTCCATGGTATCATGCCTGTTTATTTGTGTCCGTTTACTCCACTTTACACTATCAGTTTCAATCCTTTTGCCGAGTAAAGGACTATAACTTAAAATCTTTACTTTAATTCGTTGAAATTTCGAAAATAAAAAGAAAAAACTTATCCTTTAGTGAGTCAAATAGCAGTGAACAAGAAAGCTTTTAAGAGGCTCACAATAATTTTCTTAATAATTATCTTTTAAAATCTTTTTTAGTTTTAATAATCGTTTGTATTAATTTTATAACAGTTCAATAGTTTCGTTACTTCCTGCGAAATATCTTTTCAAATTCATACGAATATCTTTCGCAAGTAGTCAAATAAGCGTCACCCCAATACGTGTGACGCGTCTTGATCAGAAACTGCATCACCCGAATATGGGTGACGCGGCGGTCAACGTGTCAAACGTTTTTTTTTTTTTTTTTTTTTTTTTTTTTTTTTTTTTTTTTAAAGTGTGTTTATAGATTTTAATAATTCTGACCTATTAATCTTGAAGCATATACAATAACTAGAGCCCGGATTTTGATGACCTAAAAAATCTCAATTAATGCCCTTAAAAAGTGCAAAAAATGCCCTTGAAATGCGAAAATTGCGCTAAAAATGCCTTATGACATGACTTAAATAAAGTAAAAATATTGAACTAAAACAATTTTTTACTCTTTAAAATTATTATGAGTCATTTCAAAAAATATAAAGCAATGCAATACTTGTTCTACGTTCTTGACTCCAAAACATTTTCATTTTGTATAGAAACTTTAATGAATATAACAACTTCCATCTCATAATATTACTAAATATCAGAATTACATTGGATTATAAATTTTTTTTTAATATTTTGAAATGTAAACGAGCGTCTCTTGTCTGAAAGTTAATTTTTAAACCTGAAGAAGCTTCTTTCAACGTCTACTGATGTTATTGGTGAAAAAGACGGAAAAGACGGTTGAAAAAGACGGTCTCACTTACTGACAATTCTTCTTCAATTTGAAAAGATGTTGCTTCACCTGTTAATATCCTAGAGATTTTCTTCATTGTTTGGAAGCCAGTGTAATAATGAAAAATGATACAAAATAATAAAAATTAGAAAAAATTAACAAAAAATTTAAAAAATGCAAAATATGCCCCAAAATTTTAAAAAAAAATGCCCTGTAAATCTAAAAAAATGCCCTAAAGGACAAAAAATGTCCAAAAATGCAAAAAAAAATGCAAATGTCATCAAAATCCGGGCCTTAACAATAACCAATGTAAGTGTGTTATAAGCAGGGGAAGAGGGGGTTATTGCGAAAATCTCGAATACCTTTTTTATTTAAAATTATACGGTGTTTTACTTATTTTGATTGCTGTGTATTGTTTTACTTAATCAGCAGAGATGCCAACTTGCTCCAGACAGGTGATAAATACTTTCGACAGGTAGTCTTTTAATGTATTATTCTTGGGTTTAGTAAATTCGATTTGCAGGGTTTTTTCTCACCACTATTTCAAAATAATTCAAAGGCTTGTTGAGCGTTTCAAAAAGTTGGCAAAATTAACCAAAAGTGTACTAATTTTAGTTGTAGTTCTCTACCGTTTTTAAAAACATATTTATTCGAATCCGGAGCAGTTGGCATCTTTGAATCAGTATTAACAAATAGATGTCTACGTGGGGCTAGTGTTGACACCGTGGAGAGGGGCTAGTGTGGATGATTACACTGCTCCGTTCAACTTCCAACGGAAGAAGTATGAATTGGTCACAAATTCAACATATTCCGTGTTATTTATCTTTTAAATTAGAATGACTTTGGTAAATGATATACCTTTACTACTAGGAGTTTTAATCTCTAGTAAAAAATTCAGTCCGAAACCTTTGTATTAATAAAATTTTTAAAAGGTTTTACGAAAATTAAAAGGAGATGTTTTATCAAGTTTGCATGTT
Organism: Parasteatoda lunata; assembly: GCA_949128135.1. NCBI lineage: Eukaryota > Metazoa > Arthropoda > Arachnida > Araneae > Theridiidae > Parasteatoda > Parasteatoda lunata. The sequence goes on along the minus strand of OX421981.1, from coordinate 46,138,962 downwards.
TTATCAAGTTTGTTTGATTATGACACTAAGTGCAAAATCTCGCTATCAGTTTATATGCCATATATGCTTCATGTTTAACATCATTGTTTGAAGTAAGATTTATAATTAAATTACCCAACAATGATGAATATCACATCTTTATAGTAATAACTCATTTAAGAAATAACTTAGTTCTTACAAGGATCGCAATATTGGATTTTAAAATAAAGATATTCGATTTTTAAATCATTTGAATAAGAATCGTAATACTTTTACTTATAAATACGAAAATCGATGTTTGATATTACAAACACGTGAATACGAATTGCGATATTAATTTCAAAAACGCATGAATACAAATCGAAATATTAGATTTGTAAATCTCGAGAATGCGAATCGCAACGTGCAACTTCTAAATCAGGTTAATACAAAAATCACTATTTGGTATTAAAATTACGTGAATAGGAATCACGATATAAGCGGATTTCGGTGCAGTTCCAAATTTTCAAAACGGCGAGAATCTGCCAAACCAAAAAAATCAAATTGGCGAATTTCTGCCAATTTTAGCGGAAAAACCACATGTATGTAAACGTCTCCTTAATGGAGCAACAACTTCAGATTTTAAACTGTGGAACTCTGAAAATATAAGTTTAATTTTCAGAAAAATCACACATCCTGCTCCTAAATTTCAGACTCGGAAGGATAGTACGAAAAACCAGAATTCCGAGGTACATCTGGTATACAATGACCCTTAAAATATGTTAATATATATTCTCTAGTAAAGCTTAGATTGAAATTAAAACTAAATAATTTTTTAATTCCAAATATAAACCAGAATGAAGGTGAACGTTAAAATTATTGATAAAATAATACTTCACTAGTTAAAAATTATGCTAAATATAGTTTTTTTTTCAACAAATTTGTAAAAAAAAAAAAAATGTTTACACTAGATCCACTCTCCCCTATGGAGAAACATGATTTCCTCATTAATAATTAAGTCATAACTTTCCAATAATCTTTTGCATTTTTATAGTAAATATCATGGAACTATTGGAAAATATTTAAAAAATTTTGAAACAAATCCCGTGAGAAAATTTTTATTTCATTCGAAAAATTGGTAATATTTTGGAACACAATACAAAATGCCAAAAAACTATCAAAATTTAATTACCCACCCGAAGGCAAAGGTATTCTTACAATAGAATTTACTGAAATATTAGCTGGATTAATTGATTAAACGAAATAAAAAATTTCCATTGAAACATAGCAAAAAATAAATAATTGATTAAAATTATTTTTGAGTAGGGCTTGAAGATCTAAGTGAAAAAGTAATATCAGACTACTTAATGAAGTGAACTCTTAATAATGGAATCATTAAAAAATAATAAGTAAAATTAAAAAAAAGACAGAAACAGTTGGCTAACTGTGCTTTGCTTCAGGAATTTGAGAATCTATTCCCACAGCTAAATTTCAAAACAAGTTACAAGCTATGCCAACAGGTAGCGCTACTAACCGAGAAAACTTTCAAACAATATTTTGTAAATATCCATCTAGAATAGATATATTATAAAATTTTTCTTCCTTACATTAAATTTGGTATTGTTGAATCAAAAATACCTAATTTATACCTAAACTAACTCAGTCCAAAAAAACTTTTCAATAAAAATTAAAACTTTCGACGATCAATTTTAATTTTCTTGTTAACTTTCTAAAATATTCAATGAAATAAATTAAGCTAAACACAACATGCAATAAATTAAATAACCCAGATGGCATGTTTACACTTATTTATTTTTATGAATAGACAGAAATAAATACTGATCCTGCATTTCAGAACAGAAGGATTTATGCAAGGGTTTCAATTTTCAAAAATCAGTCCATTCTATACTTGACACAATCAGAACAGACATGAAGAAAACCGATTATAATCGTAAATTTAGATTTGAGGTACGAAATATAATTTAAAGTAGCGTCATAATATGTCAGCAATTATTTTTATATTCAAATATGGCAACTTGTTCCGGACAGCGGATAAATATTTTCGAGTGGTAGTCTTTAAATGTACGATTCGTGATTTAGTAAATACGATTTATAGAATTTTTACTCAACACTACTTCTAAATAATTCAAAGACTTATATAATACACCACTCTGTTACTGTTCGGCTGTGTTGAGCATTCTAAAAAATTGGCAAAATTAACCGAAAATCCGCACATTTTAGTTAGCAGATATGTAACATTTTTTAAAATATTTTGTAGAATAGGGAGCAGTTGGCATTGCTGTTATATTATGCCTAGGATCTGGAAAGATGAAGCAATACATGATGTTAAAAGCTATCTTTGAAAATAATATCAATCTTGTATTCTATATTTTAATAGTTCGGCATGCAAAAGAATACTGTTGGCAAAAAGTTATATCTTTCTTAGTAAAGTATAATGTAGTGAAAACATACAATAGAAATTTAATTTTTTTTAAATACGCAGTTAAATTTCGAATAAAATAGGATCAAATATACCCGCTTGAGTGTAACTACGTTAGCAGCAACGTTGTAGCAACTTAGCAGCTATTTAGTGTTACAGAGGGCTGACTGATTTCAAAATTAAAAATCTCGGAAATGAAAGGCAATCGGAAAATGAAGTAAACGATATATTTATAGTGAAAGCAATAAATATTTTTTCTAGAAACTTCGGAATTTAAGAACAAAAATTGCCAGCAGATGGCGCTGCAAGACATCGCTGACCCGAACTATTACTTCTAGAGTTGAAACGTGAAAGGAAGTTACCATGAACTTATAGAGCTACTTGTGCTTCTGGTATTGGAACATGACTGTTTTGATCATGATACAACGGCATTTGTATTCTTTTTAAGAACTCTGTTCAGTGTAGAGCGCCATCCGTCGGCAACTTTTGTGACTAAATTCCAACATATCTATATAGTTTTTACAGCTTATCAATAACAAACTGTTTGCTTCATTCGCCTGTCATTCTTTGTTTCCGAGATTTTTAGTTTTGAAATTAAACAGTCCTACACTGGACATTTATTTGCATGCAGAATGTTCTGAAGTCACCGCCCTTTATATATACAGATGTCCAAAATGTACGAAAAAGGTTAAATATCTCGAGGAAGACACATCGGAGGAAAAATTTAAAAATTCACGCGTGAAATACTTTTTAAAGAAGCATTCAATGATACCTAACTCGACCACCCTAGGAATCACCCGGATACCTAAAGTTGAAGAAAAGACCAGAGATTGGTATTATTAGATGAATTTTTCATTAAATTAAACGAGTAAATTTTTATTTTTGCGAGCTGACATGCCTTTCTCGAACTATCTCTATTTCAAACAATTTTTAAGCGAACTTCATTTTGCAATAACAGCGTCAACTATGAACCAAAATATAACAACCTGAATGTTCCGAAGTTCGAACTATTGAATTTCGCGACTTTTACAAGCTATTATTAAATAAAATAAAAAGATGTCGGATTGATGATCCAAATCTTTCAATTGAGCCGTGGTGGCTCAGTGGATAGAGCGTTCGCCTTTTCATGAGGTGAACCGTGTTCGAATCCCAGGGATTCATCTCTATCCGGGTTCGAATCTCAGCTCTATTTCCTTCGGCAATCATAAAGGTTTGATATTTTAAGCCCTTGGCGTTAAGTTTTTATAACATTTTTAACTTAAGTATGAATTTGTGAGCTCAAATGTAGAGGAGAGGTTCTAATACACAAAAGTTACCTAATATGAGACAACATCTGGAATTACACATAAAGGTCGTAATAGTGAGATGCAGGATTATTTTGTAATTTTTATATAACTGTTTTTGTCATAAAATTGCAAGCAAATAACAATGGTCCAAAGGTATAACAATTAGAGCTTACATCTATTTAATATGTTTTGGCACTATACCATATTACGCCGAGTTTTTTTTGGTTTTGCAGATTTATTACTTTCTGCAGATTTATTACTTTTGATATTTTTACTTTCTGAGATAACACTGCAGTGCTTTTGAGTTATACAAATTTGCCCAATCTCTAGTTATAATAATTACACCGGTAAGATATAGTAATAAAAATGGACATTATACTATACTACTATATATATTACTATACTAATCTTAATTAAAAAAAACCTTTCTCCTATGTACTACCTTTTTGTCAAAGATATATGGTCATTACAAAACACAATTGAAATGCAATGAGACAATTTACAATTATCATGTCACGTTCTCATTAAAATTTGACGCACCGACTGCCTCAAACAAGCAAGAAAGCTTGAGACATAATTAACTTTCAGTAGCTTACGAGTGGGTTTGTAGAGTCTGGACGCAAGAAAGCTTGAGTCATAATTAACTTTCAGTAGCTTACGAGTGGGTTTGTAGAGTCGGGATGCAAGAAAGCTTGAGTCATAATTCACTTTCAGTAGCTTACGAGTGGGTTTGTAGAGTCTGGATGCAAGAAAGCTTGAGTCATAATTAATTTTCAGTAGCTTACGCGTGGGTTTGTAGAGTCTGGATGCAAGAAAGCTTGAGTCATAATTAACTTTCAGTAGCTTACGAGTGGGTTTGTAGAGTCGGGATACAAGAAAGCATGAGTCATAATTAACCTTCAGTAGCTTACGAGTGGGTTTGTAGAGTCGGGATACAAGAAAGCTAGAGTCATAATTAACTTTCGGTAGCTAGTTCGAATGCTACTAACGGCTGCTCGCAATAACCACTGTGTTGAAGTGAAATATCCCTAGTCATAAATGGTTTGTAGGTTAGATCACAGGCTTACTATGCGAAGGTTTTCATTCTATGCAGTAAATTTTTTCAAAAAATACTTTCGGTATTAATATTTTCGAAGGAGCATTCTTTTTATTGCTATAATTACTAGACTAAGAAGTATTGCATCGAAGCCACAAGATATTGTGTTCATGACGAATTATTGCTGTGACGAATTCTGCCTACAATTAATTTTGCTTGCGACGATTTGTGCTCATGACAAATAATACTCGCGACGATTTGTGCTCATAACGAATTATACTCACGACGATTTGTGCTCATGACAAATTATACTCGCGACGATTTGAGCTTATGATGAATTATACTCACGCCGAACTGCGCTCGCGGCGAATTGTAGGTGCAATGAGTTGAGCCCACGACGAATTGTCTTGGTTACGAGTTTTTTTTCACGAGTAGTTGTCACTACAAGTTGTAGTTGTAGTTCATTTGCGTCGCACTAGAACTGCACAATGGGCTATTGGCGACTGTCCGGGAAACATCCCTGAGAATGATCCGAAGGCATGCCATCGCAGATCCTCTGCAGAGGGGGTGGCACCCCCGCTACGGTAGCCCGAAGACCTGCATGCGAAGTCGAGCACTTTACGGCAGAACAGTTTAACGAAGACCAATACCGCACATCCTCAGTCCCTACGCAGACTGATCTAAGTGGTCACCCACCCGCAAACTGACGGCAGCCAGTGATGACTGACTTTGGCGATCTGCTGGAAACCGTGTCTTAACGATCAGTCCACTGCGGGATGTTGTCACTACAACGGACTGTGCTTAAGACGAATTGCCCAACGACAAATTGTGCGTAACGAAATGCAGGTACGTGGAATTATAAGTGATGAATTGACGCAGAACTTTAAATCAGGACTAAAGAGAGGGGATGCTATTATATTGAAACTGTTGCGAGAAAGCAACGGTTTGATAGATGAAATTCAACGTTTTCTGAAGGACATGGCGGGGAATTGGTATGATATGATGACAAACACTGCCACGACGTCAACAAAAAAGCATCGAACCAAATAGCGATTATAAAAAAATAAACAAAAGCCCAACCTTTAAAAATTTTAAATAGTACAAGAAAAAAATTTTTTTTTTTTTTGTATTTCTTAAATAAGAGATTTTATTTGGGAATTTCCCTGATAAAAATGTCTACTCCAATTGTGTCAAGTATAACTTTAGTTCTGTTGTCTATACTTTTTCTCACAAACCATGTAAATTTATGCATTGTCAACGTGCAGGAATATAAAGAAAGACACAATAAATAAGAAAACTCACGACATTAAGGCATTTGAGGAAATCTTTTGATCATGGTTTTGCGAAGCCAAGCTGTAGGGAAAAAACGTGCAATACACACATTGATAAAAAAGAACATTTATAAAGAGAAAGTCACATTTACAAATAGAATATACAGAATAGAAAAGAGGTTGCAAAGGTAAAGGTAGCAACAACACATTAAGAAATAGCAACAATAATGAGAGTCATGCAACAAAAATTACTTTAAAAAATCCTAGGATAAATACAATCAAAGTAATGATGAAACATTTATATAATTTAAACATGCACATAATACTTAATATATAAAAGTATTTCTCGAAGCTCTTCAGCCAAGAAAAATAAAGAAGCCATAGTTTGAATCCCTTAAATAGAGTTGTTGAAATGTTTGACTCCGACTTTCTTAAAAGCTCGACTCCGACTCCAAAGTAAACTCAATTCAATTTTCCACCAAATCGTAGAAAAATATTAGAGTATTATTATAAAGCAATAGTTAATTTAAAATTATATACTTCTATTTATTTATGAACAATTAATGTAAGCGGAATTTTATTTAAAATTATTAAATTGATAAAATAAATTTAAAAAAATATATTGGTACAAAATATTAAAATTGTGCAAAAACTTTCTAAGAAAAGAACTTCATATTTATATCTCACACGCACATATATCAACGTTTTATGACAAAAAAATTGTTTAGTGAATATTTATGAAGTAACAAACTTACAAATAATAATATTAAATTCATTTGTGAATATTTTTAATTTATTAACTTAGCTAAATAAATTCGTTTTTAGAATTTATAAATTAAAAGATTAACTTAATAGATACGACTAAGGAACAAATTTTTGGCAGCATTTATAAAAATACTCACTCTTAACTAATTATAGTGTGGGGATCTGAAACTTGTTTTGTTCGGTAAGCTGCTGATTTTTTTTCAAAATAATATTTCCTGCTTAATTTTTTTCTTTTTTGGCAGAATGTACAAGTTAATAAAAAAAACGTATAGATTTATATACGTACATATACACTTGCCTGATTGTATCATAAACTGAAATGTACCAGGGTTGCAAAAAACCCGGGTTTTTCCAGAAAAACCCAACCCGGGCGAGTTTTTCTGGGTTTTATTGGGCTTTTCTGGGTTTTTCATATTTTATTGTTTTTTTTCTTTCAAAAAAGAGGGCAGAGGTAAGTACCTTATTTTAAAAAAGCTTATATTAATAATTAAGTTTAGTTTAATGAATTGATTTTACATATAGGCAATTAAAGTGTAATTAATAGAAATAAATTGGTGCAAAAGTCTGAAAAAAGTTCCTTCTGACATCAAGATACAAAATGTTATATTTACTCATTGCTGTTATATTTACTGTTAAATTGCTGTTAAATGTTATATTTACTCATATAGCTGTAATAATATATATGAGTAAATATATAAATATTTCCTCCTAGCATGTTTAACGCTGATGTAATCAAAAAATTCAGAGCATCACAGTGGTGGAAATTGGTTGAAATGCGTACTAATGATAGAGATATGACAGATTTTTGCTACTTTATGGTTGCTCTAAGCAATTGTCCAGCTAGCTCTGCATTATTGGAACGAGTGTTTTCTACTTGTGGACTGGTTTGGTCAAAATTGAGAAATAGACTGGGTGTACAAAAGGCGTCAAAATTAGTTAAAATACATAGACATTTAAGATTGAAGAATTCTAACACTGATAACCTGATTGATTTATAATGTATTTCCTCTGTCTGCGTTTATTTTGAATTAAAAACCTAATGAAATAACTTTTATTGCAGTATGATTTATACTCAAATTATTCTGTTTTTCATATGAAACCTATACATTTTTCTTCAATAATTTTTCAAATAATTTTTTTTTTCAGATTGTTGTTAGTATTTTCACCATAGATTCAGTTTTTTAGGCTAGACTACATATATATTTCAATAGAATAGCTCTTTAATATAACAGAGGATAAAAAAAAAAGAATCAACTTTAGAAAAACCCAGTAAAACCCACTCTAGGGTGGGTTTTGCCCAGTAAAACCCGCCCGGTTTTTTCTGGGTAGGTGGGTTTTTTTGCAACCCTGACTATCACCTGCTTCCTACCACTTCCAACGTAGCAGAGAAGTGTGCACACTCAGAATTCTCTCCAGTGTATTTAAAAAAGATCCTGGTTAGGAATATATTATTGAATTGCATAAAAACTATAGCTCTTAGACAGAAACTGATTGCAGATTTGAAATCAGAGACCTGAGAATATTTAATATTTGTTCAAAAATCTCATGCATCAAAAAGATTGTTCCACCATAGAATTCATTTAATATTCTTGAATTTCCCATAGTAAAAACTTTTTTTTCTTTTTCAATATTTCGGTTAAACATAAGACACAAAAACGTTAAAATGTGATAAATTAAATTTACGGTAATTAATTATTTAAATAATTGTTATAATAATCATTCAAGTAAAAGTTTTGTTGACATAATAATAAATATTTGTTTAAATAATTTATATAAGAATAAAATCTTTTTTTCCCAAACTTTTAATCTACAGGACCAATTTGTAACTAACTGGAGTCGCGGTCGACTAAATGTTTCAAATTCCGGCTCCGATCAAATTTTATTCGGCTCCACAGCTTTTATTTTATACTATACAATTTTACTCAAGAGCATTGGTTAGACTTAAATGGAGAAATATATTATGAAATTTAAACACTATTTAACTTTTAAAAACGTTAATTTTATAAGATTATTTCTCTGAAATGAAAAATTGAATAATATTTCTCAATTTTTGCCCTTTTAAGAAAAAATTTATGAATAATACAGGGTGTGACATTAAGTCACAATTTCAATTAAATTTCATGTTTTTAACATCCAAATCCTAATTTTTTTAATATTCTGATACAAATCTTTATTTCATCATCCATTTCCTCTCGCTCCTTAAGCTTTAGGCAATTGTGACACTCTCCCCCTAAAATTCCTTTTCCATTCTTTTGACCCCTCCCTTTTGCTAGAATTTACATCCTTTTTTTTGAACACCTGCTTGTCGGCGCCTTTCATGCCCACGCCGACGCAAAGTAATCTGCATCTTGTTTCTTCACTTTCAATTGAGAACCCTTTTGTAAACGTTAAGTGTAACTCCTCAACTCAGTAATTTTAGGAAATTCAACTTTAACTTGCAAATATTTAAGGAATTTAACTTCTTTTCCTTCTTTTCAGTTAGGTATTAAGGATGACTCTTTAGTTACGAAAGCCACCTCATCTTTTCTTCAAAAAGGTATGTGCCATTACAGTACATTGCAATTGTAAAATTCCATTCCTGGTTTTTCTTCTTCGATAATTTTATCATTTGCAACTAGTTATGGGTTATCATAACGGCAGTTGTCACTCCACTATATATGTATGTTTTATATCCGGCCATATTTCTCTTCTAAGATTAAGTTGTTAGTTTTTCTATATACACTTGAACCGTTGCCACACAGGGAAACAAATTTCATTGTTGCATTCATATACTTAATCTTACCTAATTCGGGTTTGGAGATTTAAAATCTGATATAATTTTGTTCCGAAAGCTACAGATTTCTTCCCAAAATGGTATTTTTAGTTAAGGTTATTATTTTGTTTGAAATTGCACGCTTAAAGAGAACTTGAAAGTATATACATACATTTACACTTTCCTACTCCTGTGAAAATAACACTAAGGAAAAAGCATATGACCTTAAAGTATTACATAATAAGCTGTAATGTATTATCGTCGTCTTCCTACCACTCTCAACGTAGCAAAGAAGTGGGGACACTCAGTATTCATTACAGTCAATTTGAAAGAAGTCCTGGTTAAAAATATACTGTTAAATTGCATAGAAACTGAAGCCTGTAGGGAGAAAACGAATTCGAAATCAGCGACGCGAAAATATCCTAAAGCAGGTCAAAAATCTTATGTAACATGAAAAATGTTCCCCAGTATAATTGCCCCGAACTAACAAAATGAAAATTAGCAAAAAGGGTCTTTAAGTAAGGCGAAAAAGCCTACGAAAATTACTCTTAGCAAAAAGGAACATCATATTGATATATAGGATATTAATAAAAGGGGGATAGTGTTGGTAGAAAACAGCTGAACACTAGAGTCAACTTAAAATTTTTTTTAAGAGGGCTCGAGTTCAATTAGATAAGAGGTGTTCCGTAATCACACCTGGTACAGCTTTTAGAATATTGATTAAAAAACAATTTAATATATACATGTTTAACAGTATTTATGAGTAAACTAATATTAAGTGAAAAAAACAAAAGTTATCAAAATTTGACAAATCATTATCGAAATCTGCAACAGCGAAAGTTTACAGCAACAAAACCAATTTAATTGTAGGATAAAACTAAAAAGCATTTAAACAACTTTTTCCTTTCAATTTCTGGACATTAGTGAGTTTTTGAAATCCATTCCTTCTTTATAATTGACCTAGAAAATATTGGAGACATTCCTCTATTTTTTTCTTTCAATTTAAGTATTTAAGCCTATTTTTCACAGTTTCTTCCATTTCCGTTCAGTCCAGTTTCTTTCAATATCCTGGAAGAAATAGATTTCATCGGGGAAAAACCTTGATTTTATTGCATAACGCTGTAAGAAATATACTCTTAACCCATACTTTTGAAAACCACCGGTGATGCATGCTCATAGCAGTTCAGTTGAATGTAGAGTTTAACACCGCAAGAGCCAGAATCAACTATACTGTGCAAAATGTAAACACCAATACGCTTATAAAACGGTTTTTTAAATTAAGTCTGATGTAAAAGAAAAAAAGAAAGAAAACGGAAAAATAAGAAAATATCACTTAGGTTTTTGGAGGTCATGGGTCACGGATTTCTCTAAATAAAGTAAATCCTGTTTATATCAATTTCAGTAGTTATAGAACAGGAACCTACGAACAAATACGAGACGCTCAAATTAATTAAAAAAGAAAATTAGCAAATTTTAACTAAAGTGCACATTAATAATAATCAATAGGTCCCTAATAATAATCAAGTTTTGTCAATTTTTCTTATCTTATATAAACTAGAGGGTAGAATGTGTAGTATAATTTAAATATCGAGAAGTATCTAATGCATTAAAATATTATAAATAAAATTATTTGTGTTTAAATTAGTATTTATAAAGAGTATATTTATTAAAAAAGGAAATAAAGGGAATGATAGAGCGAATTGAATCACGAACATTCCAGCCTTAGAGCAAGAACTTACCACCAGGCTAACCGTTAGGGAGGTGAAAAATTCAACTAGCATATTAACTGTGCTTAAATGTTCAAAGAAGTTTTTTTTTTCCAGAATTGACTCATCAGTGAATTTTATTATTTTAAGGAATAAACATCCATAAGGTATACAAAGAATACTAAGTTTAATTCAAAAGTGAATATAACGCTACCGTTCATCTTTTACCTAATAAGAAACTATAAACATTTAAAAAAATCCTACTAGTAACGGAAATTACATAAGTAATACAGATATGCCAACGATTCGATAAAGTATTTTAAAAAACTGTAGAGAACTACAAACTAAAATTTTTCAGATTTTCGGTCAACTTCTTAAAATGGCTCAATTTGGCTCAACTGTAACAAAGTGGCGTGTCACATGACAGGGTGGGTTGTCAATTTTTTTTAAACAAAAAATAAGCACCTTTTAAGCACTCAAAAAACATTTTTAAGCACCTTAAAAAATATAATTAAGCTGGATTGGCAAGTTTTGACAATTGACGATTTTATCCGGTTTTAACCCTAATTTTAACCGTCATGTCATAAACCCAAAATTTTGGCGTGAAGATAATTATTAGATATTATAAATATGAAGTACTTTTAAATTAATATACATATAAAATTATAAGTGCTCCATCAATAATATGTTCTTGAGTTATTTTAACATAAAACTCTTTGTCTTCATAAAATTACTGTCAAAAACTAAAATTTTGGCTTAGAAAAATTTAATAATTATAAATAAAAAATTTTCAAATTGCAATTTATCCGATCCTTTAATTTGTTTAATTATTAAAAATAAAAATACAAAAACAATTATCTGATAAAAAAAAAACACTTAAATTTATCTTTGAAGAACGAATTTACAATTGTGAGCAAAAAGTTTGAGTTTCGCTTAAAGCATTAAAAAACTCTAACGATCAAACAATTTTCTAGATTGCGACTCCCCTTCATAATTTTGAGGGTCGAAAAAAAAAAGAGATTATTTTTATTCAGCGAAAGAACGTTTTAAAAGTCTGATTTTGTAACTTTAAATATTATCTACACTCATTGATAAGGATATATTTAATAACAGTCGTTGAACAACCGACCCAATTTTTTGGGTTTACGACTACTAATATTCAACTCTTTCGCTTTGTAATTTTGAACCGAATCCAGGGGACAAGGGAGCTCATAGATCAAGCATTGGGTGAAATTTGCCTTCGTGGGGGACTTCTTGATGGAGCTAACACGCATTTGCGTTACATGGAGAGGAAAACCTCCCACGGTAAACCTGTCGGCAAGGGGACTCTAGCCCATGATCCGTCTACTACTGAGGATATTTTACGTCAGCACTGTGGTCAGTGCAAGCCGGATGCGGCATTCGTATTGACGAGAAATCGCTGGGATTCGAACCCGGTTCACCTCATTGGAAGGCGAACGCTCTATCCCCTGAGCCGTCACGGCTCCATTCATAACGATAATCAAGGTTAGGTGAGCCGCGATGGCTCAGGGGATAGAGCGTTCGCCTTCCAATGAGGTAAACCGGGTTCGAACCCTAGTCGATACGAAATCCGCACCCAGCTTGCACCGACTACAGTGCTGACGTGAAATATCCTCAATGGTAGACGGATCATGGGTTAGAGTCCCCTTGCCGTCAGACTAACCGTGGGAGGTTCTCATGGTCTTTCTCTCCACATAACGCAAATGCGGGTTAGTTCCATCAGAAAGTCCTCCACGAAGGCAAATTTCTCCGAATACTTGATCCAGGAGTTCATTTGTCTTCGGGATTGGGTTCAAAATTACAAGGCTACGGAGTTGAACATTAGTAGTCGTAAACCCATAAAATTGGGTCGGCTGCTCAACGACGGTTATAAAATAATAAAAAAAATAAAAGTTAGGTTCTCAAATCATTGAAGATTGCATCTTTGTACTTTAAAATTTAACCATTAGATTAAAAGTTATTCAGGTGTTCGCTTTTTTATTTTGTAGCGAAGAGTTTGTGCAGTCGTTTCCTAAATTTTTTTCAGATGAAAACATGGACAGCAGAGTAATTATTTGACATTTTTGTTGAAAAGAATTTTCGACATATTTGATAAATCGGATGCCATCTATTTCTAATAAATTCTTTTCCAAAGAACATTCCTCCTGTCAAATAAATCAGCAGGTCTTCAGAAATTAATGCATTCTCACAAGATAGGGAATTTATGAATAAAAGTATAGAACAATTTATTATGGCTAAAAAACAACGATTTTATGACGTTTTTTCTTATATAGTTATAATTATGTAGCATGCAGTTAAATAACGATTATCTGTTTATTGATTTATTGATATTCAGTTAAATGCGATAACTGGAAAAAAAAAAGTTTTAATGAATATATTATAAAGCAAAGCATTCCCGCAACAGCTTGTTGTCATGGAGGTTAAGCGTTACAAATTCTTGACCAATGACATGATGTTAATGTGGTCAGCATTGCGCACCAACCACTTTTGATTCTCAGATAGTACACATCGATATGTATAGCTGCCAACATGGGCAGAAAAAAATCCAGAAAGAAATATATATTCATGATAATTGTTGTATAATGTATTAAATATTTTATACATAGGGAGTTTTAGGGATTTTTAAGTCAACAAAATAGAAAAACTGCAATATTTTCCAGTTATGATTGACATTTGAACTTTAAATGTCATGTATTTAGTTTTGAAATTGATTTTTATAAATGCGGTTCGCTTCATTATATATTCGTAATACTTATTTCGATATTCAAGCAAGCAATAACCTGTGCAAAAATTCTATTTCAATAGAGATTTTTTTGACAAATTACTCAATTTTAGGGAATTTTCTAAAATGTTTAAAAATTAAGAGTGTTCAGTTTTGTATGCGAGTAGCGCCCTCCGTGTAAGCCACGAGAACTAGTAAGTGTATTAATAACCTAGAAAGAGGCAAATGTATAAAAAACATTGCGTGATGCAAATAAAATAACAGTCCACTGTGTGTTTCGCGTCCTGTGTGTTCAAGAGAAATAACATGGTCCGAGCCTGAGAGGGTAAGCTATCTATGGATGAGTGAATTTTATAAAAATTAAGCTAAAATTTGTGCGAAAGATTTAGTTATATGAGTAGGTTGCCGGTTCAGAATCGAAACTGAAACCATAGCTAACTGCGTCAAACAGCGATCTGAGAAGGTAGGTGAACGTTAAACTTCCATTTAGGTGAACTAAACTATAAACATGTCTTTAACTAAATTAAAGAAAGGCGATCGATTCTCGTCATCATCGCTTAAAATCGTTTGCGAAAAATCATGTACCTTCGATAACAATTTCGAAGTCAATGGAGGTTAACCTCTCAGAACGACCAACCTCCACCAACGGCAATGTTACCGTGGAACGGAGAGTGGTTGCTCCCGAGAGGTTTCACTATACTTTTTACCGTGAGTAACTACGGTAGGAAAAATATAGAGTGTATTTTTATTTTAATTGCTAACTCACTATAGCCAAATGTAAACAAATCAACTGCATTTAAAAAAAATGATGTAACTGTGGTTGAAAGTAAAATGCAAAAAAAATGTAAATGTGAAATCATTTCATTTCCAGCTTGTTTTCGAGAAAAGTAAATTATTTGTGACTACCAACACTTATTAACAGTAACAACGTATATGATATCTCTAATTGCTGTTATTTCTTATTCACAAGTATTTACTTTTTCCCAGAAAAGAAACAAACAGTTCTGATCAGTATATTTAACCTTCTGAGACCCAGACTTTAAATAATGGCAAAAAATTCGATTAAAGGAAAAAATAGCAAAATATTTCATCTTAGGAATATGTAGCTTAGATTTATAAAACTAAGAAGAAAGCTAAGTCAAAAATGAGATAAAATATTTCATTTGCAAAAAAAATCAATTAAACTTAATTTTTTTTCAGATTTTCTTAATTTTTGCAAAAATTAATATATTTTAATTTTTGGTATTTATTGAATATTGTAAGATATTTAGTGTATTTTGTCACATTTGGGTTATGAAACACGATTCACTTAACTCAAATAATAAGATATTTATACGCCATAAAACTGTCTTAACGAGTAATTGAGTCAAATTTCGTATAATTTTTTATTGCACTTTAAAACAACGACCAACGAGGATAAAACAAACTTTTTTTTTTTTTTTTTTTTTTCATTAAAAATCGCTTTGTAACGGCATACAAAAAAAAAATTGTTTTAAAATAATTACTTTTTTAAAAGATCTAAAGAGGTTTTAACTGCTAATATAATTTGATTTCCATAAATATTTTTCCAAAAAACGAACTAGAAATGAAATGGTTCTACTACTGGTTTTCTCAAATGTCTTATAACCTTTATTGCAATTCAAAACAACAACCAACGAGCATAAAACCAATATTTTTAATGTAAAAAATCGCTTTGTAAATACAAAAAAGTTTTAAAATAATTATTTTTTAAGAGATAGTTTGTAGTTTAGTTAAAAAGTTTTAAAAAAGGGAGTCTAAAGAATAACAGATGATAAAAACGACTTACATAAATTAAAAAGTAAGTGCATTTTAATGCATTTAGATTAAGAAACGAGATAATGACAACACTTGATCTTTTTGCTTACACTTCTTAAGAGCACTTATCACTTTTGTCAAAAAATATATTCAACATTAATTGAATTTCTTTGTATTTTAAATACAGACTGGCTGACATAAATAGATAAAACTAATCTCTCACAACATTGTTTTAATCACACATCATCAATTTATCATTTAACACGTTTAAAGAAAGAAATTTTCCATTGTAAGGGATTTTAAAAGAAAAGTTTCATTTCTAGAATTTTATTTAATTAAAAAAGAAAAACATTTTTGAATATAATTAATTCTAAAAAATTTTATGCTTGAGTCTCAGGACACTTGAAATTTAATGAAAAGTACAAGTAAGCGCAGAAAATATCAAACCACAATTTCTAATGAAAAGAAAGTAGGAATTTAGGGAGCCAATAAAATTAGATCTTACCAGCATTTATGAGTTACCTTGGAAATATTAGATTGTAGATATATCTCATAATTTAAAAGTAAATTTTGAAAATTTTAAAAATATGCAGAATGCTGCGCGCATGATAACGACACAAGTTTGCATACAATTTGAGTAATAAAGGATTAAATTATGATTAAATGTGATAACTACAGGTTTAATTCCCTTTCATAGCTTTATTTAAAAAATTATATATTGTACATTTAATTAAATATAAAATTAAAAAAAATATTTTCTCAAATAATATAATAAAGAAATAATAATAGAATATAATAATATACATAATAATATAATAAAAAGAAATAAAGAAATATGCAGAATGCTGCGCGCGTGATAACGACATAAGTTTGTATGCAATTTGAGTAATACAGATTAAATCACCTTTCATAGCTTTATTTTAAAAATTAGTACATTTTACTAAATATAAAATTAAAAAATGGATTTTTTTTAAAAAAAATTTAACATTTTTTAAGAATTATTCGAAATGAATATCACTTAAACATTTATCTAGTATAAGTTATTAATGAGATTAAAAATAAAGCTCTGTTAAATTTTTTTATATTTATGCATAAAATATAGTTAAGAAATCAAGTCGGAAAATGTTTGAAAAATTATAAAAATGAAATTAAAATTATTTATATTTTAAAAACTCTACTAAACTTGTGATAATTTACAAGTTGTTAAATAATTTGTAGTATTATCAATTTTAATTTACTAAAAACACAGAATTATACTTGATTCTGCTTAAGTTGTAGAAATGTTAAGTATTTACCCTTACTTTTAAGGGTCTCGGTATTTATTATCATAGCTTTACGCCTATTCAGTATCATAGCTTTACGGAGTTCAAAATCGGTAAAATACATCGTTAAAATTTTAATGTGAAATTAGTAGCAAAGAAAAAAAAATCATTGGATAGAAACGCCATGAACTTTAAATCTTATAAATAAGTTATGTACAATAGTTATGCATGTACGGAAGTTCTAAAAAACAATTTTCTATAAATCAAATCATTCTTATTTGAAATTTCGAAGAATAAACTTTACACAATATAGAGTAGAATTATGCAGTCTGTCTCAAATGTTAAAGTTCACATTGAAATTTGCTATTATACAATTGAAATGACGTAATAAAGGGGAAATTTTTTAAATTGTAACTGATATGCTGAACTGAATAATACTATCAAGAAATTTCTGTTAATTGAAATTGATTTAATTATGTAATACTAGGAGATTTAAAAATTTTGTTTAAAATGAGTGTCTTTTAACAACAATTTACAAATTTCCAAGAAAATGGGGGATAGGTTAGATAAGGAGACCTCTTTTCTGCGAAAACAGTCTGATTATTTCTAGTCAAATGTCTAATGATTTGATAAAAACCTTTCTAATGACTTCTCAAAAAATAATAAATAAATAAATAAATAAATAAATAAATAAATAAATAAATAAATAAAAGCTTTGGAAATTTTAAGATAAACTCCAAAAAACAAGAGCGTTTCTGAAATTTCTAGTATTCTAAATCGATCAAAGCGATGTATTTATAATAAAGAGAAGAAAAACAAAGTTCTTCCATAAACCGAAATGTAGACGATCTTGTGCGACGCGTGTTTAAATAGATAGAAAAATTTGTAAAACTCAAAAAATTTCAAAATTTTTACATGCCTCGCTAGGCATCTTAGTCTACAGAATGTATCTCGGAATGAAACTTTAACATGCCAGGACATCTATTTCGATTGCATATCAAGGAATATATGAAAGCACCTATTATCAACCTAATAAAAAATGATATTAACATCTTTCGATAAGTAGAAATCACAAGTATCAATTATTAACAACAAAGAAGTATCAGTTATTATTTACAAAAAAGTAAAAAACTTAGATGGAGTATTATTTACAAAAAAAAAAAAAAAAAAAATTATCAAAATCATTTAGTAGGGGAGAGAGGGGTCAATTGTAACAGGGTACGATTGTAACAGAGCGAAAATTTCGAGTGTTGGGTTCTAGATTTGGTTCCTAGGTGGCGCACAAGGTGTATTTAATAAATCTACACGTACACCCCTGCTGGCAACCATTTTTATGTATTTTTGAAATAGTTACATTACAAAAGATATTTTCACGCTACGTAAGTACTTTTTTTGGTATTCGAATATTATATTGTAAAAAAGTAATTTTGTTTAAACAAATAAAAATTATTAACCGAATATGTAAGTGGGCACCTTAATAACATTTCAAAAAAAAAAAGATTAGTTTTGTTAATTAACTAGCATTTTTTTTAACAAATGAAGCTGAAATGGCGTCTTGGGGACGATTGTAACAATAAGTAAAAGGACGAATGTAACAGCTGAAAATAAATAATCTTATGTTTACAAACCATTACTTAACTCTTCAAGAACCACCAATAGTTTCCTATATCATTTATATTATGTTGCATGTGCATTATTTTATTTGTCACCTTTCACAGCATAAATTAAAATTTTTAACCCCTTAAAGTTAAAAGTTTCACCCTTTAGGTCTCTGCTCATTATTATTTTTACTCTTAAAATATCACTACTATTTTGATCAATAAAAAATAAATCACAACTATGATAATATGTATAATTAACTATGTTTTAGTTGAATTTATGAACTGTTACAATTGACCCCGTAAGTGGGGACAATTGTAACAAGTGCACGACTGTCAAAAACTGTTAATAACTAATATAATAACATTTAAAATAAGGTTTTTTTTTTCTAGTAAAGGATAGTCTACTTTACTCGTCTGTCAATTAATACTAATAATGTATTGGAGTGTTTGTTAGTTAAAAATAGTTAAGTAAAAAATGTTACAATTGACCCCACTCTCCCCTACTATCGGCAAGATTACGCCCTTTAGCATTAAAACGATATTATAAACTTTATTATGAATTATTACCATAGCACACAGCTATGGGATTAAATTTTTTAAATCCAAATAAAAAATAAGCATGACTGGTGGAATAAAAAAAGAATAAGCTTATTTTGACAAATGCTTACTTATATAAATAAATTCAATAATATCCAAATTATCATATATAATACTTTTTTTTCTTCTTTTTCCCATTTTCGTTGGCGCTTTTTTCTCTCGCATTCTTTGACATTTTGGCGATTCTCGTCAATCGGTATTTTACGATATCTCTAATTGAATGCCCAGTCAGACATGATAGTGTAATATCAATTTCGAGCCGTGGTATCGAGGATAATTTATGATAATTCGTCAAATAAAAAACAACATTGGTAAAGCAATGTCTAAGACAGGGTTCCGTTCCCTCTAAATTTCTGAAGGAAAATAATTCCCCAACTTTCCTAGGTATATTAGGTAAATTTCAATGAAAATCCTTACCATATCTTATCTATACCATGCAATTTTTCATTAGAATACTTAGATTTTTTTTTTTTTTTTTTTTTTTTTTTTTTTTTTTTTGAAACGTCAAATATTAGATTTTGGGAGCAAAAATATATAATAGAATGAGAATGGAAACGTAGAAAATCACTAAAAAGTGGAATTTTATAAAATAATTGTAGTAGATGTTAGAATTATTTAACTCGAATCCCAATAACAGATTACTGTTACTAACAATTCTAAGACTGGTTATTTTCCAGGTATGATATAGGAATTTTCCAAGTTTTTTTTGTAAAAAATTGCAATTTTTTCTGACTATTCTCTGCTTTTTTAAATAAAAATTATCCGATAATTCCAGGTTTTCCCTGTTCTTCCTGACGCATGAGAGTCTTGCTGAGATTACCATTCATTCAAAGACGTGGTCGATAATGCAAATACACCATTTTGACGAAAATAAGCCGCAAGGCACTCTTAATCCAGCAAGAATGATTTGGGCATAAAATCACGTCATATATGAAAATAAATAGTTCTGTGAGACTATACAGTGGTGAAAAAAAAAAGAACTTAGATGGTCCGGACAATTGGTTTCATATATGTATGACGTTCGAAAAAAGTAAAAGAATTTTTTCAGCGAGGACACATATTCTTAACAGTTTGGGGAGTCATTGGATTTAATGGGCAGCCATTCCTGCATTTTCTAAAGGATAGAAAAATATCTGTAAGTATCAAGATCAACATAAGCCGTCTTTTCAAGTCCTCCTTTGAAGAGTTGATTGCATATTTCAGCAAGAAAATGCCTCGATACACAACTCACTTTCGACAAACGATTAGCATTTTCAACAAAATATTCAGTTATTAGAAGTCGACATTAAATCAGAATCTAAACCCATTTAAGAACGTTTGGAACATATTAGACAGCCAAGTATATTGAAATAGTAAACAATATAATGTTTTTAAAGAGCTCCAAGAATCTAAAGAGATAGCATGGTATTGTTCCTTTCAGAAATATAACAGAAGCTATTTAATTAAAAGAAAAGCCTACTCGAGTTCTAAAAATAACAACGAAATTATATTCAAGATTTACGCTGATAAATAGCATCACTTATGTGTTTAAACTTTTCAGACAGCATTTTTTTTTTTTTTTAAATCAAAATCATGATAAAATAAATATTTTTCAGCAATTTATTTATTTACAGTTTTTAAAGACATCAAATAAAAATGTCCTTTAATTGAGATTTTGTTGCTGCCTTTAAAAATGTACATTTTTTTCCTGAGCTTAAACTTCTGTGATGGAGTGTACAATCGCTGGCCAGATTATTAGACGCACTATAAGATTCTATGTAAAATCTTAATTATCAGGTGATAATATACAGCGTTATTGCTTTTCCGCGGCTGAAACCGGTTTGCACTTGTTCACGTTCGTGTATCAATTGGTTAACATTGTAATGCAATACGTTATAAATAATTATAAATAGGAAGTATGTAAAAAATCTCCTGAATAAAAACCCATTACATATATGTTTAAATACAAAAGTATTGCATATAAATTCCCGAAATTTAATTATTAAAAAACTACAGTGCGTCTAATAATTTGATCTAATTATTACAATATAATACCTGATATAATAAATATTCTATATATAATAAATATTCTATATATATATATATAATAAATATTCTATATATATATATATATATATATATATATATATATATATATATATATATATATACATATATATATATATATATATATATATATATATATATATAATATATATATATATATATATATATATATATATATATATATATATATATATTATGTTTTTGCATAAGAATAAATAATGCAATAATAAAAATAATAATAATTTTTTAAAAAAATAATAAATTTGTTTAAAAATTAACCTTTTATTTTTCACAATATTTTTTTTAAAATTTTTTTATAATTTCTGCATCACAGGATGATAAAAAAGACATCTGTTTAAAAAAAAATTGTTTTTAAATATAAATATATTAGTTTAAATTGGAAATACAAAATAACTGAAAAATGTATTAACAGTTTTGAAGGGCATAACATCAGTTTAAGTTACTGACACTGGTGATGTATCACCACTATGCTAAAAGAATCGAACAGGAATGAAATAAAAGTATTCTTGAATATTACTATAGATAAATAAACCTGTTTATGACTAACCAAGCACTTAGTCCCTTATAGCTTAACCTGTATGGTAAGGTCAAATTTCAGTTATGTACTATTGAATGAGAGGACCAATTGAACTTGATTACTGATTAATCTTCCTTTGTTTAATGTTAATTGAAGAGTCAAACAATATTAATAAAACATTATACTTTTAGAAACAAATATTCTCTAGTAGATTTAATTATCAATATGTTATTAGTTATAATATGTTTATTTTACCTTTTAAATATTGTTCAGATAAAATTGTGGCAAAATTTGAGTAAAAGGGTTTTGGACAGTTTAAGACAGTGTTGGACAAAGGGGTCTTTGACAGGACGGTTTAAACCATGGATTAATCCACTCTGTCCTAAACCTTGCCAACCCTGATATATATATATATATATATATATATATATATATATATATATATATATATATATATATATATATATATATATATATATATATATATATATATATATATATATATATATATATATATATATATATATATATATATATATATATAAATATAAAAGAGAGAGATTAACAGAAAATATTCCTCAGAAAAATGTCTCAAAAATATATGGGAAACCTAAAAAAATATCATTTATTTTTAACCTGAAATAAAATAAAATAAAATAAAAATGTTTTTTAATATTAGATAACAATAATTTAGGCAAGAAAGAAATGAAATGCAGGTAAAAATTTGCACATTTCTCTCACGCTCATTAAATAAATGATTGAATTTAACAAAAGATTACAAATTTAATTTCAAATAAAACTTATTAGAATAAAAAAAAATGGGAATCACTAATATTCAATTGATTATAATTACTTTATAAAGTACAATATATAATGCAGGTTAATTTCCTAGAAAATATAGAGCAACAAAAAAAAGAGTGTACCCTATAAATATAATCATTTATTCTTACTCCTCGCAAAAATACTCTTAAAGTAGCAACATCGGAGAAGCATAGCTTATTTCCTTTAACTGAAATTTTTCTTCCTTCTTCCATTTGCTTAGAACTTCGGGAAGTGTTGAACGATAAAGAAAATTAACGGTGAAAACTTTTTTCTTTTAGAAGTATTCAGATGTTCCTCTTTCAACTAAGAGTGTAAAAAAGTTTCGTAACAGTCAGTAAAAGAACTTTAATGCAAGGCAGTGTTTCTAACTTAATTGAAAGATTTTAAAAGATTGTGCCTTTCTATGGAATACTGATGAAAAGTATTTTACGAAGATATAAAAATCTCGATTTTAAAGATATAGTGAATAGAACTATTGCACAAAAGTAAAGTATTCCTGCAATAGCTCGTTGTGGATCAAGGGGTCATGGAGGTTAAGGGTTCACAATTTTGTGACCAACGGCATGATTGTGGCAATGTGGCCAGCATCACGCACTTACCGCCTTTACTTCCCATTCAAGCACATACCCATCGATCTAACGCAGAGTGGGCTCAACCCATAGCTTTCTTCCATCATATATATCTCAGAAATTAAATGTGTGATTTCAAAAAAATTTTGTATACATAAACTTTACAATGGTTAGTATTTTATATACTTACAAAAAAGTACAGTATTTCAGAATAATTATATAAATTTAAAAATGTTTAAAAAATTCAAAGGTGTTTTAAAGTAGGATGCTTGCATTAAAAATTATTTTTATATTTAAATTTTTAAAAATCAATTTTATTGTCGTTTTGGATAAACTGTCTTAAAACGGAGCACCAGTGTAAAATTGGCAATGCTGTGTAAACGCTGCAACATCCAGCATACAGTCAAAACCCCATTTTCGGGCAATTGAAAATATAGCTATCGTGGAAGGTCTGGGATACGATTACAGACATTTTGAAATAGAAACCCAAGGAGTTTTATGAGAAAGGAATCACGTGACTCATTTGTCAGTGGGATGAGTATCAAAATGCCCATTAAGACTACTTTTTTAAGTACTCCTTTTCTCATACATTCGCGTTGGCTCACTTTCATTCGAGTCGCCTTATTATATTAAGGGAAGTCATTAGGAAACATCCTGTATTGCAACCCAAACATTTAGTTCTTTCTTTAGTCATAATAACAATAAAAATAATTATTCCTTCAGCTCATAACTAAAAAAAGTACTGTTAACTCGTTACCTGTTTTGTGCACCCTATTTATGAAATATTACGTTTTGAGCCGATCTTCCCATTTTGTTCTCTATATCTTGCCTGTAGACTAGCAAATATTTTCTGCAAGCTAGCAAGAGAGATATAAAAGCAAATAGCTTTAAAACAGGTAAGGAGTTAATCGATAAAATAGGAAAATGGTAAAGACAGGCAATTCTTAAAGTGGGAGAGCTTAAATGTTAAAAAATGGGTTTGAAACTACTAATTAAGAAGTTCTAAAAAAAGAACGCAATAAAACTACTATTGTTCTAACAATTGCAAAGTCACAAAATTAAATTTCTTTTTAAGAAATGGAAAAGTCAGTTCTTTTAACTGCGTTGTCATAAAACTAACAATGCTCATTTGTCACAGTTAAAGTTCGCAATAAATTAGTTTCTGACATTAGTTGCACATAAACGATGATAAGTCACTAATTATAGAAAGTTCGCTAAGTTGAAAGAAATGTTAAGAACTCGTTTTAATTTAAACCACACGCATGAATAAAGATCCGTAGTGAGCAGTTGAGTCATTCAAAAAGTTTGAGAAAGAATTTGAAAAGCATCTGTCATTAAAAATTCACCGAGAAAGAGTTTCAGATTATAGAATGAATTGCTTATATGCATATGTAAATGGAAACTGGTTAAAAAGCTAAGACTAATTATTACTAAAATGAAACGATCTGTAAACGTTAAAAATTGATTTCAAAACAGCTTCGTGTACGGTTATTTAAAATCCAGCTAACAAAACTTTTGTAAATGTTATAGTATTAATTCCTATCAGAAATAAGCTTTCTTGTGTGAATAATTCTCGTTTTATTTATTTATTCAATTCATCAGTGGCCCTTTTTAAGAACGGTTTCAGAAAGTATTTTTTTTAGTTTTTAATATTTTATTATTTAATTTAATAATTATCGAAAATTTTTTGAAGTTATAAGCATTTTTTAGATTAACTTGCGAGTTTTAAATGACATTATTCAAAATTTGAATTTTGTCATATAAAACTATTAAGTTAAGTTCTAATTATGTGGTGACACACTTTAAGGCAATGTAAAAATAACATTTTTAAAATTACGCAACAAAATAAATATAGAGAATTATTTTTCTGCATAAAATCATTTTTGGGTAAGCAAGTTACACTTCAAAAAGGATAATAGAGAAAAGGTGTGAAAAATTGATAATAAGAATCATAAATGCAGATTTTGCTTGCACTTTCGGTCCTTTTTTTTTCTTCTTCTTCTATATATTATTCATAATATTTAATAGAAAACTTAGAATATTATTAATAGCGAATTACTAAAAAGGGAATTTTAAAATTTTTATTTTAACAATTCGCCTTTTTTTTATCAGAATGCAGAGATGAAAAAAAAAATGTAATTCAATGAACTAATTTGGGAATTAATAACTAATTTATAAACATAAAGTGTTTTTTTTCTTCTTTTTTCAAACTTAAAAAGTAAGCTACATGCATGCACAATCTTCCATAATAACCACCCTTACTATAATGAAATTAAATAAACTACACAAATTAAGGATAACGTACTTACTCTACTTGTTATACACACAAAAAAAAAAAAAAAAAACTATCGAAATCTGTCGAGTCATTCACTAGTGAAGAAGTTAACAGTTCTGGCAATCAAAACCAAACTGATAGCCAGAAAAATTTGAAGGTGTTTCTGATAACCATCTTTCAGGTCTTTCCTGTTCCTATTAGCAACAAAACAGGTTTTAATGTTTCCATTCCTGCCTTCCTCAGTAATGATTCGTTTACTACATCAGAAAAACCTAATTTTTGATTAAACATTATCCCACTTGCTTTACATACATTTATATAGTTAAAAAACCAAATTTATTAATATGATAAATAATATAATTTCAAATTTGACTGTTGAAATAGAAATCAGTCCAATGACTTAGAAATGTCCTCAACTATACATTTGCTCTAAATTCTAAACACTACTGTTTTTCGTAATCTATCCTAACCGGATATTAAAATATCAATGAATAAATTCATATCAAATCGGGCATTCACCAAAGCTACTTTATGATTGTTGACATTCATCGGTGAAAGTTGACATTCTCCAGATTTCGGATTTTTCACGGTAACATATAAAATAATAAAACAAATATCTTCTCAAATTGAAACTTAGAACATTCAGCGACTTTTTTTTCTCCCCTGCTACTATATTTAAAGTTACTCATAATTTCTGACCATTCTTCTTAAAACTAGAGATTTTTGTTGGATTGAAGCCAGAGAAAAGCTTGCCAAAGCAATCCATTGATTGAGGAGAATATTTTTCTTTCTTTTTTTTTCGAAACAAAATATACACATCTTGAAAAGACTTTTCTTTCGATTCCATTTGACGTTTCCACTTGAATACACACAAGAAAAGATTAATAACCAGTATAACTTTATTATATTTAGATTAGACGTGATTTCAGGAAGAAAAATACACGTTAGTCGCTTTGATTTTAATATTAATATGTAATGTGAAATAATGTCATATAACAGCAAAAAATTATGTATAGTATTTTTTTAAAGGTAAGGAAACCCAAACATTCTAAGGTTAACAAGCGTTTCAGTCTATTAGCAAGAAACACTTCGCTTCATTAACATTTACCAACTAATTAAAACAGTTACGATACGCATTTCGAAGAACTGCTTTCTGGGACTGATATGACGGAGTGTTATTGCTGTTGGTTATAATGCCACTTGCCAATACCAGCAAGCCAACTTGGAGAAACCAAGCGAGTTTAAGGCAGAGGGTGCATTTCTTGTTTTTCAGTGGCGCCATCTATGGTCAAGATACGACTTTAGCCACACACACGTCACAGCGCGTTTCTAGGGTGGATCCATTCATACACCCCATTCATTTATCCACAGATCGTAACTGTGACCTGAACCAAAGAACTATCTCCAATTCCGTACCCCCAGAAGTACGTTTTTTTTTTATCGGAACATGGAGGACTTTGTGATCCGACATAATTGACATGTACCAGTCACCTGTTACTACACGGGGAGTCTTTGGTCCGCGAGAATCGAACTCACGATCTCTTGGTCATGGGCCCAATTCTCTACCAACCAGGCTATCCCGGACTGATGGAGTGTGAGGAACCATCTTTTGATGAATTTGTATACAGTGCGCAAAATAAAAAAACAGACCACCCTGAATAAGTTTTGATCTAATAATCGGGTCTAGAAATCAATCTCAGACGTTCTAGAATAATATCAAATCAATAGACGTTCTAGAAATCAATCTTAATGGTTTCAAGGGGGTGACCTCAAATATGCTAATTAATTGGTACAGACGATATTTTAAATTACCAAATCAAACACAAAAAAGTACTTTCTCTGAATAAACATACCTTTTTTTCGACGAATTCGAATTTCTGACCCCCAATATATAGGGGGTAGCCGCAATCTTGAAAATATGGTCCAAATATTTTGGTCAGGAGAGCGGCCCAAAGTTCGGACCCCTTAATGTTAATTTTACTTTTTACGTATTTCGAAATTAACTCGGGAATGTTATAAACTAATTGAAAAGCTCTTGCACACAATTCGAAAATGCGTTCATCAAAAAATAATTCCATGCAAAATATAACTTTTAGTATTTATTTATTATTTTTTATTATTTAATAGTCGAAAAATTTTTGAATTGTAAAGTATACAATTCTTTACATCGTTTTAAAACGTCGTTGTACGCAGCTCTCTATTATGACCTGTTTAAAAAAACATGATGAAACAGTTTATAAAAGGGGACCGCCCCTAGCGGCGTATAACGTTACTTCCGAGCATGTGTTCCTGCGCAATTTTAATCCTGATGCTGTTTCTTAACTCCACTAGAAATTTGTCGCAACATTCATGCAACGCCTTGTTATATATAACGTTTCTAAACTTACACAATTTGACAGTTCATTTCCTCCTTTATTTTGACGGTAAGTCAATAACCTCCAGTGTGGAGTAGCGCTAGTAGTAATGAGGAAAATGCAACCATTGAAATAAGTAATTTGTGCTTTAGTAAGCTTCCAGCCATCCCAGTGAGAATATTTTATCTTGTTATAATATCACAAAATGTACGCTATCATTGAAAATTCAGCTAAATGAGAGGTAACAAGATTCTTTCGAAAAAGTAAAAAAAAAAAAAAAAAAAAAAATATCCCAGCTTACATTCCACGGGAATTATTTATCGTATAGTGGTGTGATACTGCATGATAACTCTCGACCTCACAGTGCTCCGCAAACACAAGCTTTTTTAAGTCAATTCAATGGGACGTATTTAATCACCCTCTCTATGGCCAGGACTTGTCTCCTTGTCTTTGATTGTCATCTGTTCATTGCCCCCAAGTGGTTTCGGGGCTCAGTAGTTCGCTGACGATAACTTTAATTCGCTGTTACAAGGTGCACTAGGTTAATGCTAGGTTTCATGCAAAAAAGTTTAACCAAACTTTTTTGTAATAAGTCAGTAAAACGGAATGAGTGCGTTAATGCCCATGACTGCGTTGAAAAATAGAGAGCAACAGCACTTTCCGGATGTAAATAAAAAAACATGTTAAATCAATGCGGGTTTATTTTCAACGGCGAAACGGAGGTTAGTTCCGGAATTGAAAATGCATATTTGTGAAATGTCACTTCCGATAATGGTAAAACTCGAATTTTGAAACATAAAGTGAAAACTGCTTGAGATGACAGGTGGGATGACCGACCTTGCTTGCTCACCTCTGTTATCAACTAAGGAAGGGAAAGAAAAAAAAAAAACGTTTCTAAGATAAGGGGGCAAAGCATTTATTATATAATATATAGTATTCAATTAATAATGAATGACACTGTGTTCGCAATAGATAAAAAATAATGAGTGATATGACCTGAAAAATCTTTCTCAACTGAATAGAAAAATAATATTTAAAGGGATATTAAAAGAAACATGAGATAAGAGAGGTTAAAATGTGCTTTTTTTATGAAATAAAGGAAGTGTATAAATCACTTTCTTGATTAAAAACAAAATAAATGAACCAATCTACACGGTTAAAAGCTTTAAATGACTAGTTTTTATTTTGTTCAATTTTGAGAAGGTAAACGGGAAAAGTAGCAACTGGAGGAAAAAACTCACCTAAAACCGCCCCCCACCCATAGATGAATCAGTTTTTCTCTCTCCAATCTAAGGGGGGAAAATCCTCCTGAGATTAAACAATAATGGCAAAAAACACGATTTTAAATAGCTTAGAAGAAAGTAAATTCATAAATAGGTCAAAAAACAATTTCTCCTCAAATCTGATTTATTAAACATAATTGAATTTTTTTCAATTATTACAAAAAATTTTTAAAAATTAAATTATTACAAAAAACAAATTTAATTATTACTAAAAAATTTGGATCATGAAAGAAAAGCCGAATAACTCAAATAATAATATAAGTGTAAAACAAACAACTCTTCTATTT